>LPNX010351039.1:620978-713779 GCA_001517045.1 Pseudotsuga menziesii
GTGCAGGCCATCATCTAGTGATGATCATGGGAACACATGATAGCCCGTACTACTCTACGTAGCGGTCATTGGAACGGCCTGGCACTCTTGTAGTGTGACTCTGGTACCTCATCGGGAGGTCATCAATAGATGTATCTGGTATGTCTAGGGTTAACCTCTCCAGGTTCTACTCTAACTCTCCCAGCTGGTCATCACCTCAATTAACAAACCAAGCTCTCGCTCGCCTTTCCATTGGGGATGATCCCCTAGTTCATGCCGCACCAACATCTGCATGAGAAAATTTAGGTCTTGTTACTACTTATAAAAAACATAAAAGTTGAAAATATAAAAACATAATCAAAATTTTAGAGTTGTGTTTCTTACCGATGTCCCCCACTGCGCACTAGGTGGAAGTGGTAGATTAGGTTCCCCCTGAAGTCAGTACCCACATATGCGTAATCCTCAATCATGAGGATCTGGTCATCTAACCAAAGGAAAAAATTCAGCATCGTACTTTACTTTGACTCTGCCACCTCCCGTACGATCCATAAACTCTACCCACCTCAACATATGGGGGTCTCTGGGCCTCAGCTTTGTAAATATCACTTGGGGCCTCAAGTGGGGCACCTACTCAAAAAAGAAACAAGCTAAGATGGATCCATATCTGAACTATTTCAATTCCCCTTGCTGACATTTAGTCAGCTGGTCCTTGAAAACTAGAAGTAGTGCCTCCGCCCAGTTTAAAACAGTGGATACCATAGCTTCTATGGCATATAGTAAATGCGCTTTGGAGGCTTGGTGAGGCACTTGGATTCCTTCCAGCATCTGCATAGTGAAAATAATAGTATGGAGTGCATCATCCACCACTGCCTTTATGGGGATATTCTTCCCCAACATCTTAGTACCAAGCACGCAATAATGGTTTATCAACTCTTGCGTGGTAACATCCCCTCCTCAGGGACAAGTCAGTGAAACATGAGCACCCCGCCTAGATAATCTTGTCAAAAAGTAGATATCCTCTACCTCTATGGTTAGTACATGAGCTCCCACCTCAAAGTACTGCTGCATAGGGTTCCACATATGCAGAACGCTTTAGCAGGTGCTCATGGGATATCATACTCGGAGTGCAAAAAAACTTCAAGAGGCCACAACCTCTCAAAGCAGCAATGCACCCCACATTTCCCTCATCCAGAGAATCATCATCATCATGTTTTCGTTCTTTCCATATAACCATTTTTGACTGGATAAAACCTGCCAGAAAAAACAAATGGGCTAGTAAAAACCATATTCAACCATTAAAATCATCAAAGAACTTTTCTTTTGGCTTTCCCACTTAGTTTTCCAGCCTCATGGCTGGCACCACCTGTCCTCCATTTGCACAGAGTGGTGGCACCGCTTGAGTGAAACTGAACAGGGTTGTTTTTATCGAACACCGCATGTCCCGTAAGGGGTAGGAGCGGTGCCCACAATTCGAATTTAGGGCTTGTTCAAAGACCCCTGAAACCCGAGCCAAAGAAAAAATGGAAATGATAAAGTGAAAGAGCAAAGCTCTAGCATCTACCTGGCTCTGACGGTACTCTAAATGGATGGTGTATGCTCCTGTAATATCTGGCTAAAGATCTAGCTCCAAAAGTCTCCCAAATGCTCTCACAAATTGGTAAAGAGTAAAATGACTTGTTTTTTACTATTCAATTGGATTTTAAATATATTTTTAGGATTTTTCACATTATTATTAATATTTTAAAATCATTTTGATATGGAAACACCCTTTAATATAGTTTATAAAGTCACTTATTCGAATGTTTAGGAGACTAATGGAATTTTTAAGTCTTGCAGGGATGAAAATATAAACAGTAGTGTCTATGGAGGAGTTTGCTTTTGACTTTTTTCATACTTCCAAAAAAACGAAAAAGTCCCCGAGCAATTGTTTCGACACTTTGGTCATGCTCTTAGAACTCAATATCAAAGTTTCGAGTATTTTTCCGATTCTTTTCAGGCTCGTAAAAAATTCTTGTCATGAAAAAGAAACCTAATGGAGCTCAAGGATGTTGGTTGGGAATGAGGGAAAACATAGGTGTTTAGGATCTTATCACATGTTGATGATGAGATTTGGGTGTAACAGAATTCCCCCCAAAGCATGAGGCTAGAGGGATATGATAGGCAAGAGCTTTGATAGAGAAAGTTATCACTTTGAGGAAAGAATCATCTTGATCGGAGATCAACATCAACCAGACATCTACAATACATCAATACTTTTGACTCATGATCAAATGTTTCTTCACCATGGCTACAAACCAATACAAGGCATATCCATGGGAGAAAATAACTAACATGGCTACTAGAATACAGCGTAGATCCATGTGATAGAGGACTCAAACTTGGACATATCTACCAGACATACAACGTAGATCTATGTCCTACAGATGCAAATTTGAGCATAGTCACGACCATACAAATGTGGATCCAAGTTGGTACTTCATACAATATACTCCATCGCAATATACTCCATGTTGTTACTTCATACAATATCCTTGAGAAACCTTACTCAAGTATCAAGTTTTATAATTGAGAAGATTCTTACTAGCGTAGCATATCATGTGTTCTTGGCCATTCTGATCCTCCTGGGATAGAAGCATTCCGATGGTAGTAGTAGAGGCAGCAACATATAAAATAAAATCCTTTGAATAATCTAGGGGGTGTATCATGGGTGAATGAGTCAGAGCATGCTTAAGATTATCAAAGGACCCATGGGAGAAAATAATGAACATGGATACTAGAATACAACGTAGATCCATGTGATAGAGGACTCAAACTTGGACATAGCTACCAGACATACAACGCAGATCTATGTCATACAGATGCAAATTTGAGCATAGCCATGACTATACAAATGTGGATCCATGCTGGTACTTCATACAATATACTCCATCATAATATACGCCATGCTGGTTCTTCATATAATATCCTTGAGAAACCTTATTCGAGTATAAAGTACTCGAAATGGATGGTACTCAAAATGAGCATCAGTCAGAGATCACATGAGCATGGCTGATGCTCCTGTATCGAGTATTCGAAATATATGGTACTAAAAATGGATAATGGAAGCTCCTGTAATTTCCTGTCATACTCATAAAAGTATTTGAATAGTCGTCTCTCCGACGGTAGGTTATCTATTTTTTGGTTCGAACAAACTATTTACGAAAAAGGAACACTCCATCTAATCATGACTGTAAGAGTTCTCTAGGGTATTATTTTATACTTTTTCGGGCCCTGGAGACTAAATCATATGAGAAAGGACCCTTTGGCATTTCCTTCCGTCTTCGTTCAGACTCTTTAAACATTAATGATACCGAGTTTGCTTTCATTGGAATCGTTAAACTAAACACTGAGAGACCCATTCATGAAATGAAGCCCTCCTTTCTCAGGTTCGTGAAATATATGAGAATGGAATTATCTTCGGATGAGCTAAAACGAGTGTTTGTTGTCCCTTTGGACTCGTAAAAATGAAAAAAGGCACTCATCAATCATGATGGGGGAATTAAGGGAAGGGAATCATTTTGCAAATAAATGGTAGTTGTTTGTCACCTTTGAACATGGCACTTGTCTGTCTCTGAATCGATCCACTTTTATGAGTCATGTCACTCCTTTGAGACTTTCAAAGAATGCATTGTCCACTATCGTATTTTTTTTCGCCTCATCGAGTCAATGCTGCCAAGTCTTTTGTCGTGTCGCCCGATGTTCAAAGGAAGTAAAAAGATTATCTCTGTAGTTAAAATATCCTTTATGTCAGTACTTTTGAGTCAATCCTATGGTTACATTATATACAAAATTCCAAAACTTTGTTCCAAATTTTGTGTCGTCGATGTGGGATTCACCATGGCCCTCCTTTGATGAGACTATTCCTGTCAACATCAGCTCATCATCCGGAAAATAGTCTTAGAAACAAATTTAGTACCTTGAGATATGTATGCCTCAATGATAGATTCTCTCACTCTCGACATAGGTCCACATCATTGACCTTTGATCGAAATATTCCATTGGGTGTTCGACATCAAAACACTATTCACACTCAGTAGATTGTACTATGGTACCTTGGGAATCATTGACATCAATGGTGATCTCCCTTGCACTTATTAACGGTTCACATCATTGACTGGTAATCAAGTGGTTTCTACCATGTTTGACCTCAGATCATTGTAATCACATGGATAGAATCGTACTTTGCGGAAGACAAGATGAAGACCCTGGGTATTTTTTATAAAGCACTCATAGATTTCTCCCCAGGTTGCGATGGAGCATATTCTATGAATTACCAATATGGATCCACATTTGTATGGTCGTGGCTATGTTCAAAGTTGCATCTGTATGACATAGATCTACGTTGTATGTCTGGTAGCTATGTCCAAGTTTGAGTCCTATATCACATGGATCTATGTTGTATTCTAGTAGACATGTTCGTTATTTTCTCCCATGGATCTGCCTTGTATTGGTCTGCAGCCATGGTGAAGACACATTTGCTCATGAGTCAAAACTATTGAAGTATTACAGATTCTTGGTTGATGTTAATCGCCGATAAAGCCGATTCTTACCTCAAAGTGATAACTTGCTCTATCAAAGCTCTCACCCATCATATCCCTCTAGCCTCATGCTTTGTGGGGCATTCTGTTACACCCAAATCTTGTCATCAGCATATGATAATATCCTAAACACCTATTTTTTCCCTCATTCCCAAATCTTGAAGTGAAAAACTTGATCCATATGTCAAATTTGGATACAAAAACCTAGCACCGCTTGTACCCTTAAGCTTAGGAGTGGTACCTTCTTCAACACCGCTTGAGTTGTGTTGAAGACAGGAGATGGCACTTCCTTTTCTCTTTGTTTGAAGAGCAGTTATGCCCTAGCACCGCTCTGTCATCAAGGAGAAGGAGCGGTGCCCTTGGTGAAAAGTGAAAAAGAGAGACTTCATGAAGCTTCTATATCAAAAGCTTCGTGGAAGAACTTATCCCTATTCACCTGGGTTAGTTGAGATCGTTATACCAAAATCATGTCATCATCATGCAATAAGACCTTTGACATACCTACTTGCCCTTAATCCTAGCACTTGGAGTGGAAACCCATGTTGTTTGTTAATATTTCATGAAAATACTCAGCACCGCGCTTTCCCCTTTATCCATGAGTGGTACCTTGCTCACATCACCTATTCCTTGTTGTCCATAAGTGGTGCCACCACTTATATCCCTTGGTCCATTAGCATTTCTTACCTGAACCACTCTGTCATAGAAGGATAAAAGCAGTACCTTGGGTAAAATGGGAAAAAGATAATATTCTTGAGGCTTCTAGATCATGAGCCTCATGTCCTCCATTATCCATATCATTATGGGCCAGTTCAGCTCGAGATCCCTCATCCTAGGATCTTAGAGGCCACCTCATCCACAATTCTCTCAACCATTCCTATCCAGTGAGCCTTATAAATACAAGCTCATGTCCATGGTTGAGGGAGAGAACCATTGAAGTATTGTTATGCTGTTGGATTGATCACTTGGCCCAAGCCATTGGAGAGCATAGAGAGCAAAGTTGGAGCTTATGGGGATGAAAGTTTTGGTTTCATGGAGATGCATGTCTACACAAAGGCTTAATTGGTTATAAACTTCTCCATTTTAATCTTAATGCAAAGCTGATTTTCGTCCCACTTTACTGTTGTTGTTTGATTTCACATGTAAATGTTGTTGGATTCCTTAGTCACTGACATGGATTAATATATTATGTTCTAGTAGCTTTGATGTGTTTGCATGTTTAATCTAATTACAGGTACATAGGTTTACTATCGAAGAAGGAATTCCAGATATCTACGATATCCAGGGAGGGTCTTCATCCTTTGTCATTCATTTGTTTTGGATCTAAACCATTTAGACCAGAGGAACAACTTCTGTTCGCAGAAGGTGAAATATTCATGCTAACAAATCTGGCGACTCTGCTAGGGAATGAATGTATGTATTAGTCGATCTGATCTTCCTTAGTTCTTCAACTCTTGTCCGAATCTAGGCTCCTTATCCAACTCTCTTCAGTCATATATGCTATCTGACTCAGTGGATTTTGGTTTGAAACTTCCAAATCTGAATTATCTTCGACCTTTTATGCTCTTTCTCACTTTCAATCTATCAGTTTTTACCTTGATCTAGTCTTTTTCTGACTTGATCTGTCATTCTCTATGTGTTTAGGAATTTTACAAGGAACCACATGCAATGGGCGAGAAGCCATGCCACCACTTGAACCTATTGAGTTGCCCACGGTGCCACCTCCTGAGTCCTGTTGGTGAGAAGCGGTGCTGGGATAGAACCGCTCTGTCAATACCCGAGAAGCGCGGTGCCAGGTAAGCATCATTCCAAGACCTCATTTTTCTCATTTTTTGTAAAAATTTGAGTTGATTTTGCTTTCAGCCCTGTACTGTCAGGCTTGTGTGTTAGAATCTGATGCTTGTGGTCTGGAATTTTATGGTTAATGATTGGTTTGATTGGGAAATTCAAAAGCTAGGTTAAACTTTTGATTGTTCATTCACTTTGGTGCTTGTTGGTTGTAATTATGAAAAGATTTCTTGTTTTTTGAAAAGCTTAGGGTGTTAGTAAGATATATTTTCATTTCTATTATATAGACTAAAAGAAGAACACTTGATTGGCGTCTTAGTTTCATTTCTTGTTTGCATGGAAAACTTCTTTTTCTTCCTTTAAAAAAGAAATTTTTTGACTAAGATTAGGTTATCATCATTGAGCGTTGGACATTGGATCTCTGATTGGCTTTACAATCTTTCAGGCTCTTCATGTTCATTCGTCTCTTATGCATTTAGTACTATCTTGTCAAAATAAAAAATATGGTAGTTTTAAGTTAGATTTCCCTATGTTTTAAGAAAATTGAAAATAGAGTGCCTTTGCATGTAGTGTGCTTCTTGTTTTTCTTTTAGGAAAAGATATTCTTCCCCTTCTTATTGCTTTCAGAAAAGAGGAATCAGTTTGGAAAGTGATGCTTGTCTTTGATTTTTTGTTCAAGACTGTTGTTTGGAAATATTTTTGGTTTTGAAACAAAATAAAATACTCTCTTTCCCTCCCGTAAGTAGGCATGCTGAACGGTAAAGTGAAATATTTTGCATAAGCATATTTCATGGTTTTACTTTTCTGTTAAAACACCATGCATTCACCTAACTGTCCACTTTAAAATTAACGGTAGTTATAGGTTAAAATTTACATATCAATTGGAGCGATAGGTTAGAGATGTGTTCGGGCGTCGTTAAGCATAGGAGTTGTCGTTATTTGTCTGCATTACATCCCGGGACTCGCGCCGTTCTTCCACATACTGTTGGTATATCGAACGGAATTTCATGTACCCTTGAGGTATATAGAAAGGTACTTCACGTACTCAATTTTTATCAGAAGGCCCCTTGTGTATGGTTATGCATTAGACAGCACTACTACCGATTCGAGCTCCCACGTACCTAGAGTATATGGGGAGACCCTTTTAAGAATCCTCAAACCATCTGAGTTATCATTTTGTCCTATCCTGTGGGGTTCCTGACTCTTATCCACTCCTTTCACATGTTTCCTTGTTGCTTTTAGTTTGAGTAGTACTTGTTTGTGCGTGGTGGTTAGGGGGTTATTAGAGAGTTTAGAGATGGCATCCCAATCTGGGACTACTACTCAAGAGGTCCCTTTCCAAGGTGTACCTTTTGTATTCCCTTCAAGTGAAGGTATTGGTCCTCCCTTTATTGCCACTCAAATCTTCCTAGATTAACTATAGGATTATCGGTCTGGCTGTTTAGTCCGGTAATTCCTGTTACACCTAATGTCTCAAATGTCACCTCTCCTATGGGAGAGGATCGAAATCAACCTAATCCCTCTCCTTCTTTGTTGGTTGTTGTTTCACCCCTTTCTTATTCTTCGCTTGACCAAAGCTCTGTGGTTAGTAGTCATGTGGATAAGAAGAAGAAGAAAGGGAAGGGTAAGAAGAAGAAGGATAAGAAAGAGAAAAAGAAGCAACCATCCACTCTTCATGGTGACTGTTCTAAGAGAACGCCTGAAAAACCCAAGTTACCTTGTAAGCTTTGCAAGGGGGACCACCTTCTTAAGGAGTGTCCTGGTCTCCCCCGTGTACAAGAAGAGTGGTCTAAAAGGTCCAAACCGTCTGTGTCATCAACCTCTGATCATCATGTTTATGATACTCCCTCAACCAGTGACCCATTGGTAAAAGGTCGTAAGGGTAAAGTCTTGTATCCTTGTTTGAAATGCAAGGCTATGCATCGTACTTTTCTTTGTCCAAGCATGGATGAAGCTTCACGTTGGCTAGAAAATATTACTGATCATCAACAGGTGATTCCAACAAGTGATAGTAAGTTATCCCTCGATCCCCCACTGGTTGACCAAGTGGTCGATTCGGATTTATCTGTGGTTGATCCCACTCTTCCTTTGGAGAGTGAAGTTAAATTGGTCGAGTCGGTGTCATTTCCACCCGATCCCGCTCTTTCATCAGAGTGTTAATATTGAAGTAGTCTCTTTGACCAAATCTTCATCTTGTTCTTCTCTTCCAGTAGAGAATGAACTGAATCCTGCTAAAGTTTTTATGCTTCGTTCTGATTGTTCTCGACAAGAGGAAATTTTGTCTGTTTCAACAGAACCCTCTCCGAGTAGTGAGGTTATTTCCTTTTACTGGAGTAACCTAACAAAGTCTCGTCTTCATTCAAGTGTTCCTTTCCAAATAGTTGTGAATGTTACTGCTAGGCGAATTCTTCGCACTATTGTTGACGAAGGGGCTTTTGTTAGTATTCTATCCTCAAGTGCTTGGAAAGATTTAGGCTCTCCTCAGCTTGTGCCATCCACCAATCAGATACTGGCTTTTAATCAAAGACCTACTGCACCTTTAGAGACCCTTCCTTACTTGCCTATTACATTAGGAGGGAAAACTGTCTGTATTGATGTTATGGTGGTCCAAGGTCCTTTAGATTTCAATCTGCTCCTTGGATGTGATTATGTTTATGCCATGAAGGTTGGTGTGTCCACACTCTTTAGAGTTATGCATTTTCCCCATGATGGGAAGATTGTGACCATTGATCAGCTTTCCTTTGTTACACCTAACCATCACATTACTCCTAGTAATCAGACTGCCATGAATGTGCCGCATGTTCTTGTGGTTCCTTCCCCTTCTTCTAGTTAGATTCTTCCCATCATAGGTAAATGGGGGGCATGGCTCTAGTCTACAGAAATCATAATGGAGCTAAGCTTCTAGCTTTTATGAAATAGGGGAAACCTACCAACCTATGGATATCATGTTTGGTAGGAGCAGGTCTGAGAGCATAGTTTACCTTTTGGTTTCAAGCTTGCATAAAAATGAAACCATGTGGTGAGAAAAGTTCCCATTCTATGTCAAGCTCATTAAAAAATTAAATAGATCTCCTTAAGCATAGTTTACCTTTTGGTTTCAAGCTTGCATAAAAATGAAACCATGTTCCAAGCATAGTTACCTTCTGTTTCAAGATTGTGTAAAAATGAAATAGATCCCCTTCCCTTGATTCGAGTCTTCCCTTTAGTGTTAGAACTTGAACCTTCTTTTCACCTGCCTGATTCTCGTTCTTCCTACCCTCCTGGTGAACATTTTCACATTAGTAACTAGGTTTTTAGGTTGGGTATGGAAGAAGAATTGTCAAACTAAATGAATCTTGGGGGGCATGTCGAGCCCCTAGCAACCATGTTAGGGGTTGGCTTCACTAGAAATCGTGTTAGGGGAAAGATTCCAACCTCTGTATATCATTTTAATGGGATTTTTCAAGCATAGTTTACCCATTGGTTTCAAGCTTGCATAAAAATGAAACCAATCCCTGAGCATTCTTTCAACCTATCTTTGAGCTCGTTAAAAACAGTAAGATGGTGTTGAGATTACTTTTCATTTTTCGGGCTCTGGTTAAAACATGAAAAGTGGTTTGGGCTTAGTTTGTTACTTTTTCGTGCTCTGGATTCAAACATGAAAAAGGTTAATGGAGTCTTATTTTCACCTCTTTTAGGCTCCTTAAACACGAAAAGATCATCGAGTCCGTTTTTTATTCTTTCTAGGCTCATAAAAAGTGACATTGTGTAAAGAAACCTCATGGATTCCTCTTTAAATTATTTTTAGGCTCCCTAAATACGAAAATATTGTCGAGCGATCTTGTCTTCTTCATGCTCGTTAAAGCATTTGAAGAGTCATCCGTCCGACAGTAGGTTATCTCTTTTTCGGTTCGGATAGGACTATTTATGAAAAAGGAACACTCCAGCCAATCATGACTGGAAGAGTTCTCTAAGGTATGATTTTACACTTTTTGGGGGCCTTGGAGACTAAATCATACAAAAAAGGACCCCTTTGGAGTCTTCTTCCGTAATCATTCAAACTCTCTAAACATGAACGATACCGAGTTTTTTTTCATTGGACTCATTAAATTAAACATTGAGAGACCCGTTTTGGGAACGAACCCCTCCTCTCTCAGGTTCGTAAAACATATGAGTCTGGACTTGTCTTTCGACAAGCTATATCAAGTGTTTGTTACCCTCTTTGAACTCGTAAAATTGAAAAAGGGGCATTCATCGATCATGATGGGGGAAATGGGAAGGGAAACATTTTTGCAAATAAATGGCAGTAGTTTGTCATTACCTTTGAACATGGCACTTGTCTGCACATCATGTCAGTCAATTGGGTATTCATCTAATCTCCGTGATGATCCACTTTCATGAGTCATGCCACTCCTTTGAGTCTTTCAAAATAATGCATTGTCCATTGTCGCATTGTGTGTTTGTCTCGTTCAGTCATGCTGCCAAGTCTTTTGGTCGTGCCGCCCTATGTTCAAAGGGAATTTGAAGATGTATTACCTATGCAGTCAACATAGTCTTTGTGTCAGTACTTTTGAGTCAATCCTATGGTTACTACATTCACATCATTCCAAAACTATGCTCTGAGTTTCGTGTCGTCGATGTGGGACTCATCATGGCCCTCCTTTGGCGAGACTATTCCCGTCGACATCAGCTCATCATCCGATAAATAGTCTTAGAAAAAAATACTTAGTACCTTGAGATCTGTATGCCTTAATGACAGATTCTCTCATTCTTGACATAGGTTCACATCATTGACCTTTGATCGATAGAATCAACTGGGTGTTCGACATTAGGACATCTATTCACACTCAGTAGATTGTGCTAGGGTACCTTGGGAATCATTGACATTAATGGTGATCTCCCTCGCATTTGTTAATGGTTCACATCATTGACCGGTAATCAAGTGGTTTCTACCATGTTCGACTTCAGATCATTGTAATCACGTGGATAGAATCGTACCTTGTGGAAGACGATACGAAGACCCTGGCTATTTGTTTAAAGCGCTCATTACTTTTCCCTAGGTTGTGATGGAGTTTTGTATGTCTAGCATGGATCCACATTTGTATGGTCGTGGCTATGCAAATTTCCATCTGTATGACCCTTCCTTACTTGCCCTTAATCCCAACACTTGGAGTGGAAACCCATGTTGTTTGTCAGTCTTTCATGAAAATACTCAGCACTGCGCTTTCCCCTTTATCCATGACCGGTACCTTGCTAGCATCGCCTATTCCTTGTTGTCCATAAGCAGTGCCACCTCTTATATCCCTTGGTCCATAAGCGTTTCTTACCTGAATCGCTTTGTCATAGAAGGAGAAAAACGGTACCTTGGGTAAAATGGGAAAAAGAGAAGATTCTCGAGGCTTCTAGATCATGAGCCTTGTGTCCTCCGTTATCCCTATCATTATGGGTCAGTTGAGCTCGAGATCCCTCATCCTAAGATCTTAGAGGCCACCTCAGCCACAATTATCTCAACCATTCCTATCCATTGAGCCTTATAAATACAAGCTCATGTCCATGGTTGAGGGAGAGAACCATTGAAGTATTGTTATGTTGTTGGATTGGCCACTTGGCCCAAGCCATTGGAGAGCATAGAGAGCAAAGTTGGAGCTTATGGGGATGAAAGTTTTGGTTTCATGGAGATGCATGTCATCACTAAGGCTTAATTGGTTGTAAACTTCTCCATTTTAATCTTAATGCAAAGCTGATTTCTGTCCCACTTTACTGTTGTTGTTTGATTTCACATGTAAATGTTGTTGGATTCCTTGGTCACTGACATGGATTAATAGATTATATTCTGTTAGCTTTGATGTGTTTGCATTTTTAATGTGATTGCAGGTACATAGGTTTACTATCGAAGCAGGAATTCCAAGTATCTATGATATCCATGGAGGGTATTCATCCCTTGTCATTCATTTGTTCTGGATCTGAACCATTCAGACCAGAGGAATAGCTTTTGTCTGCATAAGGTGAAATATTCCTGCTAACAGAGATCGAGATCCATGCTTTGGGGATCTCCTATCCACCTCACCCACCAAAATCTCAACCATCTCTATCCATTTGAGGCCTATAAAAACAAGCTCATACCCCATGGTCGAGGAGAGAGCAAATTCATGCTGCCATTTTGACAATCTAGCCTAATCTATTAAGAGTGAGCATAGAGGAGAAAGTTGCAGCTATTGGAGATAAGACATTGATTTTGTGGAGGAGTGCATCAACACTAAGGCACAGGTTGTAAACTATTTCATTATTTATCAATGTAAAGTTGATTCATTTCCCATATACTTGTTATGTAGGATCTTTCATGTTTATTATCGGATTCCTTAGTCACCGATATATATCTATAGATGATGTTTTGGTACTTTTGATATTTTGTGTTTGATGTGTTTATGCGAGTATTTTAATGGAGATATTTCGCCATAGGTGAAGAGCCACATCATTCCATCAGAGATCATATTCCAGGTGTCTGTAGTTTCTAGGAGAATTCTACAAACCTTGTTGTGAACCAATTGTTATGGATCTGAACCATTCAGACCAGAGGAACAAATTCTGTCTGCATAAGGTGTGAATATCCTGACAACATTCTCTTCACCTGCAAAGAGCCAATTCTTCAAGCAATATCTCATACATATATATATTAGAGGTTAGATGAAATACATATTAATAACATAATTGAAATCATTCATTAACCAATATACATGAGAAAAGCACAATACATAGTTTGGAAGAAGAATTCTCTTCATTAACAAACAATGAATAGGTGAGAATACAACCTAGCTTCTGACACAAGGACTCCTCTAAAAGCGAGGACATTGAATTTTGCTGCTCCAAGAATCTGAAGGTATACCACCAGCATAAATTTTCTCTTCTAGAATTGATTGATTAGCCCCATCCCAAGGCCTCTATTTATACATTGGGAAATAGAGTGGTTTCAAAGGTTATGATGGTTGAAACAGTTGGGATAGTTATGGATTAAGGCCCAACTAATCTCATCTAATCACGATTTATATTTTTTAATTTCGAATTAAGGTACACGTGAGTGTTTATATAAGCAAGGCGCGTATGACACACTTGTTTCTCAAAGGAAACACACGTGTTCAACATACATGCAGTTTGCAATGCACATAGTTGCATGTGACATGTGAGTTGCAATGCAGATAGCAGCATGTGCAACCATAGACTCATAATAAAAATATATCAAGCTGGTCTGGAGATCATGCATCAATGGTCATGCACATCTATAGTGTTTTGGCCACTTCAATCCTAATTGTCCTTTTGTGTCCAGACATAGTGGATGTCAGTACTCGAACAAAAAAGTGCCATTTTGGCTGATAACAAATGCCCCCTAATGTGTGAGGTCAAAGGGAAGCGATGGCCGAAATACATTACAATCTTTATCTTGGAGAACTCAAATGTCCAAGGTAGCAGAGGAAGTTCCTAAAAGAAATAAATATTAATGTCATATACAAAATCATATCTGAGGATGCCATGTTCAATATACTAGAACACTAGCTCCTTTACAATAATTGATTACATCATATGATACGGGTACAAGACCATGTATATTGCAAAGGTGGATCAAAGCCACAATATACAATGACGAGTCTTCAAAATATGGAAGCTATGTAATTGATCATAACATAGACTTGCGCTACTTAGGTTATAAAGGTGAACCTAAGGTCTTCATCGAGATCTAAGGGAACCCGTACAATCCCTACCATGTGAATAGATGTGCTGAAGTTGAACATGGAAAGGACTCAACAGATTTTCAATCAATAGGTGAAACTAACAACTAAAGCAAAGGAGTTCACCAATAATGGTAGTGAATCCTAAGGTCCCATCATCAAAAATCTAGATCTTCATCTTCAGGAAGTGCTGATGAGAAACGATACTGTGATGAGGAAGTAAATAGATCCTCCAATGGATCACAAGAGTGACTAGGAACTAGATACGGGAAGGTAGACATAAGTAACACTCAGATAGGATAATGATGGACTCATGATATTATTCAGATGTAGGGATAGATCCTTGAACAGTGAACACAACATTGAGATGACCCAAGGCAGATTTTAACTTTGCAGATAGGACAACTAAACTTATTTGTCATGTAGGAGACATGATCAGATTCCCCATGTATAAATGACAAGTGGAGGAGCAAGAAAATCGAAGTAATAGATGAGCTGAAAGTGTATAATGAAACATGAGTATTAGAAATTTTAGAGAGTGCTATGTTAAAGAAGGATATGCTGCCTCCGTTTGTAACCCAAAAAGAATACTACTTCCTTATCTTTCCTGTTAAATTTTAACGAGTCCAGGAAATTCAACTCAAGTCTCTCTTCATTTTTGACAAGCTAAAAGAGGGGAGATAATAATGCTTGATAAAGTCACTGATTCATGGATTTTACGAGCCCGAAATAGTACATGCTCACTCGTGTTTTCATATTTTGAGAGTCTGAAAACTCCAGGGGGGTGCTTTTTCATCCAATTTAGTCTCCTCGGGCCAAAAAAGTATAAAACATACCACAGAAGAACTCTCTTAGCTTCTGAATAAGTAAGCCGCACCTTTTTCGTACTTAGTCAGAGAGGTCCGAAAAGGTTAAATTACCACCTACCCAATGCCCCTTCAAAAGCAACATATAGCTTGTGTTTTATGAGTCTGAAGGAAAGCAAGATCACTTGAAAAGATCCATTTGGTTACAAGAAATGGGGCTTACAATAGTAAATTCGATGCTTTGTTCTTTAGGGTTTAATGAGCATGAAAAATGAATAAAGTACACTCAGAATATTTTTCATGTTTAGGTCCAGAGCACGAAAAAGAGAAAACTAAGCTCATACCAGTCGCTCCTTTTTCGTAAATTTAGTCCCTCAAGTCTGGAAAAGCGATAAGCCTATACTTGAGAGAAGAGAGTGTTCCTTTTTTGTATTATTCCACATGGTACAAAAAAATGATAACCTACCACCAATGTGGATGCCCATCCACATATTCTTAACAATCCTGAATGGACACGTTTACTCGGCAGTCAAGTCTATTTTGAGGAGTCATACTTGGGCCTAAAGAAACTCCATAAGGGCTGGGAGCCTGGGAGCCTTATGAAGGGGATAACTTGTCAAAAGAGACCAAAATGAGGCTCAATTTGGCGTGAAAAATAGCTAAAAAGGCTCCCCTAAACCTATGAAAAATGAGGCATGAGTACCAAAAGACAACAAAGTGTTCTAAACTAGGGTCCTCATGGAAGGAAAGTCCAATCCACAGAAGAACAATGATGTAGGCTGGGTAAAAAATGGTTAAATACCATAGTCCGTGGTCAACGAATTCATCCTAGGGTCAAAAGCGGATTAGTTATAGATGCAAAAATGCACATGGAGGACCAAAAACCTATCCTATATGAGCAGACAAAAACTTTAAACAACATTGAACATGTTACATTAGGAAAAATAAAATGGTATTAGTTGAAATATAAAAGTAATTTTCAAACTATAGGCTAAAAACCCCAAAATTAAAACTTTTCTTATATATAGTTCAAAAATAGAAATCAAACATACCAGTTTAAGTTTTTACCCAATTTGGAAACATTTTACCTCTAGCTTGGATTGCTCGTTGTGGACAAACCAGTGGACTATTTCAAATTCTGCAAGTGCTAGGTAAGCTAGCTCTCCTTACTCTTCCATTTCAACCGTTTCAATTTTCAATTTTATGTAAAATTTTGATGTTTATGCCCACCCTAAGGGGGTCACGCAGTACACGTGGATAGGCGACTTATATAGTCGTGTACACGCGTTATACACAAGACCTTCTCAAAAGCAACCTAGGTGTCATGCACAACCTGTCTAAAACCCAGTCACGTGTACTGGGCGACATATAAAAAGTAAACAATTTTGATGGATTCTAATGTTAAATCTTGGTTAAATGAGTAGGTTCAACCATGGTGTTGGATTGGAGGGATCAGAAACACGAGAATATGGACCGAGACGCACTCTGTAGTTCCCCTATTGTGTAATAATTATGGCAAAGTGGGCTACTGAAATTCTTCTCCACTTCGCATATGCAGGCCAATGTCCGCTTGCTCGAATTTTTGATTGGCTATTGGGACCATGACCTTGGGGATTTTGACCTTCAAGGTGAAATATTGGAGGTAGCTTTGGAAGACATATACTCTTTGGAAGACATATACTTCATCACGAGGTTGTCTCGACAGGGAACGCTTGTCAACCTTGAAGGTACTGACAGGGGCGGTGACCTGATGAGTGTTCAAGATTATGTGAACACCTATTGCACACCCAAGAGTTAGAAAAAGGGATCATGCATCCCTATTGTGTATATTACTAACTTCCCACTATAGGTGTTGGTAAGTACTATATGAGGGTTGCAAGATCTTCATCGCTTCATCTTACCACTTAGAACCAAATGAGGATTGTTGTAGAGTGCTCACAGGGAACCATGTTTGATTGGTGCTTGGGAATAATCTCGATTATGAAAAAACAACTCTCTAACTGCAAGAGAGGACGTTGCAAGAATTTTCGGTATTCAAGTGTATTAGTGGCCTTATTTTTTGAGAGAGTGCCGACAATCATCCCTACGGTGCCACTTCTAGCATTCTCTCCTCATCAGCCTAGACTGACCAGATGGGGAGATATTTTCCTACGCCAGGGTGGTGGTGGATTAGTTCAGAGTGTGTATGATGACGATTTCTACTTGTGGTGGGGGCGGCAGTTACCAACACTAGAGAATTTTCCATATGCTGGTTTAGAATTTCCAGATGACACTAATCTTGTCCTCCCTCTAAGAAGAGTATGGAGAGTGCTCGGTATTTTACTTTTTAAGTTTTTAAATTTTTTATGAATTCTTATCATAAAGATATATACATATGTATAAGAGTTTTTAATGCATTTTAATGTTTAAAATGCAAATATTGGGCTTGTACGCCCTGATGGGAATCCCAAGATGTACGTGTGACTAGTGGCAGGGGAATACCAAGGTTTGATGAGGGTACTCCAAAGGAAGCTGGCTAGGCTTACCCAAATATTGCCAACCATACAGATTGACCAGATCCCTGCCATCAGGCGGGAAATTGTTGTAGGAATTCCACCTACTTGGATACGTCTTATGGGAAGGGTAGCTGGGGCTGTACTAGTCTATATAGAAGCCGCAAAGGCTGTTGTAGCTGAATAAGTTGAAGATGTTGGACCAGGGTGGTTAGGATTAGATCTAGGGGCATTCTATGGATTGCAATCCAAAATTTTTATATTTTTGTATATTTATATAGTTATGACTGGATTTGAGGATATAAAATCGACCTATATTATGTACAGATTTTTACATATATATATATGTATATATATATATATATATATATATATATATATATATATTACTGATTTATTTACATGTGTTCAAAATGTATTTCTTATGTATTTTTATAAAATGTTTGTTAAGTTCCAATCTAAGATATAGTTCACATATGCATCCGTTAATGAATTTTGATTTCGTGGAATATGATTAAATGAAATATAATCAAAATTTCTTTCAAGTAATATAAGCTGCAAAAAATGATGTAACAAGATAGGGTTTCACACCTGATAAGATTGATTGAGCTGGGAAACCACTAGTTGAGAGTCAAGTATGAATTCCAACTAAGTGATGCCATGTGACAAGGCAGCCCATAAAATCTCAATAATAACCCTGTATTCGGCCACATTATTTGTAGCAGGACCTAGGTAAATGCCTCCAGAAGAAACTATCTATCCTGGGGGTGAGTAAATGACCCATGTGGCTAAAGCTAGGTTGCAAGTGTAACGGCTAGCGCCATATGCAAAACCTACAAACCACTCGGAAGACATCTGTACCAACCAACATATGATATAAGAACACAAACCAACTAACTACTATACATAAAGTTACATACAATAAAAATATAAGAAAAAACACTATGCCTAGGCATAGTACTTATTCCATCTTCATCGAACATGTTTATAATCAAGGTAGGTTCGGATTCCATGTTCAACGATATATGGATCTATGCCTAGTAGGGATGACTAGGCACATGTCACGCACATGTGTCATGAAATTCCTTTAACAGAGCAGTATATATGGAAATCTCTTCCGAGAAATAGTTTGCATCAATATGCACAGTTTCAACGATGTTAGGGTTTGAAAGATATTGGTAGCACCAACATCTTCCGCCTGTCTCATATCAATCTCCTAGTGCTCGATTCTACTCAATTCTGAAAGGGAGTAGGATCTATGGTGAATATCTTCGTAGATATTATATTGCCTACTCATGGCTTCCAAAAGGGCTTCATCCAAAGGCAAAAGCATGTCTAAGCAGTCAACAGAATATAAAGAGTTCTCTGCCCAAGCAGGCAGATAAACTTCTTCTGACTCTTCAAAGACTGAAAAAGGAGTCGGAATAGGATCAACAGTGGTGTCAATGATAGCTTAAAAAGTCACGTCCACCGTCAATAAGGGAACTTCAGGTTCATTACAAGAAGGAAGAACCCAAGGATCTATTCTATCGACAACTGTCTCGACATATTTCCCAATATAGGTAGAACCTAGATAGTTTACAGGGGTTGGAATATCAAAATTTTTCATTAACGATGAATACATACCAAACCCCAAGCTCTCATTAGCTGGTTTGACCTGATCAATCAATGGTACGGTGGACTCATTAGTTTCCATACAACCCTTCCGACTAAAACTGAGTTGGTCAATAGTGACCTACTTTCCTTAGTGTGGAAACAATACCACTCGAAGAATGACCGAGGAAATTGCACACATAGCATAAGTACAACTTCTTGCAAGAAGTAATTTATAGTCCAAAGGAGCATCAATCACCTCCACTTCAACAGACACTACCTTCCCTGCTAACTTAATCTCAAAAACTGGTAGGATACTATGCGGACGGAATCACCTTCCGTCGAAAGTAGTAAGTAAGGTGTTCAATGGAACTAGCTTCAGGGATCCAAGAGCCTTTCAGCAAGATAAAGACATGACACACATGGAAGCACCTTCGTAAAAATGTGTCCTACAAATGGTCTATCCACCATGGATGACATCTACTGACAAACACACATGATACAGAAGGAGAAGCTTAACATCAGACAAATTAAATTTTTCCATAAGCCTCTATGAATCCATACTAACTAAGGCTTCTAAGAGTGCATATTGCTAGGTGGGAAAACTCTGTAGCACCTCCAATGCTGGCATCACATATGGGGTTTGGGATAAATATTCAACTACAGAGTAGTTGGCTGCAACCCTCGCGTTGGGATTATGCAATGCTTTCTTAAAGAAACCTTTTGGTATCTTGGACATTGGATGAACAGGCTTCTCGATCATGGGAGGGTTAGAAGTTTCACCTATAGAATTACCCTTCTACAGAGCCTCCATCTCATATCTTATTTCTAGTCGGGGTTAATGTCTCAGATTGCACCATGTTGATATAATTTTGGTCAAGGGTACTAGCAGTGTCCCCAGCTACATTAGAAACTGAAGTTGCATTCTGTCGTTGGGGAAATGGATCCTTCAGGACATCCGGTTATTGATTCTTGAGAAGCTTCTGAGCTTGATCAATGAGAGGGAATTGATGGGTCAAGTGATCTTCCTAGCACAAATTTCAAGGAAAATTCACTTGTTTCTTATCTTTCTTTCCCCCATCATCACTGTTTGCAGGATCATGCTTGTTTTGATTTCCCTCACCTTTCTTCCCCTTCTTCTTCTTCCCACTGGGCTGCTGATTTCCCTTTTGAGAGAATTGAGCAAAAACATTTGCATTTTGGGGTGATGGGGTAGCCTTTGCTGCCTCCGTTGTAGAATGCTTGGCAATTAACTCATGGATTTGCTTGGCCAAAGACTCCATAGTGGGATAATTCACTGAGCCAACCACACCATCGACATGGGGTCTAGGATTAGGTTTCTCGAGACTATGTGTAGGCTGCGGTGCCTCAGGTATGATTTCATATAGTATCCTAGATTGAGAGTATATCAAATCTAGCTGCTGGTCCTTGATAATGTCCTCCTCTTCATTAGTTACTCCTGAGGTGGATACATCCTTAGATATATATGGAAATAAGGACTTAAGGAAACACTCTGACAAAAATTTGGGAGGGATGGTAGATTTTATAAGCCTCTTTCGTCTTCTCCACTCTTGGATATTATCTGAAATGTGAGTAGCTTTATCTTGTCAAAAGTAGACAAGAGGTATGTGCTGGCATCATACAGGACATGAAGCTAGAAGTGGTTCAAAAATACCTCAGCTAAGTCCCAAAATTTGTCAAACGCAGCATAGAGCAACTCAATATACCACTTTGTTGCGGCACTAGTCATAGTTCTTTGGAACAACCTCAACCAAATGGTGTCATCGTTCAACACGTTGGAAGAGAACCATAAGTGAAAGGTGGTGATATGGGCACCTGGGTCCTCACCAATGTTTCCCTCAAATATTGGAATGTCCAAGGTTAGTTTGGTAGGGACAGGTGGCCATATGGAATTGTGTTTCGCCGGGTCATTCATTAACTTGGACAAATATGGCAAGTTTAAAGTTTCCAGGAATGGAAATTTGGGCCTAACCGGAGCTTGAAAAGTACGATTTTGGGAGGTAGAAGGACTTCCTCCGTGGTTACCAAATGTAAAGGTGGGGTTTCCCCAACCACCAGTTGTGAATTAGTTGGACTAATTTGAAATGGATTCCACCCATAAGCCATTGCATTATTTGTGTGTGGTGCAGTGTATGTGGTTTGAGCTGCTCCAGTTGAGACTGGATTCTGGAAAATAGGAGCAGGTATTCCTCTGCTAAAAAGTGAGAAGGGAGAGCTTGTGAATGGGGATGAAACCAAAGTTTGGAAACCCTGACCGTAAGACTTAGTATTTCCAAACTGCATCCCCACATATGCAGGTGTAGGGCCTACATAAGGAGTGGATGGGGGAGTATTCCCTCCATTCCACGGGAAACCATGGACAAATGAAGAGAATATAGCAGGACCACTTTGAGTAGTGTTTGTGAAAGAGGGGGAAGCAACAGGTGCACTGGGAATACTAGTGACCACCCCACTAGCAGGGCCTACTACACTCATGGAAGTTGGTGGTTGAACCACCCGACTACTTGGAGTTAAACGGGTAGCAGGTATATTTGTTCTAGGGGTACTAACTAGGGGAGGTGGCACTCCTTCAACTGAAATGGGGGTAGACGGACCTTCTCTAGAGATAGCCATAATTCTGCTAATGGGAACATTGTTGGACTCACGGTTTCCGTTAGACCAAAACTCGCATGTGTTAATCTCCACCACAATCGCCAAAGTTAGGATCTCGAGAGGTGATTAGTCCATGTCACGAAACTCATGGGGAGCTTTGAACCCAATGTCCAACAATATCCCCCCCCAACGTGAGCCACGTGAGTTTCGAACCCTTGACCTATTTCTCTGATACCATTTATTGGACTCATGATTTCCATTAGACCAAAACCCACAGGTGTTAATCTCCACCACAATCGCCAAAGTTAGGATATCGAGAGGTGATTAGTCCATGTCACGAAACTCATGGGGAGTGTTGAATCCAATGTCCAACAAGCACCAATCACAGGTGAATCAAATGGAAGAACCTAGATGATCACAATATCATTTAATTCAGTAAGAGTTGAATTAAAGTTTCTTTCAAACTTGTCAGCCTTCAAGTCTTCTATCTCCACTGCGGTTGTATCAACCTCATTTTTCCTAAGTTTTGGTTCACCTGGAACTTCACTAATTCCTACCGGTTCAAAAGAACCATCTGTATCTAATATCTGTCTTTGAGGGGGAGGTGGAAACTCCACTATAGTAGTTGGAGGAAGGTTTTTCAACCTTCTTGACCTTCTAAGAATTTGGTCCTCCACAGTTAAAAATTTGACACTTCACACACCCTAAGGCCGACTAAACACAAACAAACCACACAACATTCACTATAAAATTTCCTAAAGCCAAAGAAGACACAAAGCGTATAAGATATTCTTTCCAAAATAAAGCTAAGAGATAGTTACTTGGCATCCCTGTATATGTTATTAGGCACAAGCAGAGGAATCACCCAACCGCCCTCCCACACCTTCTATCAGCGTTACCTTCCAAGCCCATCCAAGGTCAACTAGAAATAACCTTCCGGTGTACCTGTGTATGAACCCTAGATATCAATGAGACTAAAGGCTACCGTAACTATACTAACAGTCTGGGGGGACAGTCACAAGCTTGATTCATACACATGGGAAGGGTAGCAAAGCCTGAAACTCTGTCAACACCAGCACCACATGGGGCCCAAGTGGTGGTATTGACAGAAGTCCCTAGATGTGTAAAAAACTTGGTCTATGCTTTGACAAGGAATCCAAGGGTTATCTCCTCAGTCCAAGTCTCCATGCGGCCTCGTTCTTAACTCCCGTTTGAGAGGAGCTTCCCAGATACAATCAACATTGAAGAGGATTTACCTATTGATTGGCCAACTACATCTGAAATCAAACACTTGTGGAGAGTTGAAACTCCCTAATCCACAATTCTAGCCTAAGCTAGTCGGTGTAAGATCCTAAAAAATAAAACTTTCTAATAATTTTTAATTATATCGTTCATTTTAAAAGGTTGTTTTTAATCAGAGGCAAATGGCGTGAAACTAGTGTGATGTTATAGACTCGATAAGAAAAAGAAAAATGATGTATAAAATAAATTTCAAAGTAAATTGTGACTACTTAAACCAAATTTCTTTTCTTTCTGTAAATAGAAGCTAATGAAGTTGTAACTAAGTGCAAGAAAACTAAGACTTTTTTTTTTATAATTTTTGAATTTTATCTGAAAAATACTGAAAAGAAACAACTAAATGCAACTAAATGCAAAAGTATAAAATGTTTTTCTTCTATTTTCAAAGACTTCAAAAATTATAATGCCACTAAATGCAAGTTTTGAGCAAGTTCAAATAATCAAAGCATATAAAAAGTGAAATGAGGCATAAAAAACCTAAAGTGACCTACTTCAACCAATAGGAAGAAGACTTTGAAAAAACCTGACTTAGAGAAACTATTGAACCCAAAAATTGCACTAGATTCACAAAAGAAGAGTGTCAAACTTGTTGACGTAATTGTAACTTCGGAATGTATTCACTTGTATTTCTTATCTATTGTAACCTGATGTTTATTCCGGGATGTTATCATGTTATGTCATGCATCGATGTTCCGATTAGGAGAATCAATAATGTAAACAAATCATGTCAATTCATTGTGGGTAACCCTCCTATTGTCTAAGGGTTAAAGTCCCCGCAGTTCTAGGGCACTAGGGTTATTAGACTCTCCTAGGAGAGGTCGCCCCTAATAGGGTTTTAGTCATGCCAATATTAGTATAAATAGAGAGCTGGACTCTTTATTTAGCACACATCACAAACACACTCAAGTGTATCGTATAGTTGAGAAAGGAGAAGACACTAGGGCTAGACAAGAAGAAGGTTACTGCTGTCGGGAGAGCATCTTACTGTTTTGTGGTTTTACCTTTTGTGCTAATTCTATCTCTGAGGAAGTTGTGGGGTTTTCTCCATTTATGGTTTCCCCAAGGAAAAACAATGTGTTGATTGTCTCTTGTGTTTGATTGTTGTACTTGTTGTTCTCTCAGTTAAAGATCCTAACATAATGCTAGCTTGAATGTTGAAAAACTAACATGGTATCAGAGCTAACCTGAGAAAAAGACACTCTGCAGGAACTAGGGCTTCCTAATTTGTGGATATCTCTCCACAGATTTTCAGCAAAAGTACGGTGGAATAATTCTCCTCCTTAGGGTGCATCTTTCTGTCGAAGTAGATTCAAATTCTGAGGTTTTTCAGTTTTGGACCCGACATTGCTGCCGAAAAGTAGGGCTTTTCACAGAAGAGGAATTTTTCAGTGAGCCCAGGCCTGGATTGATCTCCTCCCCAAAATCGAAGTTAGGGATCAATTTCAAAGCATTTGGTTGGACAGAACTCCAGAAAAGCAAAACTCGAATTTGCTCCTGAACTAGCTCTGCAGGGTTTCAACTCAAAATTCAGATCCGACATCTTGACCTGGTAAGATCTAAAAAAATTTGTATTTCCATTTGAGATTCTCAGTTAAGATGTCTCATCATACCAAGCTTGATGAAAAGCTTGAGGGAGCTGATAACTTCCAAGCTTGGAAGTATAGGATCTCCCTGGTCTTGGAAGAGAATGAGTTAGACTCCTACATCCATGAGGAGGTTCCAGTTCCATAGGGAGATGAGGCTAAGGCCTTTCATAAGAATAAGTTGGTTATGGAAAAGAGAATCATTGCTGATTGTATTAAGGATCATCTCATACCACATGTGTCCTACCTAAAGACACCTAAAGCTATGTTTGATGCCCTAACCAAATTGTTTGAAGGGAAGAACATAAATCAAAAGATGACTCTGAGAAACCAACTGAAGAATATGAATATTCAGAATGCAAAAACAATCTAGTCTTACTTCACAAGAGTTTCTCATATCAAGGAACAACTAGAAGCAGTAGATGAAGAAGTGGAAAATGTGAATATTGTGATGACTACCTTGAATGGCCTCCCTAGGTCATGGGATTCTTTCATCCAAGGAATCTATGCTAGAAAGAAGTTAGTCAAGTTCAATAGATCATGGGAAGAGTGTTCTCAAGAAGAATCTCGGATAGAATCTCAAGAATAAAAGATGGGAAGTGAAGATCAAGCTCTCACGGTACACTCCAAGTCAACCAAAAGAAGATCTCATCACCCTAGAGGTAAGCACTATCACAAATATAACACTAGAAAATATTTATCTAGAGTCATATGTTATACATGTGATGAAGTAGGACATTATGCAAAGAATTGTCTTAAGAAACAAAAACTAAAAAAAAGGAGCAACAAAAGAAGACATCATGTTCATGCTGCAGACGATGATGAACCATCCAAGAAAAGAACCAGATATGAAAGTGAAGATTCTTCAATTGAGGATGAATATGTTTTGATTTCCACTCTCACGGGAAACATTACTCATGGAAGCAATGATTGGCCCATAGATAGAGGGGCTTCCAAACATATGACAGGATTCAAGGAATCATTTGTGAGACTGTCAGAACATGAATCACCTCACAAGGTGAAGCTAGGAGATGACTACCAATATCCAATAAAAGGTAGTTGGTAATCTTCCTATAAACTAGACTCTGGAAAGTCTCTAACAATGAAGGAAGTATTGTTTGTGCCAGGACTCAAGAAGAACGTCCTCCCCATATTGACATTAGATGCAGAAAGAATGTGGGTTGCATTCATAGATGGTCAAGTCATCATGTGGCCAAAAGGAAATACTATCGATGATGCGGTGGTGATTGGACAAAAAGAAGGAGGATTGTACAAATTAAAGCAGCATCCAGAACAAGCCTTGGTCCATGACACAGTAGAGCCAAGTGAAATTTGGCATAGAAGGCTTGCACATGTGCATTACAGAGCACTACCTATTGCAAGCAAAGTTGTTGAAGGTCTTCCAGAAATCCAAGCAAAACATGATGGGGTCTGCAAGGGATGTACGAAAGGAAAGAATATAAAGCAGACATTTCCAAGCAGTGAAAGCAAAGCAAAAGGAATCTTGGAAATCATCCACTCCGATGTATGCGGACGTATGTCATCAAACTCACTAAGAAGGTAAGCATATTATGTTTCCTTTATTGAATATTTTTCTAGGAAGACATGGATTTACTTCATGAAGAACAAAGACGAAGTATTCATTAAATTCAAGGAATTCAAAGCCTTGATCAAGAATCACACTGAAAAGAAGATCAATAATTTTCAATCAGACAATGGCAGAGAATTCACTTCAAATGAATTCAAAGAGCTATGCAAAGAATCAGGGATTAAGAGGGAGTTGTCCACCCCTTATAATCCACAATAGAATGGGATTGTGGAAAGGACGAATAGAACTATCATGGAAGCTACAAGAGCAATGCTTCATGATCAAGACCTTCCTATGCATCTTTGGGTGGAAGCTGCTCGAACAACGGTGTATGTACAGAATCGTACTCGACATAGGGTACTCGAGAACAAGACTCCTGAAGAAGTCATATCCGGCAAGAAACCAAAAGTCAGCCATCTCAGAATATTCGGCTGTCCAGTGTACATACACATTCCAAAGGAGAAGAGGACTAAATTAGATCCTTCAGGAAAGAAGAGTATATTTGTGGGATACTCTGAAAGCTCGAAGGATTACAGAATATACTTCCCAGGATTCAAGAAGATTGACATCGGCAGGGATGTGACATTTGATGAAGACACAACTTACAACAAATCCAGAAAGAAACCTACTGAAGAATCCGAAGAAGCAGAAGCACCCAAAGTTCATGATGCAACCATGAACGAAAAATCTCAAGAAGAAGATCGAGAATTTGAAGAACCACAAAGACCTGTAGATCTACCTCTAGAGAAGAATCCTCATAAAAGGAAACTTGCTTGGGTATGAGAACTTATCCAAGGTGCAGAAAGATATGGGGCTCCAGAAGAGAATCACAGAGAAAGAAAGAGGACCAGATCCTGCTCTAGGTATGTAGCATTACTATGTGATTTCATTGATAAAGAACCTTCCAGTTATGAAGAATTGGCAAAACGGGAAGAATGGAAGGATGTTATGATCAAAGAATATCAATCGATCATGACGAATGATGTTTGGGATGTTGTCCCAAGACCAGAAGGGAAGTCAACTGTAACTTCCAAATGGATCTACAAGATCAAGCATGCTGCAGACGGTAGCATTGAAAAATACTAGGCAAGATTTGTGGCTTGGGGTTTCTCTTAGAAAGAAGGAATAGATTATAAAGAAAAATTTGCACCTGTATCCAGGTACACTTCCGTTAGATCAATACTTGCTCTGGCTGTAG
Source organism: Pseudotsuga menziesii (assembly GCA_001517045.1). NCBI lineage: Eukaryota > Viridiplantae > Streptophyta > Pinopsida > Pinales > Pinaceae > Pseudotsuga > Pseudotsuga menziesii. Next base: position 648,192 of record LPNX010351039.1, read on the forward strand.
TGATGAAATGGAAGATACACCAGATGGATGTCAAGACTGCTTTCTTGAATTATGTAGTAGAAGAGGAAGTGTATGTAGAATGACCACTCAGTTTTGAGACACATGACAGGGAGTCTCATGTGTGAAGATTGAAGAAGCCCTATATGGTTTGAAACAGGTACCCATGACATGGTACGGTAGAATTTACAGCTTTCTATCTAGTTTGGGATTTACCAAGAGTAAAGCAGATTCCAACCTTTACTACAAGGTTGAAGATGACAACCCAGTGATGCTTCTACTATATGTAGATGATCTATTTGTCACCGGTATGGATAGGTTGATTGATGATACGAAGAGGAAGCTTGCTGTCGAGTTCAAGATGAAGGACTTGGGTATGATGCATTATTTTCTAGGTATGGAGGTGTGGCAGAGTGCAGATGGAATCTTCCTTGGACAAGGGAAGTATGCAGTAGAGATCTTGAAGAGGTTTGGGACGATGGACTGCAAGGCTATGGACACACCTATGGCATCGAACCTGAATCTATTGAGCGATGCTTCATCAGATTCGGTTGATGCTACGATGTATTGTCAGATGATTGGTTTTTTGATGTACCTGATGAACATGAGACCAGACATTTGCTTTGCTGTGAACACCTTGAGCCAGTTCTTGACAAATCCGAGAAATGTTCACTTGATTGCTGCAAATCATATTCTGAGGTACCTGAGGGGTACAGTTGATTATGGGCTCAAGTACGATGTGAATCCGAATATTAACCTGGAGGGTTATGTTGATTCAGATTGGGCAGGAAGTGCCATCGATAGGAAGAGAACTTTAGGGTGTTGCTTCAGTATGGGATCAGGTGTGATCTCCTGGTTTAGCAGGAAGCAATCCTGTGTGGCAATGAGTACAGCTGAAGTAGAGTATGTCGCAGCTTGTTCATCTAGTTGTGAGGAAGTATGGCTGCGAAAGCTACTGTTTGATTTATTTGATCTCCAGATGGATGCTACTTGTATACATTGTGACAACCATAGTTGCATGAAGTTGTCAGAAAATCCAGTGTTCCATGAGAAGTCGAAGCATATAGAGATCAAGTATTACTATATCAAGGATATATGGTGCAGAGGGGAGTAGTGAAGCTCTAGTATGTTGTGACGGAGGAACAGATAGCTGATGTGTTGACGAAGCCATTGGCTAGGGTGAAGTTTGAGTACTTCAGGGAGAAGCTTGGTGTTCTCCAGATAGAGGTTTCCTCCAAGGGAAAGTGATGAGTCCCATAGCCATTCTGATGAGCAGTTCAGATGTAAGGGCTGATCCATTCTGTCATGGTGAGAAGATTTGGTTCCTTCCATGTCATATGAGTGCTGACTACCATTCTAGGAATGGAGGTACTTGGTCAGTTACCATGAACGCTCATTCTGAGACTGAAAGAGCCATTCTGACAAGTAGGTCAAATATAAGGGCTGATCCATTTTGTCATGGCTAAAGGTTTAGGTTCCTCCCATGTCAGATGTGAGTGCTGGCCATTCTGATGAGTAGGTTAGATGTAAGGGCTACTGCCACTCTCTGGGAGAGTGGAGGCACCTAGTCCATTACCAGGTAGCTCAGTCTGGGACTGGGGGCCATTCTGACGAGGGTGTAGGATTTGGTTCCTACCAGGTCAGATGTGAGTGCATGCCTTTCTGACGAGTAGGTCAGATGTGACTACTGGCCATTATGATGTACGATGAGCTCCTACATAGATGTAAGGGCTACCACCTTTCTGACGAGTAGGTCAGATGTGAGTGCTGGCCATTCTGATGTGACTGTAGGATTAGGTCCTACATGATTAGATATAAGGGATATCGCCTTTCTAATGATTAGGTCAGATGTGAGTGCTGGCCATTCTGATGAGTAGGTTAGATGTAAGGGCTACCAAAGACCTATGAGGAGGTAGGCATACACCCAGCATGAAAGAAGGCTGGATCTGTAGAACTTCCTTTCATGAGAAGAATCATGAGATACCACATATGATGATGACCAGAGGTGATCTAGATTGAGCTATGATCCAGATCCAGTAATGATGACTCCAAGAGATCCAAATCGAGTGATGATCTAGATCCAGTAGTGATGATCCAGATCGAGTGATGATCCAGATCTAGCAGTGATGATCCAGATCGAGTGATGATCCAGATCCAGCAGTAATGATCCAGATCCAGTGATGATGTCCAGTTATGATGATCCAGATCTAGTAATGATGTCTAGTTATGATAATCTAGATCGAGTGATGATCCAGATCCAGTGATGATGTCTAGTTATGATGATCCAGATCGAGTGATGATCTAGATCCAGTGATGATGATTTAGATCAAGTGATGATCCAGATCCAAAAAACAAGATGGCATGAAGATAAGATGACCTGAAGACAAGATGACTTGGAGATGCAGATGACAAGAAGATCCAGAGAAGAAGACCAGTGATGAAAATTGTGTCGAGAGAATACCTTCCTAGTTAAGAGGGAGTGTTGACGTAATTGTAACTTTGGAATGTATTCACTTGTATTTCTTATCTATTGTAACCCAATGTTTATTTCAGGATGTTATCATGTTATGTCATGCCCCGATGTTCTGATCAAGAGAATCAATAATGTAAACAAGTCATGTCAAGTCATTGTGGGTAACCCTCCTATTGTCTAAGGGTTAAAGTCCCTGCAGTTCCGGGGCACTAGGGTTATTAGACTCTCCTAGGAGAGGTCGGCCCTAGTAGGGTTTTAGTCATGTTGGGATTAGTATAAATAGAGAGCTGGACTCTCTATTTAGCACACATCACAAACACACTCAATTGTAGCTCATAGTTGAGGAAGGAGAAGACATTGGGGCTAGACAAGAAGAAGGTTACTGCTGTCGGGAGAGCATCTTACTGTTTTGTGGTTTTACCTTTTGTGCTGATTCTATCTTTGAGGAAGTTGCGGGTTTTTCTCCATTTATTGTTTCCCCGAGGAAAAAAACTGTGTTCATTGTCTCTTGTGTTTGATTGCTGTACTTGTTGTTCTCTCAGTTAAAGATCCTAACATAATGCTAGCTTGAATGTTGAAAAACTAACAAAACTGACACCACACGATGCAACACAAAGTATAAGTCATCCAAGGCCTCGATCACTGACCTATAAACAAGCACACAAACGTACAGACCAAGAAGGAGGACTACCTACAGTTCATAAATGAAATAAATTCAAACAAAAAGGCTCAAAGGCTTGATGAACAAGCAAATGGTTTGACATACAGACTTGAGACTCACAGAGTCATGCCATAAACAAAAAAATTCCAAACACCTACAAAGCTAAAGAGACAGGGACAAGCAAACCCTATCCAACTTATAGACTTCTACAGGAAACATGTGATTGTGTATGCTGGAAACCCATGTATGAAACATGAATGTCTAGACGGAAACCCACATGAACAAGGTCACACACGTGACTGTGGATGAAGCAACCCACGTGTACTACTAAAAAAATTTCAAAGAAAAAATACTAGAAAAGAATTCTGGGCATACCACACTATAAATAAAAAAGTAAGATAAAAAGAATCACACTCAGAATTAGAATCAGAACAAAGATTGGTAAAGGGGCCTACATGATAAACCCATAGCAGGATGGACTCCCTAGTGGAGTCGCCAGTTCTGTTGTATCAGACAATAAACCCTTGTAACCTAGGGTCTAGGTTTACCAACTTACTAATAGAGTTACAAACAATCAACTTTTATAGAAAGTGAAATGGGAATAGGAAGAGAGTTTGGCTTACCCGGTTTATGACGGTTGATCCAAGCTTGGTATTCTCCTGCTTCAATCTTATCCAAAGCTTCTAGGGATGCTTCTCTTCTCCTACAAAGAGCCAATTCTTCCAGAAATATCTCATACATATGTATATACCAAGGGTTAGATGAAATCCATATTAATAACATAATTGAAATCATTCATTAACCAATATACATGAGAAAAGCACAATACAAATATTGGAAGAAGAATTCTCTTTATTAACTAACAGTGAATAGGTGAGAATACAACCTAGCTTCTGACACAAGGACTCCTCTGCAACCAAGGAAACTGAGTTCTTTTTCTCCAAGAATCTGAAGGTATACCACCAACATAATTTTTCTCTTCTAGAATTGATTGATTATTCCAATCCCAAGGCCTCTATTTATACATTGGGAAATAGAGTGGTTTCGAAGGTTAGGATGGTTCAGTATAGGAATTTTGAAGTTTGAAATGGGACTCCTAAGGAAAATAATAAAATAATAGTTAAAATGATAAAATAATAGTTAAATTAATAAAATAATATTTATTAATTTTGGAGGAAAAAAGAAAAAAACTACTTTTTGTGTTCATATTTTCTACATATCTCCATGTGTTTATACTCAAATTTTGATCAAGAGAGCTCCTTGGATGCAGAATTTGATTCCTCATCCAACTATTACCTACACTGCATACTTTTAACGGACCTTGCTACCCCAAAAACAAGAAATACCTAAAAAAATGTGATGATGATGTCATCATCATGTTTTTTCAGGTATTTCTTGTTTTTTGGGTAGTGGGGTCCATCAAAAGTATGTAGTATGGGTACTCGTTGGATGCAAAATCAAATTCCACATCCAACGAGCTCTCCCGATCAAAATTTGAGTAAAAACACAAGGAGATATGTGGAAAATGTGAACAAAAAAAGTAGTTTTTTTTTATGACAAATATGTCAATTCAACCATTATGGTTGACTCATTTTATTGGAATTCTATTGGTTCTTGAATTCCAACTCACAAGAACTTATTGTTGGCACGTTTTCTTATAAGGCCCATTTTAGACCCCAAATTTCCTCTAATGGAGACAATTGGGATAGTTATGGATTAAGGCCCAACTAATCTCATCTAATCATGATTTATATTTTTTAATGTCAAATTAAGGTACACGCGATTGTTTATATAAGCAAGGCATGTATGACACGCTTGTTTCTAAAAGGAAACTCATGTGTTCAATTTACACACGGGTTGCAATGCACATAGTTGCATGTGATGCGTGAGTTGCAATACAAATAGGAGCGTGCGCAACCCTAGAATCAGAATAAAAATATATCAGGCTGGTCTGGAGATCATGCATCAATGGTCATGCACATCTATATTGTTTTGGTCACTTCAATCCTAATTGTCCTTTTGTGTCCTGGCATAGTGGATGTCAGTACTGAGACGGAGAAGTTCCATTTAGGTTGATAACAATCATTCAAATAATTTGGATTCAGGATTGCAGGTAATTACATGTTTCTTTTTATCCCCTTCATATAGTGATATTATATATGTTTTGTTGAACTTACAAGCACCTCAAATATTAAGTAAAACTAGAGCCACTAGTGAATTTAAAAGTAACAAAATTATGTAATATGAACCAATATTTGTATTGGAAAGACCCGGGTGGTATATTATTGAATTGTTTGCTAGAAAATGAATCTCAATAGACTATGAGGGAGTTTCATCAAGGAGTCTATGGAGGAAATCACTCTTGGAAAGTCACTACAAACAAAATATTGAGGGTTGTTTTCTATTGGCCCACCATGTTTTCTAATATTTATAAATAGATTATAAACTATCATCAATGCCAAATATTTGATGGAAAGAGAAAGTTAGTGCCATTGCCACTTAATCCTATTTCAGTAGAATCACCTTTTCAGCAGTGGGGGTTAGATTTCATTGGAGAAATTAACCCAAATTCTTATGGCCAGCATAGATGGATCTTGATTGCAACTGATTATTTCACCAAGTGGATTGAGGCTATACCTACTAGGACAACTAGTGATGTTGTTATCATGGATTTTTTGGAGAATAATATTCTATCAAGGTTTGGATTCCCTAAGATAATTGTGAATGATAATGCACCAAATTTCAAATATAAAAAAATGACCATCTTTTTCCATAAATATCATATCAATTTGAATCATTCTACTGCATATTATCCTCGGGGGAATGGTATTGCAGAATCTTCTAATAAAATTTTAGTGAGGATAATCAAGAAGTTGTTGGAAGATAACAAGAGACACTGGCACACCAAACTGAAGTATGCTTTATGTGCAGATACGATAAGCACTAAAAGTGCTAATGGGATGCCACCTTTTCATTTGGTATATGGAACAGAGGTGGTATTTCCATTTTCTTTAGGTTTGCATGTAATGAAGTTGTTGCAGGATCAAGAGGAGGAGCCAAACCATATGCAGAGGAGGATCAATCAAATCATTGAGTTGAATGATTTCAAGGAGAAATATTACGATAAAGTGCAGGTACATGAGGAGAAAATGAACAAGACTTTTGACAGGAGGGTTAAAGAGGAACAATTTTAGGTTCATGACCTAGTTTTACAATGGGATGCACATAAAGAAGACAAAAAATGGTAAGTTTGATCATATTGGAAGGGGCCATACATAATTTCTTCTTTTAGGGGAGACAATTCTTTTATTCTGCAACATCAAGATGGGGTTTAGCTTAAAGGGGGTCCTATAAAGGGAATATTTATGAAACATTACTTGTCCTAAGGTAGAAGGTAATTTTGTATATTACTGTACATATTTATTTAATTGAAAGAATCAGTACATATTGAAAACTGAAGGATTTGAATATGTTGGCAATATGGCAGTACAGGTTCTCATTGATGGAAAATAGATGTGATGAAAGAAGATGACAGAGTGATGTGATAGAAACAAATAGAAGATAGACAAAAGTAGATGTGGCCTTATGTCCATGGTTGAGAATACTCTTTAAACCTCAATTGATGGAAAATAAATGAGAAATTGTTTATGATAAAATAGCAGATGGTTATAAATCTCCCTGTACTGACAACTTTGAGAAGAAGGCTCGGGCAGATTCATGGATTGTTTGTCAGATGCTATCTCACTTTTAAGAAATGTACTAGCTGAAGATAATGAAAATTCAGAGGTAATTTGTGACGATATTAGCTTAGCTATGAAATTGTGGCAACATATAGATAGTTTTTAGTGCCTTGAATCAAATGAGGGAGAGAAGGATTGGTTAATAGATACATCCATTCCTTTATTACTCAAAATGTCGGAGTTTCTAGCTTTAAAGGGATTTACATATCTGCAGTCAAAACTTCACGAATTGGTTCTCAACATTTTTCATTCTTGGAAGAAGATGGGATTTGAAGAATGTTCTGCTCTTCTTTGGCCAGAGAACAGGTTTAACCATGCTCTTTGTTATGCATCATTTTCTGAAAACAACATTTCTATTCTAATGGATAAATTTGGAATTATTGTCAAACAACATAAAATTTTGGGAAATTGTGTGAAAGATAACCCGGGATCTGTCTTAGAGTTTCAACAAAAGCTCATGTATGATGATTTCTCGAAGCTCAATCTGACACAGGTTTGGAAACAAGTTCTCTATTGAGTTCTGGCTGCAGTATTAAATCTCTCAAGGAGAGGGTGTTAACAATTGTTTCAAATGGTTATCATTTTTTGGTATTGACTTCTCATCTTTGAAAAAGACGGAGTTGACAATCGATGAAAAAGAACTAGATCAGAATACAAACTTTGATTCGAATCATATTGAAGAATATGACCACCTTACAAGGATGATAAATCTATTTTAGCAGACATCTATATGGCCCAATTGGTTGAGCATTATTTAGCCTTTTTTTTCGATGTGAATCCGAATCGTAGACTTACATGGAAGCACTACTTGGGGACCTGTAATATCACGGTTAGCTTTGACCAAAATCCAATAGAAATTAAAGCAACAACATACCAAGAAGCCGTGATCTTGATGTTTAATGACTCAAGTAGGTTGAGTTATGAAGAAATCAAATCTCGATTGAATTTGGGAGATGAAGAAGTTGCTTCAGTGTTACGTTCACTTGCATGTACTGAACAGTACAAAATTATTTTTGAAGGAGATGAACACCGAAACAATAGCTCCAACTGAATATTTTGAAATGAATTATATAAGTTTACACACACAGAAGACAAGATTCATATCCCATTTCGACAATCCGAAGATGAAGAGAAGCGGGAGGAGAAGGAGAAGATGAAAGTGATTGAATATGTTGATGGGAAAAGAGCTGGGTTGATTAAATGTGCACTGATGAAGATACTAAAGAATACAATTTTTTTACCTTATGATCAACTTTTCAGTGCATGCATTGAGGAGACTCAGTAGCTGTTGATCGAAAGAATGGGCGATGAAGATCGAGTTTCACAATGGGATTTATCCCACATTTGTTGCGCAAATGAAGTTTTATGGGTTTATATACCCCAACCTTTCACATCTATATAGACACGTAGTGCAAAGGTATGGTGGGGGCTCTGGGTGTTTGGAATCCATGAGAAGATCACTAGCTCGGAGCCCGAGACAACCTATCAGGTCCCCTACCTTTTGTTACATGTTACACGTGGCAAATTCCATCATTGATGAGGATAACGACGTGGCAATATGGTCGTCGAGGTGGATATTCATGTAGTCATGTGTCCTGTCAAATAAAAAAAGTGTCAAGTTTAGGGTTGATAGTGTAAAAACATGTTGGTAGTGGTATACTAAACTTAGCGCATGGAGTCTTGTCTAAAAGTGCCGTCATCCTGCTGGAATATGTCTTCTAGCTTGTGGCATATATTGGTGGACATGTGTCAAATTCATATTGCATTGCATTCAAAGACTTCATACAATGAAACCTTTTTTGTTTTCCTGAGTGCGATATCCTGTCGGTTATGCGCTCTGGTCATGTTTTAGTGGAAAGTGCTTTGGTTAAGCACTTTTTTGTACATTGCGATAGCACTTAAACAATGAAGTGACAATGGTATTATGTCTAGAGGAGATTAATGCTAAAAGGATTACTATAAATATTAAGCGCTAAGTGTTAAAGTACATTAGTAAATCACTTAGTGTTATAATTGAAAAGATATTAGCAGAGTTTTAAAGATAGGAGTTAAATCTAAAATAGTTATAACTAAAACTAGTAAACTCCATTTTATAATGATATCTTTGCACAATAAAAATATATGATGTAATTACAGAGATTGTTAAAGTATGGTTAATGGAAAGATGAAATTAGATGAAAGGACGCACTACTTCATGATGAGGTATGAAGAAGGTGTATAAATATGATGACATCATACGATGAAGATGTGTATCTCAATGGATTATTTTGTATCTTGGTAGTTGTTCTATCCATGGATTTGAACCTAGTTTTCATCTCTAAACAGATTGGAATTTGTTGACAGGTTGAATATTGTCAGAGGATTGTATTCCCCATTACATGCTGAGCCATGTATACAAGCTAGGTCTTGTAAGAGAACTGGGTTTCTCCATCTAGTCGGGGCTAGATAATTATTTGTAAAACATAATTATCTTTTGATATTTTTATGTTTAATATCTCATGTATATATATATATATTTATGATTGGAAAATGATATGACTATTTAAATGTCATTTGTGCTTTGGCAAAGAAGTTTTTAATAGACATTGATTCACCCCCCCTCTCTTAGTGTCTGAGACCTGTTTCATCAGAATCCCAAAGAGAAGGCCACGAGATCTTAAAGATTTTTCATTTTATTTTATTTTATTTACAGAAAAAGGAAAAAATGGATTTGAGTTGGTAAGTTTTTGAAATTTTTTGTACAGAGAATAAATCAGCACTGGTCTGCGGGTTCTTTGCTACCTCATAGGGAGGATAGCATCCCTAGTTGGACCCAACTACTAACACTGTTTTGGTTAGCAATTGGATGGGGAAGTTCTGCAAAGAAATAATGGTGTGGTGTATGAATTTTTAATAAAAGTGATCTAAAGTTGTTAAATCCATGACCAAGGGATTTATTTATTTAGAAACACTATGGGTTAACATGTTAGGATTATCACTCCTCCCTTGATCAAATTGTTTATTAGATTAATTTAGCCTAACTTAGGAGTTTTAATTAATTAATTGAGTCCACCAGTACCATTGGGTCCACATGGCCTAATGGGGCCACATGTACCAGTTACTAGAGTTTGGGGACCACTGCTAGAGTCTAACTGACACTGACTGCACTTGCATGCATCATTTTAGGTTCCTCCTAGACCAATCCCTACATTTTAGGAGCCATTGGGAGTCCTGGCACCAACCTCCTTCAGTCAATTGGAGTTGGAACTAGTTAAGCTTAGTTAATTTCTAGTTACATTTAGTTAGATCACAATCAGTTCAGTTAGTGCTACTTATGCATGTTTGCGTGGATTAGGCTCCTTTGCTCACCTACCACTTCAGTTAGACTAAGTTAACTATTTATTAATGATTGTGTGAGTTTTTTATACATTTGGAGTTAACCATTTGGACTCTAATATTGATTGAGACATCTTGAGTTAGCTAGTCAGTTAGGTACATTCACATCCATTTGGTAGATTCGAATTCATCCCTAATGGATTCAAATTCTTTCCTGATGTAAACTATTGTAACACCAAATTTAATGAATGACAATGATGATGTAATTACCTGAGCTATACCCATCTGTTTCATGTGTGGTTTGTTTTGTTTAGTGTGTATCTTCATTCTCCTTTTACTGCAATAATAACATTTGACTCATTGCTTGAATATCTAAATGGTACAACAATTTTAACATGGAATCAGAGCCATCTCAAGCAGGATTCATGTTTGTCTCTCTCCATTAAACATCAGAACCAACTAGGTTTCCACAGAAGTCTCACAAAGAGTTCTTTGCTTCCTCTGAATTTATTAAGAGTGGTGGTGCAAGTGTGACGGATCTTGAAAACATGTTCATGTCGAGAGGGAAGGAAATATTCTAACATAGTTCGAATGTTTTAGTGTTTTTCAGTGAAAATATATAGGTGCTACGTAACTTGCGTGAAGATTTGTGTTTTTCCAGCAGGAGAATTATGGATTATATGCCTTCTAATCCTCGAATCCTTACACCCTTCAATTATCTTGATTGGAGGGAAGATATGCAGCTGGCCTTGCGCAAGATTGGCTACTACAGGATAATACTTGGAAGGGAGGTTAAGCCCCATCAACCATTTGAGAAGAACAATTTTCTAAACTGTTTAGATGAAGCTTTCAGTTATTTATGCACTCATATATCCAAAGATCCCCTCTTCCACCTTGAAGGTTTGAGGACACCCATTGAATCCTGGGAGAAGCTTGAATACTTGTTTGGAAAGAAACATGAGCTTTGGGGATACTTCTTGGAGAAAGAGCCTGTAGTCTTACATCCCAGCAATTTCGAAATAGTAGAGCAATTATTTACTAAATTCAAGTCTCTTTCACTTCAATGTAGACAATTGCAGGATAGAAATAAATGATGGGAAAAATGTTCTTTTCATTCTCAACAAACTCAGCCCAGATTATTTTGTATTTGTCTCAATCTTCCATTCGAAAAGGGATTCCTTTCCGAACTAGAAAATTCCTTCACTTGATTCCTTTTCTGAGTTATTAATCAAGGAACAAGAGAATTTGATTCAAATGGGAGTCATAAAGACTTCCAAATATCAAGCTCTCCTAGTGACAGACTCTTCCAAAGCGCAATCCAAAGGGAAATCAAAGAAGAAGGAGCCCAAAGAATCTAATTCGAAGCTTAAACAGAATTAGAAGACTTTAGAAGGAGCCTCAGGCTCTAAGAAGAATAAATTTGAAAATAATATATGTCCCTATTGTGCAAAGGGTTTATATCTTGAATATCATTGTATGAAGAATCATATTGATCAACTGTTCGCTCTCCTCAAGGAGCATAACATTGCTCTCCCACAAGGAGAAAAGAAGGATGATGAAGAACCACATACAAAAGAAGATGAAAGGTTCCATGATTTGAAATCTATCCTTACTTAGTATAAAACATACATAATTGATTCTGGAGCATCCAACCACATGGTTTCCTCCAAAGAATCCTTCTCAGCCTTCAAACTGTGAAAGGGGCCTAATATTCACATGGGAGATGATTCCCAGATTTCAGCAGAAGGAAGGGGATCAGTTAGAGCTTTGAAGCATGGTGAGTTCAAGAATGTACTCTATGTCCCCTCCCTTTAAGCTAACTGATTTTCTGTTTATTAGATGACTCATACAGGCTCTCCCAAGAGAGTTACATTTGATTCAAAAACAATTGAGATTATAGAAAAAGTCACAGCACAACTCATAGAGAAAGGTATTGCAAATCACTCTACTAAAGCTTATGAGTTATCACATTTCTTACCTGTCTCTCCTCCTACATCTTTATTGTCTCGTGCTAACAACAAAAGAAATATTTGGCATGAGAGATTTGACCATCTCAATTTCAAATATCTAAGGCAACTCTACAATGATAAAATGGTTGAAGGTTTTCCTTCCATCCATACTTCCAATGGAGTATGTGCTGGTTTCTTGGCAAGTAAGCATCCAGAGAAGAGGTATGATGTTGGGAAGGCACATAGAGCAGCCTCTATATTTGATTTGATACATAGTGATGTAGCTGGGCCTATTCCCACAAACACCATTAAGGTTTGCAGGTATTTCCTCACCTTTATTGATGATTGTTATAGGTATTGTTGGATCAACTTCATGAAACAAAAATCAGAAGTTTTTGAGACTTTTAAAGTTGTTAAGGCTATGGTTAATAATAGTTTCAGTAAGAAGATCAAGTCTATAAGATCTGGCAAAGGAGGAGAGTACATCAAAGGAGACTTCCATAATTTCTGTGAATCAAATGGGATTCAAATGGAACACTTAGTTCCATACACACCATAGCAGAATGGTGTGGCTGAGAGGAAGAACAGATCACTGAAGATGGAAACATGCCTTCTCCATGCCAAACATATGCCTCCTTCTCTTTGGGTTGAAGTTGTAAATTGTGCTTTGTATTTGCAGAATAGAGTGCCTCATAAATAAGTGGTTGGGGCCACTCCATTCGAAGCACTGCATGGGCATAAGCCCAATGTCTCTCATTTGAGATTTTTTGGTTCCAAAGCTTGGGACAAAATACCACTTGACAAGAGGAAGGCCTTCCAATCCCAAATTAGTGAATGCATTCTACTAGGATATGTAGAAGATGAAAAAGCTTACAAATTGATGGAGGCTGCAACTAAAATATGCTTCATTGAAAGGAGTGTTCAGTTTGAAGAAGATCAATTGTATGACACACCACCATCAACAACACATGAAGGTATAACCATTTCTCCAACTATTTTTGATGATGATGATTTTCTACAGATTTTAGATTCAGATGAAGAAGATCAAATCCAGCATGATCCTGTTATTGAGACTAAATCTCATGAGATTCTAGATCCAAATCTAGTATCCATTCCAAATCAAAATCTTAAGCCCAGATGGGATCAAAATCTCCTAGATGTAGTTGGAAGTGGTGCTCTAAATCTGGAAGACGGAAGAAGAACAAGGTCCTAGTACCAAATTGAACATGTTGCACTATCTCTTACATATTCACACCCTACAGAGTGGTGCAACAAAGTTCCATGTCAGTGCTACTTGATGTGGTGAATGATCAGCTACATGGACCACAGAAGAAGAAACTTGATAATTCTCTACCTTCACCATCCATAAGAAATGTATAGAGTCATTAGTTCAGAACAAAATTGAGAGGTACACATGCACAACTTCAGGATGCTGCTACAAAGATGGACCATACTACTGCATAGAGCTACAATTTTGTAGCAGTGCTTTGCTCAAGTTATTTTTCTAAGGAGGAAGCTTCTTTCTTCTAAAGACAGCTTGTATTTTCCTATTTCTTCTTATTTTGAGGGGGGGTTTTCCCATGAGGTTTTCCCCTCTTTCATTGGTTGTATTAAGCAACATTATGTCTTTTAGATTGTATATGGGTGACTTATGGCATTGTTTCCAGGGCCCATAGTTTTCCAAATTACGATTCACAGGGGGTGTTAGGATTATTAATCCTCCCTTCATCAAACTATCTATTAGATTAATTTAGCCTAACTTAGGAGTTTTAATTAATTAATTAAGTCCACTAGTACCATTGGGACCACATGGCCTAATGGGGACACATGTATCAGTTACTAGAGTGTGGGGAACACTGCTAGAGGATAATTGATACTGACTGCACTTACATGCATCAGTTTAGGTGCCTCCTAGACCAATCCATACATTTTAGGAGCCACTAGGAATCTCGACACCAACCTCCTTCAGTCAGTTGGAGTTGGAACTAGTTAATCTTAGTTAATTTCCAGTTACATTTAGTTAGATCACAATCAATTTAGTTAGATCTAGTTATGCATGACTGCTTGTGGATTAGGCTCCTTTTCTCACCTACCACTTCAATTAGACTGAGTTAATTGTTTATTACTGATTTTGTGAGTTGTTTAGACATTTGGAGTTAGTTATTTGGAATCTGATATTGATTGAGACATCCTGAGTTAGCTAGTCAGTTAGGTACAGTCACATCCAGTTGGTAGATTCAAATTCCTCCCTAATGGATTCAAATTATTTCCTTATGTAAACTATTGTAGCACCGGATTTAATGAATGACAATGATACTGTAATTACATGAGCTATACTCATTTGTTTCATGTGTGGTTTGTTTGGTTGTGTGTATCTACATTCTCCTTTTACCACAACAATAATATTTGACTCATTGCTTGAAGATCTAAATGGCACAACAATTTTAACATAACCTTTGGAAAGAGGTTAAAATGAAAATTCGCTCCTGTGGTATATGCTGAAAATTTTTAATGGTTGGGATTTGTTGATGGCAAGATCTACGACAAACATGAAATACACTCTCAAAAGATGCAGTATAGAAGTGAAATTGATGATTGATGGAGGAGTTTAAAAAGCATCCTATATCTACGTTCAAGTGAAAAGGTAAAACAAATCTACGGTGGGTGATAAATCCACTGATGAAAGTTACATAGATAAAATAATTTTCATAACCAATGGAAAGGTTTAAGGGCCCAGCTAGATCTATGATGAATATTTGAATTTTAAGAGATGTGCGTTGTAGGAGGACTCTGCTGTAGGAAGATGTATGGAGAAAGTTAGAGTGGAGATCAATTTTTATTTTAAAGCTCAGAATTAATCAACGATAGAGATTATTGGCCGATAATATAGACAACAGAGAGGGACTCAACTAGGAGAACATGCACACTAGAATGTTTAGTTGGAGTTGGAGGAATTGTTAAAAGATGACATCGATCATCGATAATGAAATGGATTATGTAGGAGATAATATGTACGGTGGAAACTAAAGATCTGGTAGATCTACGATGATAGGAGGGTCCACTATTGGAAATTGCAAAGAAGATAAGCGATAGATCAGGCAGCGGAATGAGAAAAGGAGAGGGTTAAAGACCGATCAAGATCAATGGTTCATAGGAAAAGTATGTTAAATCTACGGAAAAAGAAGGTTTCTCTTGTGAGAAGGGAATCAAAGTTAACAGAGAAATATACTGGTGGAAAAATAAAACCTCTTCGTTCTTCATAAAAACACTATGAAAAATAATATAAAAGGTAAAGGAACGTGGTTGAAGACTATTTCTCTTTTATGCATTGGGAAAAGAAAGAACAGTTCTGCATGGACTAAGCTAGGTCGGATAGATACCTATCCAACTGTTAGTTTTCCAAGACAGTCACAATTTTACATGCCTATTAGTATTTAAACATGGATAGTGGAGTAGAAGTAGAGGTTCAGGACCTGGAATTTGAGAAAATTGATGAAGTATTAAAGATAGGGATGGTGGAATATTTGAAACCATTTTATATTTCGACCCCATTACCTTGTTAAAAACATGGTTGGATGCATTCAAAGACTAGGCTACTGATTTGCACAATGTCCTCCAGTCACATTTCTACTTTTTTTTTCCAGACCAAACCCTTAATTTTCTCGATTTTATTCAGTAGTGCACTTCTAATTATTTCTCTTCTAATAGGGTAATTATCGATTCAACCAAGTCCAATATTATTTGTCATGTTAATGCACTAATTGTTCGATATTCCCTTACCATCCCTCCTACCTTCACCCTAAATAGAGAAGAATTCAGTGAAAAAAACCTATTCCAGTATTCCAGACATGTTACTGTTGAGCAAAAGAATCCCTTCTTTTCAAAATGTTTTAGGTCAGATCTTCCATTGATAACCCATCATTTCCCTTAGATATAAGCATGTTTAATGAAGAAATGAAGTTGATTGTTTCAATGATGAGTCATTTTATAGGGTTGGAAACAAACATTTGTGTTCCTAGTTTTTTATGAGTCTATTGTTTAGAATCAGCATGAGTCCCAATATCTTCCACCTCCATGTGTTAAATTTGATGAATTCCTAACTGAAAGTATTCACTCTCAGCTAGGGAATTTCCATAGTATAAGACACTTCAGATTTCAGTCCTATTTGATCATAATGTTCTTGTTCTTTAATGAGGAAAATATACAGTTACCTAAAATGGTTCTTATAAAAGAAATCAGTACCAACTTTTTCAAGTACATGAATTTGTTAATGGCAGAGTTCTATAGAGTTTTATTTCAAGATAGATTACCCAGAGTACTGCCACATATGAGAGAAGCTTTTCAATTTTCATGAGACAATAAAATAGGAGAGTGGTTCCTGTTAGAAGAACATACCATTATTAGAGTATATGGATTCACTCATGAGACATATATTCTACATTCTTTTCTCACTCTTAGAGTATTTGCTTTAGAGATGATAAGACAAAAGTTGATTATGTAAATGAACATTCCATTAGTTTTAAAAAATCTTTAGAAATAAAGTTTCAATGAGTAACTGGACCTTTCATTATAAAGAAATACAACTGCACTTCCTGTAGTGGAGAGTTTGCTAAAACATATGGATTTTAAAACAAATTTTGCGGTGAATTGTGATCCACATCATGTCATTTCAATAAGAAGACAAGTGAATAAGAATAAAACTTTTGAACACTAGGAGGTTGAGGGATTGGATGAAAGCAGATATTGGTTGGAGCATATTTTGTATTTAAGCAACATTTTGCGAAGTATTGAGGGTTGGAACCCATGAGAAAAACTTATTTTGTGAGTTTCAGAGATCAATAAAAATTTCAGAGCCAAGCATGTGTTTTTGTAGAGATTATTGTGTTATTTACTTTGCAATATGTAGTTTCTGTTCTCTATGTGAATGTGTTTTCCTGTTTAGATTTCCATTTTTTCATCTTTTCATGCTTGAATGAGTTTATATTGGGTTAGAATTCATAATCGTATGCTCTGATGCTTTTCTTTCAAGCATTCACAAATCTTTTACACTAAAGTTAATATTGGATTCATCCCTGTTAGATGCCCATATTAATGGACTGTTTATTGGTCCTCTGCATCACCAAACAATCAACATTTTGAATGTTAAGATGTAGCTACCCTTCCTCTGTTTAAAACTCCTTTGCAAAGCACTTCCATTTCTTATTTTTCATATATGACTCCATACCCAATGAGAACTAGTTTCAACAAATGTTATTATCAAATTTTATTTCTTTAAAATATTTCTGGCATTTGAGTTTATATTTTGGGAGATCCATCTCTAGAAAGAAAAAAGCTATATTTCTTCCTAACGATTGGATTTGTGGTTACCTTGGGATTATTATCCTTTCATAACTAGGGGTAAATTATGAGTGATAACACCAAAAAAAGATATAAACGAGGCCATATAGATGCCCGTTTAAATAATTTAACAAGAGTGAAAGGAAACAAGTGTGCTTGACAATCTTTTCATTCTTTTAAGAGTCGAAAAAGATCTTAACAGAAACTCCATGAATGGCCAGTCAAGCAAGGAGGAAGTGTTCGATGTACCAAAAGGGATGATGTTGTGAACATGGCTAATATGGATATAAATAATAGTGGAAAACTAGTGGGGCCACCTTGCGGGATGACAAATGGTTGTAACATAAGGCCAAGTTTGCAGTATGGATGGAGTGGGTGGCTCGTGAACATGCCAATGCTTTGAAGGTTGTATTTGCGTGGTGGCATGCAAATCAAGGTGACTCTAGGAAATGTCTTGGAAAATCATAGGGAGATCATAAGACGTGGGTATCATGAGTATATAGAGGACGAAAAACTGAACCCAATGATGGAATGCCATGAAAAATGGACACCAGATGACTATGTGGTGCACGGAAGAAAGAGTTGACCAAATGAAGGCCTATAAACAAGGGAGACCACATGACAAATGTCATTTTCAATTTGCAATGTTGAGTTGGAGTGGAGGGCCCCAAAGTAAAGCTGATGATTTCTTCCAATTGGACCAACAGTTTTCTAATATATGAGTTGCAGATAAGAGCTCTCACCTATACTGGCAATTTCAATGGTTCACTTTTGGTTTTTTCTCATTATGGGGGTCTCGGTCGAGCCTGAAGGGTTTGTGGGTCTGGGTTTTACTTTTTGAGGGAAAAGGCATGACCCAAGTCACACCTATCAGGAAGACAGGTGCGATCCAATCGCGCATGTCGGGGAGACAAGCGTGACCTGGGTCTCACATGTTCATGAGACAGGTGCGACCCAGGTCACGTCTGTCAAGTGTTTTTGCGTGACTTGGTTCACACAAAAAGGCTCGACAGGCATGACCTAGAACATAATGGAAAATTTTGTGGAATTGCATGTGATAGGGACATTATGGATGTGTAGGATGCATTTATTTGGATGGTGAGAATGAGACATCAGGGACCTCAGAGATGAGGTGGAGGAGGATGTGGAAGTAAAGGATACACTCACCTGGTGTGGGATGCTAAAGTTATTCTAGATCCCATTAATGCATTCAAAAAAGCTATTGCTAAAGAATATTGTGATATTTTGGGATCGAGACTCAGAGTGTTATATCATCTAAGGTGAGTGACACAAGATCACCCTCTGAGATGTGTACTTCCTAACTGGCCTCCCACTGTTGGGAGTGACGGACGACATCTCATTGAAGCTCCCGAGGGGGGTATTGATGGATGACCTGTGCATTAGGAATTGCTATGTCTTAGCTTATGTGCATGTATCGTACACATTGGTAAGTAACATCGAGATTCTGGAGACTAGTGATGTTTCTACGAGTACTAGGATCGAAAGGTCTCCACACGATTTTAAGCAGGAAGTTGTTGGTGGTCGAGAGTGTACTGAGGGACACCTACTATGGGTGGGCCCAGATGTATTTGACAATGGTTCAACATGGGATGAACCAAGCGATATTGGTGGATGGGGATTTCGTCTTCCCATCCTTTCTATCTGTGTTCTTATTTGAGAGACTACCTACACTTTGACTGCATCTGGTGGTGCATGGGGGTGGACCTCACGAGCCTCGCATGAGGAGATGGTGCAAGATGTCGATCAGAGAGGGAGGCGACTTGGTGGCTTGTTTCTTCACCAAAGATATTTTTGCACAGTGGTGGAACCTTCCAATCCTTATAGCTATCCATATGCTGGGATTGATTACCAGGGAGATCTAGAGATGCCTCGAGCTCCAAGACAGGTCTACGGACCTGATGGTACTTATACATGACTCTTTGTGGTTTGAGTCATACATATTTTACTATCATAGTGGTATCTAGATCATGTGTGTGATAGATTTTGATGACATACTTTGTGCATGTGCAGATATGGGACCACACCCTTCAGCGGGGTACCAATGATGCAGGGGTAGGGTGGAGGCATTAGATCTGCACGCTCATGGGAAGAGGGGGTGACGGAGTGAGAAATCAGACTCACTACTGCTAGACATAGATAGGTTGTTGGATGGGGTCACCGACATTGCGTGGAAATACCTAGATGACGATCTCATCGTTGCGTGATACAGGGCTCCTCTGGAGTGGATCTCTCTGATGAGGTGGATTGTGGTTGCTGCTGAGTATGTTAGAGCGGCATAAAATGATGACATGTCGATAGACGAAGAGAGATTTGGTGAGGAGGAGGACTCTGATGAGGACACAGAGTCAGAGTAGGATGAATCAAACTAGAAGTTTGTGATGTTTCCCCCAATTCCTTTGAGTATGGGTATTTTTGTATGATGTATATGGCGAGAAAGCCTACGGTGCTTCTCTTTTTGTATTGAACATGATGATATGATATGAAGGCACGCGGATGCATATTTCTGTATTTATATGATTTTTTATGAGTCTCTTCTTGATGATTACTATTCCTATATGATGTACACGACATATGTATGCGTGAATATATGATGATGGATGATGCAGTTTATTTTCTATATGCAATGATTGATGTGCCACTCTAGAACATCATTAGCCGTTTGGTTTACTACAATATTGAGAATTCTGGTAACATGCATGAATGAAATGGATTCAAAATGTCTAACCAAGTGTCTAGTGAGAAAGAAATTTCTAAGGAGAAAGGGATCATGCACCCGGTAGCAATTATTCAACTGGGTGACAAGTAGCTGGAAGTCTAGAAAGACATCAAGGCAATGAATACCCATGTGAAGGGAAATAGTCATGAGACTAGTGACACTATCATACTCATCCTAGTTTTTGGTCGCAATACCAACACACATTCCATCGATATGGATAAACTCATGTGACAAGGAATAAATGACCCATGCAGCCGAGGTCAGATTAGGATACCATCTACTTGCACAATCAGCAAAACCGACATAGCAAGGAAAGGTAGGATCCATCCGAAACAACCAAGGAAGAAAATTATGAGACTTGTGGTAAAAACAATGTAAAAAAAAGAGAAAACTATTATACAAGGGTATGCACGGTGGTTGAATTAGGAATAAAATCTCTTGAGGTAGATCCCATTGTGGGGATTCTTCAAGAGGAGACCGTTGAAGTTAGTAAGGAGGTATGTCCCCTTCCTGAGACATTGATGGATGACATATGGGCCATACCACATGTATTCTGAATTCCCTTTTCCATTCTTTTCATGGGCTTGGTCATAGATAACGATAAGGTCCCCCTTGCTAAAGGTACATGGGTGGACATGAGAGTCATAATGGGACTTTGATTGGGTCTTCTCTACTTCAATAATTTGGTGATAAGCACAACGGTCCTCATCGGTTCATTTGAGTATAAGTAGGTGTTTGTACAACGGTGAAGTATCAGGTAGAAGTTCGATGACAAGGAAGAGTGATGGAATGTGGCATTCAATGGGAAGAATCGACTCCATAGCATGGACCAAATGAAATGGGGTAAAACTGATGGCAGTTTTAGTCTTGGTTTGGTAGGGCTAGAGGGATTAAAAGAGAAAATGGTGCCAATTAGTTTTATGTTTGTCCACCATTTGTTGGAGCATGGATCTTAGGATTTTATTAATAGCCTCAACTTGGAAATTTCCCCGAGGGTAATAAGAAGAGGAATAATTGGGTTCAAACTTTGGCATTGCATAAAGCTCTATCCAAATAACATCATCAAAATGAGAACCATGGTCTGATACTAACTATTGGGGGACGCCAAAAAAAGTGATAACATGGTTGAAAAAGAAAAGTGTTGTAGTATCGGCCTTACAATTGAAGGTAGGCATGGATTTGACTGATTTGGTAAAGTAATCAATGACCAAAATGATGTATTTATGGTCGTTCGCCGAAGGAGGGTTATAGGTCATGAATTCAATCGCCCATTTGCAGAAGGGACAGACTATGACGACAGGATGTAGTGACGTGGGAGGTGTCCTTGCCTTTGGGGAAAAGAGTTGGAAATTGCGATAGTGTTTAAATGCATGGACGCAATCAGTAAAGAAGGTGGGCTAGAAATAATCGACGGAGGATATTTTGAGCGATATCCAAACCAGAGAGGTGGCCACCACAAGATCCACTATGACACTCATTTAGGACTTGTTTAGATTCATCATGGGTTAGGAAATGATGCAATATAGTGTCCACACTACGACGATACAAGACATCACTAATAAGGAGATATCGAGGAACTTGGTGTTGGATGTGATGACGATCTTCACGGATTAAATGGGGCCCAAATTGTTTTGTGCATAAGTAAAGGAGGATGCCCCCATACCACGAATCTTCCATAGAGATGATGAATAAGGATTCATCCAGAATATTGATTGTGCTAATGGGTGAATTAGCCAACGAAGGGAAGTTTTCCATCAAGGAAGCTAATGCCAAAGTTTAGTTCTTTCGGGTGTGACGAATTCCATGTTGTACTCTTGGAGAATGGCAGCACAACCTTGGACAAGGCAGTGACTCGAGAGATAGCTCATGCAGTTGGAATCAGCCATGACTCGCGTTCAAATCATGAGAGTGTAGTGGCATAACATCATTTCTAAAAAGATGATGACAAGGGCCATCTTCTCTTTGTGGGAGTAACATAAAGGTGGTCTGAAAATTTTATGAATCACATAATATATCATATGCTCTTTATGAGTAGTGTCTTCTTGGACTAAGAATCCAGTCATGACATTTTCAGATTCCAACACATAGACAATAAAATCCTTGGTGAAGTGAAGAGGAGACAACAATGGAGCGGAATTCAGAGCTTGTTTTAATGCATTAAAAGCAGCTTGCGCTTTCTCATCCCACACAAAATGAATGTTAGTACGGATAGTCTAAAATAAATGGTGAAGGAAATTGGCCTTGCCTTGGAGGATTTGTAGTTGGCGCAGAATATGTGGAGGGGGGATATTCAGGATGGCTTGAACCTTTAAAGGATCCATGGTAATCCCTTTCTGAGACACGATGAATCCTAAAAAGCAACCGAGTGGGACACAAAACACACACTTGAGGGGGTTCAAGTGGACATGGTATTTGCAACATTGCAAGAATACTTACCATAATTCGTCCAAATGTTGAGAACACTTTCGAGATCGAGCTATGAGATCATCTAAATAAACCAGTATAATGTGAATGAGGTCATGGAAGAAAATTTCATGGCCCGTTGAAAAGTGGCTCTAGAATTTTTTAGGACAAAGGGCATGACACGATACGCAAAAGTTCCCCATGGGGTAGTAAATTCAATTTTTTACTAATATTCTTTACAAATATGAATTTGGTTGTAATAAGAAAAATTGTCCATGAAGGAAAATGCTTCATGACTGGAACAAGCATCGATAATTTGGTCAATAAATGGAGTAGGGAAGTTTGATTTGGGAAACACCAAATTCAAGTCACAGAAGTCAGTACAGACCCTAATGGTACCCTATTTGTTTATTGACTAGAACATGATTGGAAACCCAAATGGTATACATGATGGGGTATATGAAACCTTCTTTGCACATTTTTTTGATCTCAGCTTTGACAACAAAGGCCTCTCATGGATGAATGGGTCATTGATTTTGGTGAATGGGGGAAACATCAAGACCTGTATCAATATGATGTTCAACTATAGATGGATCAAGCCCGGTCAAGCCCAGGCATATCAGTATAGGACTAAGTGAAGATATTAGGAAATTTCTGAAAATGTGTTTTATATGAAGTAAATTATTTAGGGGAGAAAGACACATTGAGTGTAATATCCTCAACTATCCCAGGTGTGGTTTATATACAACCTTAATGGTTGGTGAAATGTTAGCCATGTTACCTTCTTCAAAGGCATCAGGTGTCGAAATTGGGTTTTTAAACCAATCAACACATCCATGGAGGAAGTATTTTTCTTTGACAGAGAATTGGTTTGATGATGAAGAAGGATCATTAGGGTTGAATAAGGGCCTATGGTGCAAATCATCCCACAAATATTCAAGATTCAAAAGAGCTTCAAGGATCTCCTCGTCATTGTGAAAGTAATGCGTGGATAGATCGAATGGATCTTCTATGGATGAGGAGGGGGAAGAACTACTAGATCTTGAGATCATATAAATGGTGTTATTGGTGTGCGAGGAAGATACCGTGGGGTGTATTTGCTCAAGAAAAGTGATTTGGGAGTCATGGGAGTGTTTCTGAAGGTCATTCAGGAGAGGCTAGTACTCAATAAATTTTGAGAAATGGTGGGAATAATGACCATACAAGCCTTAATTTGCACACGGGTGATTGGTTCATAGCGATTTGATTTTAACTGTAGGTATGGTTGGTACATTGACAACTGGAGCATCGTTGGTCTCAACTACAATGCACATGTGAGTGCAAAGAATAGGAAAATTGAGATAATTTGTGTTCCATGGCCTTGGATATCACATAAAGCACATGTAAGAGGGGATGTGGTTATGTCGGGGTCTTGGGCACCTTGCAACCAGTATTCATTGGAGGATGGGGGGACATAAGTAGAGACAAAAGAAGTCATTTGTGTGCCAAGAGGTGGGTGTGAAACCGTCTCAATAAGTTGGACTGGAGTCAACATGAGAATACCCAAAGTGAAGCCCGAAAGGTTGAGAGTAGCCATGAATGTCTTACTCACACTGCTAGAAGGTGGAAAGAGGAAGAAGATCATGTGTACGGGGAATGAACCCCAATAATTACCTGAGGTCTATGGTTGAGGTTGCGAATGAGGTTGTGAGAAGGTAGGAATGTTACTAGATGATATAGTGCAAAAATACGATATGTCAGTCGGTGAAGGAAGAGGTGGTAAGGAAAAAAAATTGCACGTCAAAGGAGCGTTGGAAAATAGACCCAGGTCAACGATACACATGGAAGGGATGTAGACATTGTCAATGGTGGTGTCGATCGTAGGGAGGAAATGATTCAAGGTGGGAGTTCCTTTCATATCACGATACATCAATTGGTTTATGGTCATGATCTTCTCAACATGGTGGAACATTAAGAGTCAAAATATGGTATAGGCAATGACTCGCATTGCATACATATAACTACGTCCAAGGAGGGGATTGTAATCGAGTTGGGAGTTGACAACCTCAATGTAAATCAACATGGTTTTTCTAGCCAAAACAAGAGGGACATTCCTAAGAATTCCTTGTGGTTGATTATCTTAGCCATGATAATCATGAAGGGTGGTGGTGGAAGTTTAAAGGGAGGGGGATCCATGTTTATGCCAAACAAATGTTGATATAACGTAGGTGGATGCTCACTCATTAATGAATGAGTAAATTATGAATTGTGATTGGAACTTGGAAGGCGATGAATGAAGATATTCAGGGTTCTCCTTGGTCCAAGTCAAAAGTGATCAACCTAGAATTAGAGGGATCGATGACACCTAATGAAGATAAAAATTCTTTGAGTTATGAAGGAAAATTTTGGAGGACTTCTAGAGTAGACATGGAAGAGGGAGACTAGGCCAAGTCGTCGACTATACTGTATTTAAGAGTGGCTCTAGAAGTGGGGTTGTTCAAAACATGATGCAAAGGGAACCATGAGACTTTGGAAGTCCCATCCATGGGGGGTCTTGACAAATGTAAAGACATATCGAGAGTGGTAGAGGTAGATGCCACAGATGGAATAATGGTTTTCATGGTGGATCCATACTAGTTTCGTCGATTCTGTAAGTTGACATCAGATAATAGCGTCATAAAGTGATGGACACCAAGATGATTGGGAGAACCTAGAGGAGTGGGTGTGGGGTTTTGTGGTACCAAGGGTTGGGTTGCAACCATTCCTTGATTTGGTAAGGGTTTTACAACACCATAAGTGGAGGAACTTGTGCTGTTGGGTTTGGATGTGACAGAGCAGTCATGTTAGGGTCATGCTGATTGTGAGCTTGTAACAAATGATAGATGTGGTTCATATAGGAGCACTGATGTGTATAATGGTTGTAAGTGTCACAAATGGTGTACATATAGTTAGTCTGCAACTAAGGTTTCTTCCCAGGTCTAGGTGGACAATGGGGGTTTTGTGCAGGGATATTTTCTATGTTTTTATTTAGAGAGTTGGGTTGTTGGTAACCTCCTTGAAGTTGGTTGGTTTTTCGATTCCTATCTCTTTGTCATCTACCTTGCCATTTTTGGTTGTGGGGGCTGGTTGATTAGGGAGGTTATGCTGAGCGTAGACCTGTCCTTGGGGAACAAGAGGAGTCAGGGTTAGATCAGGTGTAGGTTTCACATGTGGTGAGTAATAGGTAGGAGAAGCTAGATGGGTTGCAAATCCTACCATCTGGCCATTAGATGAAAGTGCCAAGAAGTTTAGTCCATGAACGTGAGGGAATGGATAAAAGTTGCATGAAGATTTATTGAAGGTTGAAGGGAAGTCAGACAAAGAAGCAGTGGCTCAAAATTTGTTCGATGAAAAAGAGAAAGAAGTTCAGGTGCTAAAGAAGAAATTAAAAATTCCTTCCACTCAGCTTATTCATACCTATGAATCGACAGAGTTTGAGAAGGAGAAAGAGGCATTGAGCACCAGGGATAATTTTATGGGCGAATTTTAGCCTAGTGGGCTATTTTCCATGTTTTTCTCTCAAAAAAGATTCTCCATTTTGCATTTTTTGAAGCCCTGTTTTGCCCAATTTTGATGGGGTAAAAAATTTTAACCCTAAAAATCACCAAATTATTATATAAACGATATAAAATCCTTGGAAATTAAAATATTTTTTGAAAAATATCGCCAATCATTTTATAGTTGATGTTTTAAAAATTTGTAATATTCACCAACATTTATACACTTTTAAATAAGTATGATTCCTTAAAATCATCCCTGTTGAGCACTGAATTGAGTGATTGTAAATCCAAGCTATTAGAGCTTGAAGAAAAAGAATAAGATTGGGAAAAGGATTTTAAGCTTCTGATAGAAAATGAGAAGGACCTAAAACCTAAGCTAGCAGGAAAAGAAAAGAGTTACAGGAAAAGTGTGAAGAAGTTAAAAACCAATCTACTGTTCCTTCTATAGAAATAGATGCATCCTCTCTTTCTAAAGAAATATCTCAGGTAAACCTGAAGGATGTATATCTCATAGGGTTAAAACAACAAAAAAAGAATCTAGAGGAGATGGCTTTGAAAAAAGAAGAAGAGAAGAAGGAAATAGAGGAAAAATACCAAGAAGTAATAAATCAGAATACCAAGTTAACAAAGCAGGTGGTTGGCCAAATGACCTTGCAAGGAGCCAAACCTCTGATTTGGGATAAGATTATTCAAGAATCTAATAAGATTAAACCATATTTATATTTTATTGTAGATAGGGAGAGTGTTCTGAAAGTAGCCATACGAAATATTCTGATAGTAAATCAAGGATTAAATAAGAAGCCAATGGAAGTAGCTCAGAATGCTATCAACTTTTTAAGCGCCTTATCAGAAGATCAAGTCAGAAGGTTTGGTATCCAAAACAAAGTTGTTATTGCCTTTTGGGTTAGAAAAGTGATTGGAAAGTACAAAATGTTGGATACTATACAGGCTAAATTTGATATTATAAGTCATATAATCAAAGAAGTGACTAACTTATTCACTCCATTGGTAAACAGGGGAATCCCTTTCTTCTGGGAGGAAATGGGACCATTATTGTCTCAAGAGGAATATCTAGAAAAATTTGTAAATTGCAGGTCATATCACAACAAGTTTCAAGATATGCAACATGATCTATATGGAAAATTCATGTTTGGTAAATTGACTGAAGAGTTCGAGTTATTGTTTGATTTTAAATTCGTGTGTGGCAAGGTGCCTAATATTTCATACATAGAAAACATGGAGCTCAGCATTCTAGCACATGAAATGGTTGTTGTATATTTGCCTAAACCTGAACATTGGAGAAAAATTCAACAATTTGGATCAAATAAATATAAGTTGCATCCATGAAGACATCAAGGAAGGCAATGCAAAGGAGTTTCAACTCATAATATAATTTATTGATAAAATGTTATTTTAATTTCATTAGTTAAGAAGTTTTCTTATCTCAGAACTATTTTGTAATAGACAAGTATTTTGACACATGTAATAAATGGTTGAAACCATTAGACAATTAGGTTTATTGTTCACCTCAAGGAGCAATTGTATAAGTATTCATACATTTGATGAAGTGGGGGTTGGAACTCGTGATATTTTGAGAGATTTGTGTATTCAAGTATTTCCACAGTATTTATTTAATTCACAAGGACGAAAGTTGATATTTTCAGAGATTCCTGTGTTATCTCATGTTGTAGTTTGTACTTTCCCTTCTCATGTGAATGTTTTTCCGGTTTTATCTTTCCATTATGTTTTCCTTCATGTATGAAATGACTGTATAACAGTTTAGAATTCATATTTACTATGCTATAGCTGTTGTTTTTCAGATATTCACCAAACCTTTCTTCTAAACTTGATACAAAATTCATTTTTACAATGCTCTATGTTAATAGTCTTTTCATGTTCTTCCGTTTTCACCAGAAAATCAAATTTTGACTGTGACTGAGTAACTACCTTGCCTCTATTTAAAAATTCCATGCAAAAGCTCTGTCTATCAATTTTCATATCTTGACTCCATAGCCAAATGGTCATGTGTTCTGTTTTATCCAATCTTATCAATTGCAAACAATAAATATCTAGCCTTGTTGATATTTTGTGAGAGATCCCTCTCGGAAGAGAAAAAATCCAGTTTTCTCTTTAAAAGGGGTTTTTGTTGTTACCTGGGAATAGCCTTTACAACCTTTGCTAATTTTATAGTGTTAACATGATCCTTGGTCATCGATTAGAGTTAGTGGACAAACAAATCTGGTAATTATGTTTTCATATATGAATCTAGTAGCTACTTTTCTAGAAAAGGTTTCAACAGGTTATTCCTCTGCCCATTTAGTAACATACTCTAGTGCTATTATGATGTATCATGCACCTATCCTTCTTAATAGAACTGGAAATGGTCGTATAAAGTTGATAGCCCAAATTTTGAATGTTAAACTTGGATTTACCAATATTAGGGGAATCTCAGTACTAGGTAAAGATTGACCTAAACATTGACAATGATCGCATTTATTAACAAACTTTTGACAATCTTTGTATAATGTCGGCCACCATAGTTTTGACTATTGGATCCTTTTGGAAATCATATCCAACTGAAAATGTCCTCCAGCTGGTCCATAGTGCGCTTCATGCATTATTTTTTCTCTTTCATGCTCTAAAACACACTGACATAATACTTCATCCAAGCCCACTTTGTATAGGAATCCATTAATTAGACTGTATGGTGTGACCTTCATTGCTAGGATTTGTTTCTTTTTAGTCCTCATACCTTCAAGTGTGTGACCATTCTCTAAAAATTGAGCCATTTCTTCTAGTTCTGCTAGTACAACTTCCATTCGAAATAGATGTGTGTCTGGGAGATCGTATTCGACTCCTGTCAGTTCCTCCCCCATGTCGATTGTCGACAAGTGGTTGAGTCCAACATTTAGCCTTCCTAGTTGAATTACTACTTCAAACTCAAATTCTTGGATCAAAAACACCCACCGACATATTATTCCATGATGTAAGGGTTTATTCACCAAATATTTTAGTGCTTGATGATCTGTGTAGAATATGAAAGGATTAGATAATAGGTAATGTCGATATTTCTAGAGTGCAAATACCATTCCTAATGCCTCTTTTTCTTTGATTAAATAGTTACGTTCTGCCTTGTTTAGTTTTCGACTTCTATACATAATTGGATAGTCCATCCCATCATCACCAGGTTGTGTTAATGTTGCACCTATTTCTATGCCTGATGCATCAATGTGTACATGGAATTTGACTGACCAATTTGGAAACTTGGGAATGGGTGCTTCAACTAATTTGTTTTTCAACACATTGAAGGAAGTATCACATTCCTCAGTCCAGTCATATTCTTGGTCTTCTTTGAATATCTCTTCTAACGGATACATCATAATTGAGTAATGACAAATGAATTTTCTATAATAGCCAGTGTGGCTTAATAGCACTCTGACTTGCTTTGGATTTACTGGAATTTTTATATCAAGAATGATTTTTATTTTTGCAAAGTCGACTTTGATGCCTTCCTTGCATAGAATATGTCATAGTAGAGATCCTATTGGTGTCAAGAAGATGCATTTCTTTATATTGAGTGAAAGATGGATTTGTTGGCATCTTTCCAACATTAGTCTTAGCCACTTGCAATGATATTTCAACATTGAGTAGATCATCCAGTCGTCAAAGTATACAGACATTGTTTTGTATATGTATTCTTTAAATGCTTTGACTACTATCCTGGAAAATATAGCTGGTGCATTCTTTAACCCAAATGGCATAAATTTGTAACCAAATGAACCAAATTCGTAGACAAATTCTGTCTTCTTTTGATCTTCTTTAGCAATCAGGACTTGATTGTGCCATGAATATCCATCCATAAATGAATAACACTCGTGTCCTATGACTTCATTAAGGATTTTATCTGCAAATGGTGTTGGAAATGGATCTATTAAGTTTATTTTATTCAGTTCCCAGAAATCGACACAAATTCTTAGTCTTGTCGGATCGTTCTTTTTCTGTTGCATGACCATTGGGATTTCCCATTCCAACTGGTCGATTGGGTAAATGAACCCACTACTAACATATTGTCAATCTCCTTTTTCATTATTCCCTTGTATTTGTAAGCGAGTTTGTAAGGCCATTTTTTTATAGGTCTTGCACTAGTTTTGATATCTATTTTCATTTCACCCATCTCTTGTACTAACCCTTTTAGGTATTTATAGTCTCGAGAAAAGACATCCTAGAATTCTTTCAATAGATTAAATATTTTGGTCGTTTTCTCATCATCCTGATAGTCACCTATTCGTGCCATTTTTGGTTGGTCATCATTGGAGATGTTGAATTCTTTGGTTTTGACCTTCACGTCCATCCATTATGGTGCCTTGCTTTCATTGATTCGTCGATTTCCTTCTTTAAATTATGAAAATGATGCCGAAAAGTTTGCTACTATCATCCTATCGGTATTTTATTTGTCAATTGATTCGACCTTAAGTATTGTTCTAATTGGTTTTACCATCTCTGGATGATCAGTTTTCCACTGAAAGATTTTTCCATATGTATGTATGTTTTCTAGTCGAAGCCTTGTCGACTGAGGTATTTTACTCCAACCAATGTTATTGCATAATGCTTTTGGTCGGTTGTAGTTTTGTGTTGACTTAGGTTAGACAGTCGATTGTATAAATGTTTTTATTTGATTTGTTTCTTCGACTAGTTTATCGTCTTCCGGTATGAATCTAAAGTCCTTACTAAAATTTTATTTAAGTTCATTCCATACAAATGTTTCACCTCGAGCTTCTTCCATCTTATACCATTTATTTGGTAAATCGTCAAGTGTGGATGGGCATAGGTGTGGCTATGTTCATTCATCTTTGTACCCAAGTATTCTTCATTCCCTTTCGCATATACTTAAGTGATTTTCAGGGTCTTGTCCCTATGTGAAGACTGGTATTTTTTCCTGTTTAGTTAGCTTCCTCTTTTCAAATCTTTCAACTAAGTATGTCGAAGCTGTTGTCCACGTTGGTAGCCTTGATTGATGTGTATCCCACCAATGAGCAGCTTGACCTGTAAACGTTTCAACCAGGATTTGTAGTCGACCATGCTCACCTAAGGTTTTGGAAACTTATTCGATATGGAGGACTTGTTATTACCTTCTTTATACTGGAAATTTTGTTTATTTTCTGTTTTAATCGACCCTAAAGAAGGGTATTCCCTAATTTTCCTTTCAAATATATTTGAAATGATGGAAACGAAAAAGCATTGTCAAGTGGGTTTTTTCGATATAGCCTTAATAGTCCAGTATACCCATGCTTGAGTTTCATAGTTTTCTATCTCCCAATCATATAATTTTGTATACAAATTATATCTGACTGAGTCTTGATTTCCTAGGTGAAGTTCTGCATAAATATATGGCTCAATGTAGCCTTCGTTATTCTATATCTTGTAAAGTTGTCGGACATCAACTTCTTTGTCTATTGGTTCAATCCAAGGTTCTCCCTGAGAAGGTTGAATGGGGATAATTACTTTCTATCAATTCCCTTTAAGTTTTATCCGTTCTTTGTCTAACGAGATAGACGCCTTCATATTTTGATCCCATGGTCGTGCTACCAAATCTTGGAATGAGTTGGATCCTTCCTTAGGATCTATGATTTCAAAATCAAATTTTATAGTGATACCCTTTATGGACATGTCAACATTTCTCTGGAACCCAATAGGTTCGATAAGTCCTTGATCTACTAACTTTAAGTATATGCCTGATTCGTTAAGTCAATGTCTTCCCAATTGTTCCCATGTATCTCGCGTTATAATATTTACTTGGGATCCAAAATCAAGAACAACTTGTCGGACATGATATCGTTCTATCTCTAGGTCGACAAGTGGGTCAACATTACTCTTATCTTTTTTATTTAGGTTGCATATAACAGATCAATAAATTATGCGATTGATTTATCATTGTGTATTAAGTTAAGTATTTCTTGCGACACATTTTATTGATTATCATCAGTTACTTCTTTTCTAGCAAATTCTTGGAACACATTTGATGCATCATTGTATAATTGTTTTTGTTTTATGGGATTAGGATAATCATCTTTGCTTTTTATTTTACTTATCCATGGATTGTCATTGACAGTTTTTTTTCCTTGTCTAGTTACTACATGTAAATTCTTTGTATGAATTATATCGCATTTTTGAACACACGACAAGACATTAACATTTTTCTTCTTATTTATTTTGTTAAGTATGATGGGACAATCATCTAGTGACTGATCTCCCACACCAAAACTAGTACAAAATTTTAGGTTGGTCTGATATTTATATGGACATTCTGCATATCGGTGGCCTTCCTTATAACATGTGAAACACTAAATTGGTCATCGTGGTCTATTGTCCCAATTTCCATTGAATTGACCTCGACCAACAAATCCTCCACAACGATTGTCATACCAGCACTCATATATTCGTCCTTCATATTTCTGGTTGCTTTTCTCATTATGTTCATTATTATTATTACTTTATGCAACAACGTTAGTTTGATAAACATCATGATAGTTTTCTCATTTTTTCAAGTTCAAGTGACAATCAATTGTTGTGTGACTCTTAACTTCATAGATTGCACACCAAGAGGATTTTCCATTCTTCATGTTGAATGGGAAGTCTTTTGTCACATGGATCCCACATTCCTAGAAGATGTCACAGAATCACTTTGTTTGAACAAAGCAGACATCTTTTCAGCTAATATCTTATCGACAATTATCTTTGGTATGATCGGTCATTGAGCAATTTGTGCACCAGATATCTTGTCCCTTGAGGTTTAGTTCTCTTAAGTATTTTTGCAGTATTTTCAACTATTCTTCAAGACTATTATCCACAGGGTGTGCTGGGTAATATTTGTCCATCTCGACCTACAATTCCTTCATGAGCACTTCTTCATATGTTTTGAATGTGTTCAGGCTAATACATCTTTGGATTTTCTATGAAATTCCTGCAAGAAACCACTAAATTAATAAATGTTCATATATATTATAATCAAGTTGGCTTAGTAGGTCCTTCAATCTCTTTTTGTAATCCTGGATAGTTTCTGTGGGTTGTTGAACTGTCGTTTTCATATTTTTCGAAGCCCGATTCTTCACATCTGGTTTTTTGAAGAAGGATAAAAATTGTTGCTTGATATCAGCTTTGGTCACATTGGGTGTCTTCTCAGTATATGTCATATACTAATTTAGTGCCCGATTTTGCACGGAACCAATGAACTGGGCCATCTATCTATCTTCACTTGTTATAGCATTGGCGTCCCATGTCGATTCACAGACGAACCAATGTTGTATGGGATCCTCATCACCCTCATAGAGGGTAATGTGAGTTACTCCATGCCCCATGTCATCGACATCGACGTCTCCTTCGGGAGGTGGTGGTGGGGGTGGTGGAATATTCTCTGCAAATCTATGTTGTTCACAGATAGATTCGATGGAACTCTTGCTCCACTTGGAAGTTTTATTTGTCGGTTCCTACTTGACAAGTAGTCAGACTAATTCGATTTCTTCTGTCAATGTCCAAGCTAATTGTTATAGCTCGGATATTCTCCCTTATAAATATGACTGTTCTCAGGTTTCCTAAAGCTGTTTTTGGTAAGGGGGGTGCTCCTTCATTACCTGGGTAGAGTAGGATGATACTTCGGTTGGATAGGAACGATTGGAATTTGACCCATTTTCCTTCCTCAAGTCGATGAATTACTAGATGATCGACATCATTTCCTTCGTCATCTAGTAGGCTCCATACACCAAACTCACTAGCTTGTAGCCTTAGGTCCTCTTCGACAATGCCCTGCACTCATGCACTCAGGTTTGAATTTACTCGAGTTAGAGGTCTTACCTCCTGGTGTATCTCAATATGGAGAGCTTCACGCTTCTCTATCCATAGATATTCCTCCATTGGTGACACTTCTTCCTCATCTATGCCCTCTTCTTGTCAGGCATGACCTGACTCTGGCAGATTTCCTTCATGTTCAGTCACTGTGACATTCATTCTTATTTGCAGCACAATGGCCTTCTCTCTACGTTCCTCCCTTCTCTTCTGCTGCTTATCTCTCTCTATTTTCTACAAATCCGGGGTGCTTTTGTGTCTCACTGTCTAAATTATTTCTTGCTTGGCCTAAATTTTCATTGCTGGTGGTCCCTTCTACAGTCGACTAGAATCCTTCTACTCCACCTCGACACATGAAGAGTTACCCCCCCATAGCCTACCCGAGGCTTTAGTAATCTTGGATAGTTTTGTTTATTTGCTCAAGAAGTACTACCACTCCATTTCTGCAATAAAATTATCCCATGCTTTCTGCTTCTCCACCCATTTAGTATTTGATGGTGGTTCAATTAGTGATGGATGAGATTCGACGATGTGTCCTACTCCCCTATCAATTAGGAATTTAAACAAAAGGGTCAGCAGTGAGAATGGAAACTACTAAGTGAAATTGTTATAGAATCGCTTCGATGCTCTCGACATAGAATATTTCTTCCACAACGTGGTTTGCATAGAACTCATCTATGATTTTCTGAAACCACTTTGACAGATTTGTTCGACCTACTCTTATCAGTTTCTAGAGGAACTCTTGATCTTTAATTTCTACTAGCGTTTTTATACAGTATTTTCTTTAGAAACTGCGGGACCGATTCTACAAAATTTTCATGTGTTTCAGTAAAGAATTTCTCCTTCACCTGGGAATTTTTCAACTTTTTTCTCCGAGCGTAATTCTGCAGATAGTTTGCAATCTTACGATCCCACTAGTCCTTAATCTCTTTCTCTAAGATCATCTGCTAATGGTCATTTCATCCATACATGTACTACCGGCAACAGAACCAATGTTGTAACCACTCAGTTCACTAAGTTACTAATAATACACATAAAGAATCATATAATCATAATAGAGACAAGAGACAAGGACATTAGGTTGAATAACATCATATATTACACAAAACACATATGAGTTCATACAAACATCAAACCAAACCAATTTTGTATCTGGATCAACATCCTATTATATATGATTATAAAATGGTTATGAATAACTACTTGTCAGTTTAGTAAACCGACACAACCTATGGAGTCCGAACGAATCTCTAATTAGTTGGCTAACTAGTATAGTCGGATAACTAAATATCTCCTCCAACACTAGCTAAAAAATGGGAAATTACAATCTAGAAAAAGGCGTTGTAAATATCAATTTGAATATCCCAAACCTTGAAACCTATGAAGAAAATGAGAAATGATTTTGTATATGAACCCATATTGAACAAAATCCTCTTTCAGGTTTTGAGAATTCAATCTCATTTAGCCAAAAAACATGTTTTAAGTTGACTAGTAAAATAGACATTTCTAGAAAATTTGTCTTGCTGCTTCAGTTGATATCTGAGACAAGATGTATACAAGCACTGCTCTGTATAGAATTATCAAGGCCCATTTTATTTGCAAGAATAACATGTGTTGAGCCTCATTTTGTTATCATTTTTGGCATTAAAATAACACATTTAAATGCATATTTTATTATCTTTCATGTTTTTTATGTCATGCAGATCATTATTTAGCATGAGGTAAGAACGAATTTGATGTTTACGCAACTCTGGTTATTAACATTATTTTTACAACTTTATTGACTTAAATTTCTATTATTTAAAGCATATTTAATATATCTATTAATTTATGTATTTGTTTGCAGATTTACAGTTTTTGGGCAAGCTTATAATAGACATATTAGTTTTTAGCTCGTTAAAATAGACAAGCATTCAGCCATCCATGCGCAACCATCATCCAACTTGTTGTCCAGTTCCTTGTTCAACACATCTTTACCAGCATGTTGAAGAAGGAACCTGCATGCTACGTTTCGTTAGAGGAAATTTGGGGTCTAAAATGGGCCTTATAAGAAAACGCGCCAACAATAAATTTTGTGAGTTGAAATTCAGGAACCAATAGAATTTCAATAAAATGAGTCAACCATAATGGTTGAATTGACATATTTGTCATAAAACAAAACTACTTATTTGTTCGTATTTTTGACATATCTCCTTGTGTTTTTACTCAAATTCCGAGCGGGAGAGATCGTTGGATGCGGAATTTCTCGTTGGATGCGGAATTAAATTCCGCATCCAACAAGCTCTCCCACTCAAAATTTGAGTAAAAACACAGGTAGATATGTCAAAAATATGAACAAAAAAAGTAGTTTTTTTCATTCTTCCACCAAAATTAATAACTATTATTTTATTATTTTCCTTAAGAGGCCCATTTTAGACCTCAAATTTCCTCTAATGGCGCTGTTGTGTCGCAACATCATGCTGCCACTACCTCACACCACCTGCTATCCACGTGTTTGATGTTTGATGAAGCCCCCAGCTTAAGGATCGCCATTGCATTGATTTTGTTCACCTCGTCATCCATCCCATTGCATGAAATTCGCTGGTGGTTTGCCATGTTTTCCCTAGATTAATGATCAGTGTATCCATCTCACAATGCAGCTAGTTGTGCATCCTCCCTTCCAGATCGCCCATCAGCCTACGCATTGTAAAACATAAAGAAGCCTACAAATAAATTGTTATCCACATGCCTGGGTAATAAATCCGTGTTCTGGATAGTGCACAAGCTTGCAATCTCCTTCGCTCACCACCACCATGCTTGTTGCACTAAGGAAGGAGTTTGTGCACCACATTTGAAGTCTGTTCACGCTGATGAAGGACCTGTGTTCTGGAAGACCCATCGTGTACATTGCATGTTCCCAACACAACTCCACCAGCCATGTGAAAGGAGGAGTAGATACACCACCATGACGCCCTGATCATGCTGAAGATGCCATGATCATGCTGAGGGAGGAACCAGAATATGCGCTGGCTTGTAAATAGTTAATGTTCATTATAATCGGTTAAATTTAGAGAGTTGTCGACCACTAAAGGGTTGACTTGCTCAAACTCTCATAAACTGTATATAAACGCCTTCATTTGAGAGCCAGAGGAGTTGACAGTTCCAGTTTTATGCATGTAATTTGTCCCTAAGCACACTGTAATTTTGTCCCAAATTCTGAATAAAATTATGCACATTCTTTTGTTCATGTTGTGTTTGTGTAGGCGTTAGACAAGCATCCCCTAACTACTAAGAGGGCCCCTCAACAACCAATGACTTCCATGTATGTACGTGTTTTTATTATTTTATCTTTCACAGATAAGTAGTTTTGTTTTATAATGTTCATGTGATTATGTTACTATAATTGTCCATTTATTTACTTTCTGTGACATATGTTTGTTATAGTTAATGTAATTATGTTGTTAATGTAGTATTTGCCTATAGAATTAGAGTGACCGGTCACATGTAGTTTTTTTTCAATTTCCCTTTCAATCTTCTCTTTCAGTTAAATGCTTAATGTTATATTTACACATAGATAAAAGTTAGTTAGTCTAGGTCTGATTTGTAGTTAGAATTAGTTTCGTTAACTGTTGTTTAAATATAGATTAATTCAACAATGTTTCAGTTTGTTTTATTTTATAATAGAAACAATCTCTTCATACCCATAGATTAGTAATCCCTTTTGATTATTTTAATTATTAATTAGGTTTAAATTCTGTCCTTTATGCATATTGTTTCATATGTACAAAATCAGCGGATAATTAAATCATTTATGTCTGTTTTTATTATTCTCTATATACAACCTCTCATTCGGACTATGTGTTTGGACTGTCATTCGGACCTTCCTTCCAGACTGTTGTCCATCCTTCCATCCGACCTTTAGTGTTCTTAGTTTATTTTTTTAACCCGTTTTCAGTTTTATTTCTTTGGCTTTTTAAATTCTGTTATGTTTTGGTAATTAGGTAAGAGTTACATCAGCCTCTAGGACCTTAGGTTAGATTATTTTAAAGTACTTATTAAAAAACTTTTTTGTATTTCTTTTCAATCAAAGCATGTTTTTGAACTATGATTTGATTTGCTTATTTTGTCTTCGATTTCCTCATTTATCATCGTTGTAGTATCTGATAATTGTATCTCTATTTTAGTTTAATTCACCGTTGTTTATATTGAATTTAGGGTTAGACATGTTAATTTCTGGAAAATACACCAATACTTTGTAGATTGATACTAGCATAGGATTTATTCCTTTAATTGTATGTTTACTAAAAAACGCTTATAGGATAAAGAATTAGAGAAGTCTTCTTAATTAAGTTTTCTTTATTAATTTTTTTACTTGCTTCTTTATTTATTTTTTCTACTTATTCATAAATTAGACCTTCCTCAGTTTCTGAAGTTGTTTATGAAAATTTTCCCATTCCTAGATTAAGAAGAAGAAGAGTTAATTATTGAGTAGTATGATATTATCCTAGTATGATGTTTTTCTTTAATCACATTAATAATTAAATTTTTAGGAGTTTGACTTGGTTTTCATTTTGAAATATATTTCAATCTTTTTATTAAAGTATTTCTACAACACCCTAGGAACCCCTCAACCTTTGCATATATTTTGTAGCAACTCCAAGCCTACCAACCCCAGTTGATAATTAAATATTAGGTGTATTTAAGATAGTAGAACACACCCAACAATGTGTGTCCCTTTCAGCCATGAAAACCTTAATAAATTTAACCCCTCGAGTTAATATGGATGTAATGTGTCTTCAACAGTAAACTATGGAGTTTGATGAAATTGTTCAAAATGTTTTCGATGACGCTTAGTTTATTTTCCATCAACAAATTAAACTTTCCCATTCCGAGGTATTTTGACTTTGGGCATGTACTCTAGCTTCAATTGAATTGAACGTTTCAACTTCTGCTCGAAATGCAGAGATATCATGCTCAACTTCCCACATGCATTCATCCTATGCTAGCTCTTTCCATTTATCTAGGTATTTCCACTCCCCATTACTAAACACTATCCATAAATTTTCAAATCATTGGGCATATGAATACCTCAAATCAATGATGAAAAGGCACACTCATATATTCATTTTAGTTTACTATATTTAGATTAAATGCAAACTTCTTAGTGGTAAAAATATGGGATCCATGATTTTTCCATCGAAGCAAAATTCACGAAATTCAAAATATGAGACCATCTTTATTCCAAATTCTACACAGTCAGCAGTCAATCATATTCCAGATAGCTTATCATTTCTTTCCTATCAAACCATCCCAAAATAAAATAAAATAACCTCTCAGCTTTAGCTTTAGTCTCTTCATTGTTGTCCCCAAATAACAAAATCTTATGCGGTTTGTTTCTCAATACTAAAATCCCTATTGAAAAGATATGATCAAATCTAATTGAATTGCACATTAATCACGTTCTTGATCTCCTCTTCCGTAAACCTAGGAACAGTGACTTTGAGGACGTCATTCTTCATCTAAGCTTTAATCTGGTCTATTATGTACACTTTAGCAGGAAGTTTGATGCAATTGTTCTATTTTTGAGCACTGTCATCTAACTCTAATTTTGAGAAGAAATTCCACCCTTTTCACTAGCGCAATATGATTGTTCCATATTCATATTTAGAGTAATATGATTCACAACTAGGAGAAAAACAAAAATAATGAACTGAGCCATGATGTCCCTTATTACAAGCGATTTATTCTTAGATCTCATAACTTGGTGTTAAGTGAAGACATGTGATTCTGAAAACTCTATGGTAGCATCGATCGTGTTGTAACAATAGATCATTTGTTTCACTCCAAGAGAGAGGGTCAAGAAATCATGGTCTCTGGTTTATCCATCCTTAGAAATGTCAGGTTCAAACCCTCATGTAATTAAATCAATGACCAAGAATGTTTATAGATGTAAAAATTGGAATTATTCTCCTCCCATATAACATTAACTCCACTTCACTTTCACCAGGAGAATATTTCTAAGCCATTGATCTTGCTAGCAAAATAACACTACATCAACACGTGTTTAAATCTACATGCCGGGATAAAAATTATGCTCCGCCTCTTAAACATTAATTTCTCCTCAACTTCTCCAGCAGAATGATTTTAAGGCATTTATTTCTGTGTGGCTTTAAATATGAACCATCAACTCAATTTTGTTTTCAATAATTTAAAGAAACCAATTTATTTAGATGAACATCCCAGGTATATTTTCTCTTGTTTTACTCATGCATATGAAATTATTTCCAAGGGATAATCATAGTGAATTTCTCTTTGGTTATGTACTTCTTGCAACAACTCCATTATTTCACATTCCTCAACAACAAAATGCATATGGAGTTTATCTTTATAACTAGCAATAAATATTGCTTTATGTTCTCGTAGTTCTAATATCTATAATTGTGCATTGAATTGCAGTACTATATGAATCAACTTGGAAACGAAGGACAACACAACTCATGTAAATATATCATCTTCTTGAACACCAAATAATTTCACTCTAACATTTTCGCCATGTCTTGAATGCTTTGGTTCATTGCTTTCAGGATATACAGGTAGAACTTTCACATGAACCTTATTTGGCATTATCATTAAGTGTTGGGGTTTTCAAACCCATTCTCTTATATATTTTTCAATGGAAAATTATCCCATATGCGCTAGGTAAGAGATTTTCCAAGGGTTTATATTTGTTTTCGGCCTTAACTTGTTTCAAATCTAGTGCATTATAGTGTTTCTCCTTGTGAGCTCGACACTTGGTCTTTGTGGGTGAAATTTGTTTAATTGCTGACTTGATTTATATGTTGTGTTGATGTGGCAAATGCTTGGAATGCTTCTTAGTGCTAATATTTAATCTTAAATACTAGCCTTGTGCCAATCTTTTTAATAAGTGAAATTTGTTTGATTGCTGACTTGATTTATGTGTTGTGTTGATGTGGCAAATGCTTGGAATGGTTCTTAGTGCTAATATTTAATCTTAAATATTGGCCTTGTGCTAATCTTTTTAATAAACTAAACCTTAGGCCAATATATTTATTTTGATAAAATAAACTTGGGCCCAAAATAAATAAGAGGCTCCAAACTAAGTCAAGAACGCAAAATTAGCTTAAAAACCCAAAATTATCTTGAAAAGTAATTTCTTTTTAGCCCAATTATGAAAATTTTTCTTTATTTTACCCAAAAAATCCTTTAAGCCCCTCTTTTTCCTACCGAACTTGGAAAAATGTTTCATGAATTATCAAATGAACCAAGCCATAGAGCTATCAAACCACCAATGTAAGCTTGAAATTTATAAGGCGACAACGCCAACTCCCTCAAAAATAAAATATTGATAACAACCACATATATGATATCTTTTCCTTGGACTTTCGGCATTCGAGTGATGAAATCTATGGAGACACTTTCCAATTTCTATTCTGGAATAAGGAGAGTTTGGAGGAGTCCAACAGGATGTGTGTGCTCCACTTTGTTCTGTTGGAATGCAATAGAGTCCCTCACATTCATTAGAATCTTCCTTGAGGCCCTTCCAGGTGAACCTCTCTTTTACCTTTCGGTAAGTCTTCAGAAAACCAGGGTGGCCAGCCACTAGTGCATTATGTGCATCTTATAGGATTCTCTTATTTAGTTCTGATATAGGTACGAAGAAGATCCTATCCTTGTATTAGATTAGTCCATCATGTAATTTTTAGGATTATACTGTATTACCCCATCCAAGATCTCACAAGAAAACTTATTTTTTGAGTATTCAGTACCCAACTGTATTTTCCATTCATTTATAATTTTCAACAAAGAGATCATGGGTTTGTGGAAAGTGCATCAACCCCCACATTCATATTTCCCTTTTTATATTCAATGTCAAAGTCATAGGATTAGACTCTTCTCACCCATTTCTGTAGCCTATCATTGAGATCTTTTTCGGTAGGGAAGTTCCTTAACATGTTCTAACCATTCTTCACTATGAATTTTCCTCCCACTAGATACTATCATAATTTGGACAAGGAATTCATGATGGCTAACATATCCTTGTCATACATAGAATACAACCTTTCACGAGTCTTCAAATTTCTTCTCTTGTATGCAATAGGATGCCTTTCTTTCATCAAACCAACTCCAATGTGAGTCTCTCGATCCATCACACTCCAGCACAAAGGGCTTCGAAAAATCAAGCAATGCAAGTATGAGACAACTGCTCATTATTTCCTTCATCTTTTGGAAATCTTGTTCTACCTCCCCATTCCAACTGAATGCACCCTTCTTGGCCATATATGTCAAAGGTGCATTGAAGTTGGAGTATCCTTTAACAAATATCTGGTAGTAGTTGAAAAGGCCAATTAAGCCTCTCAAGTTAGTGAGGTTCCAGGGGCTTGTCCAACCCAAGATGGCCGGCCTTGATTTTATCTTGGTTCACCTTCACTCATTCTTGGCACATCACATGGCCAAGATAGAGTATCTAGGTCATGTCAATCTCACACTTGGAAAACTTAGCATAAAAGGACTGATTTGGAAGTATAGTTAGAACTACATCTAAATGAAGCAGGTGCTCCTCCCATGTCCTACTATAAATCAAGATATCATCAAAAAATACAAGGACATACTTATGAATTTTCTCACTAAACACCTTTTTCATGCAATGTTGGAAGGTTTCTGGATCATTAGTCAATCCAAATGGCATGACCAAAAACTCAAAGTGGAAAAAATGACAACGAAAGGTTGTCTTCTATATGTCATCCTCCCTCATTAGAATTTGGTGGTATCATGACTAGAGATCTATTTTGGAGAAGAATTTTTGTCCATGAAGTTATCCATTGGCTCATTAATCCAAGGGATTGGGTACTAGTTCTTTATGGTTTTTTTCTGGTTCAATGCTCGATAGTCTATGCACATTCTGAATGT
Organism: Pseudotsuga menziesii; assembly: GCA_001517045.1. Taxonomy (NCBI): domain Eukaryota; kingdom Viridiplantae; phylum Streptophyta; class Pinopsida; order Pinales; family Pinaceae; genus Pseudotsuga; species Pseudotsuga menziesii. The sequence continues at coordinate 691,068 of LPNX010351039.1, forward strand.
GCCATCCTTCTTTTTCACGAGAACCACTGAAGAAGAAAAGGAGCTGGAACTTGGTCTAATGAGACTCAACTCAAGGATTTATTTGATGGTATTCTCAATCTCATCCTTGAATTTATTTGGATGCTTGTAGGGGTGGATTTTTATGGGACGTGTGCCAAATTCTAGCCCAATTTTGTGCTCAATGCCATGTTCTGCTGGCTTGCCATGTGGAAGGTTTTCAAAAACCACCTTATGCATGTGCAACACCATTTTTATTTATTTTGGATGGTAGGAAACATTGAATGAAGTTCCCTTTGTCATAATCTAGCATTCAACATCCCATTCAATGTTCCCATGCCTCATAATGGACCTCATATTGTTGGAAGAAATTAATTGGCTTGGGTAGGTGTTCATACCCTTCATAAATACTAGTTTCCCTTCAGCATCTTTGAAACTCATTTGGTTTATTTTTTAGTTCATGGAATTTTCCTCAATGGTGTGTAGCCACTAAACTCCCAACACCATGTTGGTGTCTTCCACATTGACAACATAAAATTTGTCTTTCACATTTCAATTTCCTAGATACACTTGCAGGTTTAGAATCCACCAATTACACTCCATGGTATTGTTTCTCAGGATGACCACAGTGAATCCTTCAAAAGATTCAGTTGGAAACTTTCTTTTCTCCACTACATTTGCATCAATAAAGTTATGGGTGGAACCCCCATCAACAAGGACTGTGATTCTTTGGCCTTGCAGTACCCCTTTCAGCTTCAATGTGTGGAAACGGGGAACTCCATTAAGCACTGCAATTTTCTTGTTGGTTTGAGGAGGTTTCTCTCCTTCTTCAGTTGTTTCATATTCTCTATCTACAAGCTCAACTTATTCCACCATATCCTCTTCACTGTTTGAGAACACTTCAATATAGTGTTCCTTCCCTCTAGTACACTTGTGACCTGAAACATTTAACCCAAGTTTTTTTGGAGGAAAAGCGGTGCTTTATCCTCCCTAGTTCATACCGATCTTTGTAAGAGTAATATTTATTTCCAGGGGAATTCAATTTCCTCACTGGAGGTATTTGATTCTACAATTTAGTAGGCATGGAGAACCTAGAAGGATACTTGATCCTCATAATTGCATCTTGCAGATCTCTAGTTCTTCTCACCGCTTCTTATAAAGTTGTCGTCTGATAAGCTTTCACCATCCATTTCAAAGGTTCTTATAATAAGTCTATAAACAAAAGGATAAACCTAGCCTCTAATATATCAGTGGATATCACTACGAGTCTTTGGAATTCTGATATGTATTCTTAAGAAGTTCCAACTTGTTTGACATGTGTCAATTCTAGGAAAGAGATATCAGGATATCTTCAGTCAAATATTTCAGCCAATATTTGGGTGAATTATTCATAGATAGACACTTGATCATGGCCCAAAGTATTAATTACATTAAACCACCATTCATTGGCCTCCCCATTAATATCTAGGGCTTCCATCTTGATGGCATCCCTCTTGGCCATAGGATTCAGCTGGAAGTAGGTGTCCAATTTCTAAATCCAAGAGTTCATTATGCACTTGGAAGTGCCATCAAAGTAGGGTAAGGTGATTTTTAAAATGGCATGTCTCAGCTCAAAATTATGATATGAAAGAATTTGAAATCCCCAAGGCTTCCCCGTGTACTAAGTTTCAGAAAAATATCTAAAGGGAAGAACCCTGCTGCACTCTTCACTTAATATTTGATAGGAAGCATACTTCTCCTCCAATGAAGCAACCGATTCAACCTACACTTCATGGTCTTCTTTTTGGTACTACAAAAACATGGGAATGGTGGGTAAGGTATGCAACTTAGCTTCATATTTGAACTCAATAGTCCTATTATTGGGCCTTGTATAAGAGAATATAAATCCACCCATGATCTTCCTCTCTTCAGGATGGGAGCCAATGTTGCTTACTTCTCCATCTTTGGCACCTAAATTTTTAGCTAGGAACTCTTTGGTCTCTTGAATAGAATGAATGATGTTTGATGAAAAATATTACAGCCATTTCAACACACTTCTCACAAAAATTCTGAATTCATCCTTCTCATCCATCTCCTCGTGGAATCTCCCTTCCACAGAGTCATCTTCCTCTTCTTTAGAGGTCTTCCTTCTAGAATCAAAATTGAATTTTGGACTCAATAATGATTATCAAGAGAAGGTATGGAGTACCATACTATGATACCACTGTAATATCCCTGATATGATATTAGATCAGGATACTAACTCTACTATTGATGCAAAATATTTTAAAGAACAAATTTTGAGATTACAAGTTGATAGATGGGAAAAAAACAAGTTGAGGAGAGAGTGACCGGGATTTAATGTTGGATAAAAAAGGCATGGAAAGATAATTTTTTCTTATATTCCTAAGAATATGGATGTTGTTTCCATTTATTTTTTGAAATCAGCTCCTCTGAAGTCTACTTCCAGGCTTCTGGTTGTCCCAACCAGTGCAAACAAAAACCCTTACTAACAGTCTCCAAGAAACCAGAAACTAAGGAATATGATATGGATCTGAAATAAAGTTATATGATAGTATTTAAAGGTATATGTGGTTTTATAACATATTTGGGATGATTAGGAAATTGCACAGGAAAAACTAGTCTTTTGGGCTGTACTCTATGTTCGATTTGTGGGGGTTTCAAACAAATGAATAAGGTTTCTAAAATTTAGTTTAAGAATTGGAATATATTTAATAGGATTTAAATGAATTCCTAGAACTTAAAGAAAGAATATTTGAAATGTTTTAGTCCACTAACTCATTCTAAACATAAAACTAGTCATATTTTCATGCATTTCTAGATAGGGTATTAAAATCTAAAAACTCAATCAAAATCATTCAAAACTCTATAATAATTGTACACAGGGAAAATAAATTAATAATTAATCTTGGGTACTGAATTTAATCTCCTAGGATTCTCATTTTTTCATTCATTAATATATATTTCATTACAAGGACAAAAAGACTAGAATTGAGGTATATTTGGAGTAGAAAACTACCCAAACTATGAAAAATATTTGGTACTCCTATGAGACTAACATTGGGGTCTGATAATAACCACCATTAATGGATGTGATACATCAACCCTCACCTTATAACTTCAACTCAGAAACCTCTCAGAAAAATAAGAGAAGACTAGAAAGAACTCTGAGATTCGAGTGGGAGCGTTCCCAATCATTGTACTGGAGCTATAACTGGAATGGAAAAGGATTCAAGACCTAAAATAACAGTCCATTAATGTGTTAACTGAATAATATATATTAGGAAGGATCGGTGCGCATCACCCAAGAGAACGGAGGCACACCACTCAGTAGAGAAGCCTAACTTTACTCAACAACAAACGATTAATGATCAAAATTTGTGAAATGGATTTGGAAGCCTTCCTTTATAGGAATGAGTGACTTGTTGAGAAATTCATCTAACTATTGAGAAAATAACCCTCTTTCCAATCACATCCCTAAGACATCAGTGCAACCTCCTTGATGGGATTAGCAAGTTTGGCTTGCAAATGATGTTTCCTTGTTTGTATCATCTATCCAAAGTGGAAATTGTGCCCCTTTGAGAGAAAGTTTCCATATTAAGATTGTAGATGTTTCATTGCAAATATACTCTCATCAAAATAGAAACTGTGCCCTCCATTAGCCAAAGTTTCATTCTTTTGAAATGATTAATTTTTGTGCACTTTCTACTTTTGAAACTTTTGGCTTTTCTTTGCTTTTTCAGTTTCTATATTTTTCTAACTGTTTTCTTTTGCCGTGTTCCTTATCAGTTTCTATTCATCATCCAAGTGGATTTTATTTTCCTAATTCACCCCCTCCTGACATGGAAATCAATTCCACATGTATTGTTTGCATATTAATTAAATAATGACTTAAAAATAATGTAGAATTGGAAATAACTTAGTACATGCATCCTAAGTATGAAATTAACAAAATTCCCTAGGTAAATTAATTAATTCATCTTTTGACCCCCTAGGTGTTTGTCAAGGTCAGCACTTTTGATTTTCATAAAAGAAGGGACATTACAGTCCCCAAAATTTGTGATAACACTCTGGAGAACCCGTAGTCCTTTAGAACCCCATGATTCCTATTGGAATCATAAATTAAGTAATACAAGGTCATTTTCATAAATTAATTACACGTAGTATTTAATTTTGTCAAACTAGGATTAGAAGTATTCATTAATTATATATTTCAATTCTATTTAATTGTTCACCCTAGTGGATGTGCTAGGTAGAAAAGGGGGACACATGAATCCTTGTGGACCCAATGAGTTGTCATCCTATATGGAAACCATGAGAAAATTAGAAATAAAGAAAAAAAACATAAAAGCAACACAAAAGCAATCAGTTAGAAAAACAAGGGTAAATAAGGAAATTACAGGAAAAGTTGTGAGGATAAAAAATAAACAACTTTTAGAAGTCGAGAGGGCATAGTTTCCAAAAAGGAAAAAATAAAGTCAACGTAAAAAGCATGAGGGCATAGTTTCCAAAAATGACAAAAGGAAGTTCAATCTAAAAGTTGAAGGGATGTAGTTTCCAAATGAAGAAAAATGCATGACAATTGAAAAGAAGGAAAGTCTTGTTCCAACGCATGAGGGCGCATGGGTTGAGGCCAGTGGGCGAAATGAAGAGTAAATTTGACCTAAAAGCCATGTTTCCTATAAAATAATTATAACACATCACTATCAGTACTTTTGGATAGTTTTATTTTTTCTTAGAAATCATTGTGCTACTCTGACTTAGGAGGTGTGCCCCTGGTCCAAGTTGTGTGATGTGGCCCATGGTATTGAGAGGATGATGGAATTTAACCATGATCACCGAACTTTATTCTAGGTTTTGAAGTGTATGGAAATCAGATTTGGAAGCCAAGTGTTCACTACAAAAAATCATGGAATTAACGTCCCATTTTGTGTCCTTTGTCAGTGTAATTTTTTTTCACACTTAGTGGTCAAACTATACTCTAAATGGGATGCGTCATGGAGAAAACTTAAAGAGTCTAAAAAAACGTATGTTTTTCCTTCCTAGATAGCATCCTTTATGACATCCAAAATAACGTCAATTTTTTTGCTTCTAGAATAGCGTCCAACTTTTATTCTTAAACAATGTTGAGGTTTGCTTCCTAAATAATGTCTTATTTTGCTTCCTAGCAAGTGTCCTCTTTTGATTCTTAAATTACATCACCGTTAAGCGCTATATTTGCATCCTTAATAGAACCGTGTTAGCATCCAATATTGCATCCATTTTTGCTACCACTTTAGCATCCCATTTTGCACTATGTTTTACTTCCAAATATGTGTCAATTTTCGCTTCCAAATTTGCACCAATTATTCCTTCCTTTTCTGCATCGTGTTTTGCTACCAAAATGATGCCAAATATTTCTTCTATTATTGCACCATATTTTTCTTCCTATGTAGCTCCATGTTTTGCATCCAAAATAATTTCTTATTTTTCTACCATATCAATGCCATGTTTTGCTTCATCATTAGCGCCACGTGTTGCATCATTTTTAATTCCTAGTTTTGTGTCTTATTTTTCTACCATATCAACGCCATGTTTGGATTCATCATTAGCGCCCTATGTTGCATCCTTTTTAATTCCTACTTTTGCATATCTCATTTTTTTTGTCAATAATTTAGTCATTTTTAGTAATTTTATATACGAATTTTGGTCATTTTGTTTGGTCACTTATCTCTCATTGTTTGGTAACTTATCTCTTATTTTTTGGTTACTAATTTAGTTTTTTTTAATCAATATTATAATCTCATTAGGGCATGGATGAATCAAACCACCAGCCTCCTACTTTTAAGGCAGACACTCTACCATTGAGCTAGCACCCTTTAATAATTTGGGAACCTAACTTACAAGATTCTATTGGCTTGATTTTCTGAACTAGGCCAACTTAAGGAGATTAATCCAATGTCACTTAGAGAAGCTCCCAGTGTGTTTGGAATGGAAAAACCTCGCAGGTTATGGTCCTGCTACAACCTACGTTTTTACTCTTTTAAGAAGAGTCCAACCACTTTAACTTAGAAAAAGTAGATCCTAAACTAAGTCCTAATTAAGATTTAAACTAATCTATTTATTTGCAAACAATAAAATTTCCTATAATACAATTACTAAATGAAACCTAACTATTTATTTCTAATTTATATATTGCTTTCTTAAGGAGAGTCTCTGTTTTGGTTTTCAAAAGTTTTATCAAACATTGAAAAATAAACTAGCTAAATTAATTAACAGTTGTTAAGATAAAAGATAGAAAACTAAACTATGAATTGGAAATTTATTTAACCTAACTAATCCTATCTTGGCCAAGAGCAGTTAAGAAAAGACTAATACTCAATTTTCTGTAAATAAATATTGTTAAGACATGATGGAATTTTGAGAGAAATCTCTAATTGTTCACCATAATCTTGATAGAAATACAATCATATATTCTAAAAGGACGATCAATCAATTTAGATTACATTAACTGTTACAGAAACAAGCAAGGTATTAGATGTTCAATATCCTATGTTGGTAACAAAATGATATTCTTTAGAAAAACATCCATGCAAACAAATGCTTTTATGAATGAACTAATTGTTATATAATGTAATAAATCAAATCAAACAATACAAATTATTCAACTTGATTTAAATAACACAATTTAAATGATGGATTTGAACTTGTCGAATCTTTGAACATATATATATATATATATATATATATATATATATATCATCAATGCAAATATAGCATAGTATATTGCAGATCAAAGGAACAGAGGAAATATAACAAGGAGTAATATATACTTCGAAAACTAAATCAAAAGATACCAGTTTTCTTTATGTTTGGGAAACATCTGCAACTGAACACCCTTCCAACAGGAAAAAAGTCTATTTCAAAATTAGATCTTCTGAACTCTAAGAGCAATTATCCTCTATTTATCTTCAAATCCCCCAAGGAAAAACAAACAGCGTTCTGAAAATAATTTACATAATTTTCTGAAGCGTCTTTCCTCTAGCAGCGTCTCCACAATTATCCCTTTTAGAGAAAAGTTTACAGAAAGGAAAGTAACTACAGAAGAGAATAAATTCATCTCCCAATCCATGAAGACCCCACCCCTTACCACTACAACAAATACTAGAATTAGCATCCCTTTTTAGTGTAATTTTTTTTTACATTGAGTGGTCAAACTAGACGTTAAATGGGACGTGTCATGGACAAAACTTAAAGCGTCTCAAAAAACATCTTTTTTTGCTTACTAAATAGCATCCTTTATGATGTCCAAAATAGCATCTCTTTTTTTGCTCCAGAATAGCGTCCAACTTTGCTTCCTAAACAATGTCAAGATTTTCTTCTAGAATAGCATCCAACTTTGCTTCCTAAACAACGTTGAGGCTTGCTTCTTAAATAATGTCCTACTTTGCTTCCTAGTGAGTGTCCGTTTTTTCTTTTTAAATGACACCCCCATTAGCGCCATATTTTCATCCTTAATAGAACCATGTTACCATCCAAATTAGCATCCAATATTGCATCCATTTTTTCTACCACTTTAGCATCCCATTTTGCACCATGTTTTCCTTCCAAACATGTGGCAATTGTTGCTTCCAAATTTGCACCAATTTTTTCTTCCTTTTTTGCATCGTGTTTTGCTACCAAAATGATGCCAAATATTTCTTCTATTGTTGCACCAAATTTTGCTTCCTATGTAGTGCCATGTTTTGCATCCAAAGTAACATCTTATTTTGCTACCATATCAACACCATGTTTGGTTCATCATTAGCGCCATGTGTTGCATCCTTTTTATGCCTAGTTTTGCATCTCTCATGTTTTGGTCACTAATTTAGTCGTTTCTAGTACTTAACCAATATTATAATATCATCAGGGCATGGAGGAATCAAACCACCAACCTCTTGCTTGTAAGGCAAGTGCTATTCGATGGAGCTAGAACCCTTTAAGAAATTGGGAACCTAACTTACAGAGTCCTCTATAATGGTAAAAAGGATCAATACACAACTTTGAGTATCTAATGGTCGACAAAGGATGATAGATTGTATTATCTTCAACATGGGATTGATTACATTCCTTGGTTCTATGTATATCATTTTCCTATGATTGTAAAGTTTCTATCATTACAGTACCAACATCTGCAGCTTGTGAGGCAGTAACATCACCTTTTTCCTGTGATCTGATGGTATCATGGGCCTAATATGATCAAGTGTCATTAACTAGTTGAGCCCTCTATAAACGAGAAACAAAATTATCCTCAATTCCTAATTCTATTGTAGTGCCACTCATTCCTCTAAGTTGCTGACTATCATCAACCCATCAACTCAAACGATTTATTGGTCACCCACTTCGAAGTGTTCAGTAAATAGAATCCAATAGGGATGAAGCTGAAGTACTTTCAATATTACTCTCTGTTACAACCCTATCATTCTCTGCAATCATAGACACATCACATTATATATGTCCTATCAATTGAAAATGGCAACAGGAATTATGTTGATGTCTTTACTCTCTAGACTAGTTATTGTCAAATTGCCACATTTGGACTTGTTAAATAAGAAAAGTTCACAAATTCTGAATCACAACTCCTAGCACAAATAAGAATTTTTATACATCTGCAGATTCCTAGTATGCATGATCTGGGTAACCTTAACCACAACTTTTATGCATAGCCAAGCAACCTTCATATTCCTTAAACCTGGCCTAAAATAGCACAACCCTAGTGGAATATTGGAAAAGTTACATGTTCTACATCTTCATCTAACTAAAAACAGAACTGGTAATTCACCTTCTACATGCATGGCTGAAAATATTAGATACCTTAATGCATATCAGACAGTTGCCAGTCATTCCCAGATTATTCCCATTCCCTTGTAAAACTGGTGTTTTTAAAAAAGTTCCAGATATTCTAATGAAATCAAAAAATACTATATTGCTGATTAATGTTCCACAAAAGATAGAACAATTGAGTACTTACAGTAATGTTTACAGAATATTCATGAAATGAAGAGACCAACAAGAATACACAGCTGCCTTCCATCCAACTTCTTTGCAACGGTGTTGTTGCACGATCAGAATCTGACAAATTCAAGGAAATGTATAGCAAAGGGACTATGTAATTAATATCCATGTAGAGTTATTCCACTCACCCATTTCATTTTCAAATTTTCTCTTTGCAGGATCGTCTTGAGAAGTTTAAATGGTAATACATTGCTTAATAAGCATTTTGGAGGATAAAGCCCTACCAACATGTACAACGAGAAGAAGATCAATCATAATAGAAAAAAATACAAGCTTTAATATCTAAACTTCTCACATTGATCTCTATTACTTCAACTCTACATCTAAGAGAACGTAAGAAATGAATAGGCTTGCCTAGCTCCACCCCTCACCCCGTAAAATAGAAAAATAAAAGTAATTTTTAAAATAAGAAAGGCTTTGCACAGAATGTGTTGAAACAAAATAACAAGATTATTTGCGTAAATATAAACATGCATAGGTTTGTACACCAAGGTAGTTCCACTTCTTTCCTTCAAAATCCTAACAAGTCTATGCACATTCATCATCATATTTCTCACAAATAAGGCCAAGACTAGCCATCTATGTACACTGTCACTAGTATAGAATAAATTGCAATTGAGAAAAACGCGTAATATAATTGAATTGACTTTATTGACAAGGAAAGAATGTATTGAAGGTAGATTTAATTTCAATTTCTAGCCCAAGAATTTAATATTGAAATTTCAATCAGAAGCATGAAATGTTAGCTTGAAAAGCCTTAGATAATCTTCAAGTAAACCATTTTCATTCTGAACATCTAGAAGAAATCAAGCATCAGTATTCTTGTTGATCTGATCATAAATTATCCTCATCTGGAATGGTACCCCATCCCAACCTTAATTCAATGCCTAGAAGTTAGAAATAATAGAGATTTAGTTCATATTGATATTTTTACCTCAATCTAAAGTGAGCTACCCTGTCTGAAATTTTGTTTCTACTCTTCTATTACTTTTCACATTTTCACATATCAGCGTAAGTGACATTGGAGTCATCACACCCTCTACCTTTTTAAAGTTTAAATGATTGACAAACCTATGAGCACTTGGTTACTCAGATTGCATTGACTACATGTCAAAACATAACTGAAAAACTAGACTTTCATTAAACACAATTTTCTTCATGCAGCATATTTATTATTTTCAGCTAGGGTAATGAAAAAAAATATGGAACAAGATTGTAAATTGAAAACTATTCATTGACCCTACAAAATTCATGCATGCAATAAAGAATAATACCACCACAAACCTGTGTGGCATTTTCCCACATACCATTAAGAATATCATGCAATGATCCCATTGTTGCAAACTCATATGCAAGCACACGAAGGCTGCCCTCAACACAATATCCAACAAGTTCCAATACATTTTCATGTTTTAATCTTGAGACCATGGACACCTACAAGCATATTTAAAATAATATTACAAAAGTCGTGTGACAAAGTAAAAGCATATATCTGAGCTTAAGATTTATTTGTCGACATATTAGAATTAAAAGAAATAGCAAAACAGGGGAGCTTAAAATAAAAGCCTTTTAGTTTAACATTAGAATGTCTTACATGTGCAAGGAATTCTTGATCAGGTTGCTTGCTTGTGTCAGGCTTCTTAATGGCTGCAGTACGACCACTTCTTAAGACTGAATAGTACACCCAACCATAGGAACCCTCTCCACACCCAACCATAGGAACCCTCTCCAATCAACGATTTTCGACCAAAGTTATCTGTTGCTTCTTTCAATTTCTCTATAGGAATCTGAGGTACTTCAATGAGTAGAGCCAATATGATTTGTCCATCCTTACTAGTTTTTGCACTCTTGTGACCCCCATTGTTACCTACAATATCCATTCACATAATAATGAGTAAAAAAAAGAGATCATGAACCATATTTATTGAGTTCCTTTTAAGGATAACGGTTTCAAAATGAAAATATCATGTTTGGCATCCATGAGAACTTGAGTTAAAGTTGTGTTCTGAAATATGCTTAGTGTTGTATCAATTGGGTCAAGGCACAAAGACAACCATATACAATATCAAATATGTCAAGATGCAAAGAGTAAGAGACAACTATAAGTCTTATATTAAATTTACTATATAAGTCTTGAATTGACACTTTCATCAGAGATTTGACATGTTGGATTGTTGTGATATTCTTATCACTCCTTACCAATGTGATTGCAAGGCATTATTTGAAGGTGGAGTCCATAATTTTAGGGCATATTCTTCATTATCATGCCTATTGGTAAGACAATAAGGAAGGTAGTGGTCTACATCAGCATGGAAGATGGTTTCGACATAGAGGTATACACATTAATTGTTTTCATTAAATTACTTAAATTTCCTACGTGTGACTGCCTATTCACTGAATTATGGACTAGTACAAAACATAACAAATTCTAGGGCCCCGAGCCCTTAATTACTCACACCTAGAACATTCTCAAATCTAGCCATTAATAAACTTCTTTTGGTGTTTTGGTTCAATTTAAAATGCAGATTGTTGAGACTTAGACATGCAGTGAGTTTCAAGGCTTTAGCTGACTTAGGCTTGATTCCATTGCCCCTCCATCCAATACTTGTATGTTGTCACGACAAGTATTGAACAACAAAATTTGATGCTAGGACCCTGGTTATGCTAGCATTGCTAACTTGCTTGGTATGTAGGATTTTTTTTAATGTTTTCTGAGTTGTGTATTATTTTTTCTTAGGTTCCCAATCCCCATCATTCTTACATCTCTCAAGCTTGGATTGTTGCCCTCTCTCTGATTGAATTCAGTTGTTGGTTGGTTATATATATATATATATATATATATATATATATATATATATATGGTTGTAGGTTTATTATAGCCTGGTTTTGCTTAGTAGCTTCCTTTTGTACATATAACACTAAGTAATTCTCTCATGGTTCTAGTTTTTCTTCAAGACTATATCTAGTTATGACATCCTACACTATGCATAAGATCAAGTGGATGCCCCAATATGGTTATCACATAGTCCAAGTAGTTTTTCTGTATAATGAAGTGTGCTCTAACTCAAAAAATACAATTGAATAGAATAATTGGTATGTTACTGAACTATAAAATTAATGCTACATATATGACAAATTAATGTGTTCAAAATCAATTTTATTGAAAATATATCACTTTTTCATATAGTTATTAAAGAATGCTCAATTGTTTAAAATTGTAAAAATTAGAGCAATATTTATTTTTTGCATTTTTTTTGAAAAGATTTTGTTAATTTATACTTTTCAATTGAAGTAAAATTATTTATATTTCCCTTCATCTCCAAGAATAAATGCCCTTCCAATTGAAATTAAGACTCACCCTTCAAATTTGATCACTGCCCATATACTATTTTTCCACAAGAATGCAAAAAATGCATAAATCTACTACTGGGTCTGTGAAGTACACTGACAACCTGGCATTTCATTCTAATAACACAAACATGCATGATAAAAATTTTCCACTAGAATCAAGACACCGATATATTTATTTGATCTGCTAAAAAAAATATTTAATGTAGCAAGTGCAACTAAAGAACCTGTATTGGCTTTATGATGGCATTAGGCAAGGAAATCGAGCTTGCACACTGTACTGTATCTTCAATTTGTCAAAACAAGTTGTATGGACATCAACCAGGTTGTACATACTGTGAAATTCAATTTGGTTGCTGTATTAATCATTGTACGAACTGTACAGGCGCAGGGAAAAGTTTACTGTATTTTCCTGCAGCAGATTTCAGTTTAGAACTAATGTAAAAGCAGTAGCATGTTTTGCAGTCAATCCACTCAGTTTTTGTTTTGATTTTAACAGTGAATTATCAAGTATGTTGTACTTTTGTTTTCCTGCTTAATAAAAGTGATGTGATTTAGGACAGACCTGCAACTGTTAGTTATATAGTCTACAGTATGTGTTAGCAGATTTTAGCATTATTAGAGCAGCATTTTTGAGGTTCAACTATATCGTAGGTTAGAGATTCTTACCATGCAAATTATTCTTACCATGGTCTAAGAAAATCAACAAGTATCAAAGCCATATTTTGGAGAGGCAAGTTGCCGGGGTAGAGTTGTCAGGAGGTTTGACTGGGCAGTATGTCCAAGCTTCACTGATAAAAGGGTTGTAGGATGACAAGCCCTTATTGATGCAATGAATGCAGAGTGTAGCTTGTTTGAAGGAGTTGCAAAAATGGCAACTCTCAGTATGTAAGAGTCACTTGTTGGAGGGAACCTCCAACTTTGTGCCATGGAAGTTAAGATTGTAGAATCTCCTGAAAATGCCATTGAAGATTGTTGTCATTATTAGTGGAGGCTTGGTTCAGATGATTCACCCACTATAGGAGAGAGACGATGTATGTGCTTTTTACTGCTGGAGATTCTCATCGTAACCTTGAACTATAAATTTAATGGGTCGTTTTGTTGCTTGTGGTATTATTCTCAGGCGATCGTGGCCATCATTTTTGTGCACCATGGTCCAGTGGTTTTGGCGTCCATGAACCTTTGGTTTTGTGTAATTTTTTTTTAATCGCTATTACACTGCACCCGTGTTGTGAGTGATCCCAATCCGTTCTATGGTGGAGAGTCGAGGTCTACAGATTGTTGGCCTCCGCATTATGTAAAGGAACGAACTTCCTGCACAAGTCTTATTTTCTCGTTCCAAAGTATTGGCAGATAGAGCCACTATAGAAGACCACAAGAAGAAATATTTTGTGGGATTCCTATTCGATAGAGACATTACGAAGGAGTTGCCACCACCATGGCTATATGGAGCCAGCATTACCGTGAATAAACTTGTTTGTTTGATGTGTTAATAGCTGTCACCAACGAAATAGGCTGCAATGGAGTTTAGATTAATTGTTTTGTGAATAGCTATTGTGTGCAACAATATGAGAAGTCACAGATTTGTAATATAGGATTCCCCTAATTATTGGAAGAGCCGAGGTTATTGTTTGACTATTGTGAAGCACTGCGATCTGGAATAGAATATCCCATCTATCAACGAAACGGTGGGGCATGTGCTAGTGATAAAGTAGTGTTGTTGCATGTGATTGAAGGCTCGAGAATACTGCATCCTGCGTGCGGAGAATAAAGGTGGCATGATTGAAGGTATAATCCCAAAGATGTAAAAAGAGGAGGTATTTTTTAATTTGGTGATTAAATTGTAGAATTGAAGCAACTAAACACATTTTCTTTTTAATATCGTGGAAGGAATTATTTTTTGTGTTCACAATGAAAAACAAATTGGTGGATTCATACATGAATGAATCAAATAAGCTCGATGGGTCCAATTACCTGAATGGAAAATTTAAGATCTAGACATTGTTAGAAGCAACAATGACCTATAACATTGCTTCTGGAAAAGAAGACAAACCTGAAGGCCCTGCCAACTTAGTTCAGCACTGGGAGAAGAGAGAGAAAATCAAAAGTGCTTCTCAGAATGTTTGTGAAGGGACATCACTGCCCATATCAGAGAATTGAAGACGTCCATGGAGACATGGAACACCCTCAAAGGTTTCTACCTCATACATCATATTCTTCAGTGTCTAAAAAAATTTAATTGGTGAACAGAACCAAAATACACCAAAACACCTGGTTTTGGATTGATGCGTGTGTATGGGGTATTGCTAACAAAGAAAATATGAACAATTTGTCACTTGGGTTGGTTGTTTAGTGTTGGAGAATATTTTGTTCACATTTATTTACAGCGAGGTCATCCTTATAAGTGATGCCGAGAGAAATATAAAAGGGTTTCTATTGATTTCAGGCTACTTGTAAATCAATGTAATTGACATTAAATTGAAATATAATACCAAATATCAAGAATTCAAAACACCAATCTCATGCTTAAGATCCTTCAAAACTAGAAACCATAACAGCTTTTGGAGGGGCACTCTGGATCGTTGATCCACATGGACCTTTGGGACTATCCAAATTCGAGCTGTAGAATTTCTAGATCTGTAAGGCGCTTAGGATCAGGGTTATTTCTAAGAGTTACTGGTTCAACTTACAGGTGAATTTTGGTAGTGTCGATCTGGTATACTAGATTCCAAGATTTGAGCTCAGCTTTCAATCCCCGTACTCGAGCGAATAGGAAAGCCCCAGTAAGTGCCAATTGATGGTTACCAAGAGATAGACCCTCATTGCCAATAACCAGGAGAAGACCTTGTCCCTCATTACCGCTGGTCAACGCCAGCCGATAGGATATATCATACCCCCATTGAACAAGCCATTACAACATAGAACAACATTACAAAATCTCTAGATCTCGCAAATGCTTGAATGGAACATAAAAAATATATAAGTTGCAAAAAACACATCCAAATTGGTAGGACAGGAGTAAATTAGGTTGTTTATGTGCTATGACAAGGCTTCCACTCAGCTTAAACTGATGGGTAAAGAGAGCGTTTCAGGTATGTTGTCGCCAAGGATAGGCCCCTCAATCCTGCCAAGGACCGACTGTGAAAGTCCATTTCAAAAAGAGTGTATGCAATGGGGCTTTTAGGGCTTTGGCGGTTTTCAGGGCTTTTAGAATGACAGGACTTGAGGGTCATTTCCACTATATTGGGAGCAATTCTGCTATTGAATATCGGTTCCAACACAGTTTCTCCCTAGATTGTGAGGCTTAGATCCTTCCCACAAGCGTAATCCGCAGTTTGAGATTGGGTTGGATCTTCCTCTCCGACTACTTCATGGTTTGCATTTCTTGTTGCAATCACTGCAGTGCATTTTCTGGTGGTTTGACGAACAAATGGAGTCGAGAAGGTGTGCTGTTGTTTACAGAGGTGTTCGTCGTAAAGGCCACAGTAGAAGACATTTTTTTTTATTCTGGGTGTGCTGTTGTTTATGGAGGTGTTCGTCGTAAAAGCCACAACATAAGACATTGTGTGACGGGTTTGGATGTTCAGGTGTAGATATTTTGTATGATCTTGAACACTGGAGGGATTCGAACTCTAGACCACTATATGTTTCAGAAAACAAAGATGCATGCACTAGAAAACAATTTCCGTACCTGTAAAGAATCCCTCGGCCCCATCTTCTCGTTTGCTTGCGCTTCAGTTGGGAGGATATAAAAATCATGACCACATTTCATTGACGTGCAGAAAATTGCTAAGCCACCATTGCCATGTGAAAGAGAACAGCCTGGAAAAAAGTTGAAAGCTCCGACATAGCTGCCCGAGGAGAAATCCCGTGAATAATCTGTTGGATTCATTGGGAGTTCAATTATCTGCTGAACAGTGCCCAAAAACATAAAGAAGATAAATAATATATGGCAAAAAACACAAAGAAGATAAATAATATATGGCAAGTGTGCCCTGACTATACCACCCATTGAATCTCATCTCCGTGGGGTTTTTTGAGGTAGTGGATTAGCGCCCATCCGAGTCGATTAGTAGATTGAGAGTAAGTGCCTTACAATGTGAGAAGGCTCTGGTTCTGAGTTGAGGAGCGGGCGATCATGACTGAAAAGTGACCAATGAAATATGTTCTATAGGTGAAAGTTGACCAGCCATTCTACAGTGATCAAATTTGAAGGGCGAATCAGTGGTCAAATTTGAAATTTGAAAGGGCGGGTCTTTATAAAAATCAGAAATTTGAAGGGCGGGTAAGTGATCAAATTTGAAATTTGAAGCGAGTGTTTTAATTTTTGTTTTTTAGCAATTCACAAGTATAAATTAACTAAATCTTTTCACCAAAAAATATAAATACTGTTCTTTTAAACTTTTACAATTTTAAATAATTGAGCACTTCTTAATGTTTATATGAAAAAATGATATATTTTCAATAAAATTTATTTTGAACATATTAAGTTGTCATATATCTAACTTAACAACTATTCTATTGTATTTTTTCCACTTTGAGCACACTTCATTATACAAAAAAAACTACTTAGACTATGTCATAACCACATTGGGGAATCCATGTGCAATCCAAGATTGAGAGATGTAAGAATTATAAGGATTCGGCACCTAAGAAAAAATAATACACAACTCAGAAAACATTAAAAAAAAATCGTACATACCAACCAAGTTAGCAAATCTAGCATAACCTGGTCTGGGCATCAAATTTTTTTTGTTCAACAATTGTCATGAAAACATACATATATGGGATGGAGGGGCAATGGAATCAAGCCTAAGTTAAGTGAATTCTTGCAACTCACTACGTGTTTGAGTCTCAACAACCCCCCTTTTAAGTTGAACCAAAATACGAAAGTAAGTTTTTTAATGGCTAGATTTGAGAAAGTTCTAGGTGTGAGTAATTAAGGGATCGGGGCTCTAAAATTTGTTGTGATATGTACCAGTCCATGATTCAGTGAATTGATATTCATGAGTAGGAATTTAAGTTATTTAATGAAAACAAATAATGTGTATAACCTCTATGTCAAAACCATTTTCCATGTTGATGCATGCCACTACCCTCTTTATTGTCTTACCAAAAGGCATGATAATGATGAAGAAGACCTAAAATTATGGACTTCACCTTCAAAAGAATGCCTTGCAATCGCATTGGTAAGGAGTGATAAGAAGTTCACAACAATCCAACATGTCAAATCTTAGTTGATAGTGTCAATTAAAGACTTAGATGGTAAATTTAATATAAGACTTAATTATAGTTGTCTCTTACTCTTTGTGTCTTGATCCCACTTATGCTTATAAAGAGTAGCAAGGGGTACATTGTGAATCAAAACTTGGGCTAATTGCCATAAATTTCCACTGATCTATCGTTTTGAGGTTCTTAGATAGAACTCACTTTCACCTACCAAGAGTCACTAGGGGTGCACTAAGAAATGGACTTGAGATAATTGTGGTAAACTCCCACTAATTTATCACACTTGGGAATGTTCACGTAGAACCCTACTATGCCTACTAGGAATGGTTAGGGATGCACTAAGAATCAAACCTCAAATAATTGTAGTAAATTGTCATCGATGTACTGATTCAAAGATTCACATGTAGAGCCTTATTACCCCCTATTAGGAGAAACTAGAGGTGCTTTAAGAATTGAACATGAGCTAGTGAGGTAAAGTCCCATTGATATATTATTTCATGGATTCTCAAGGAGATCCCCAAAACATCTATTAGGAGTGGCCATGGGTGTGTTGAGAATTAAAAATGGGCTAGATGTGATGACCTCTCATAGAACTACTACTTTGGGGATTCTCAAGGAGAGTCATCCTATTCCTACTAGAAGTGATTAGAGGTGTATTGAGAATTGAACCTAAGCTATTTGTGGTAAAATCCCATTGATCTACCACTGTATGTTTAAGCAAAGGCCCCTACACTTACCAAGGGTAACTAGTGGTGCATTTAGAATCAAAATTTGATTAGCCATGTTAAACTTCCACTAGCCCACTACATCAAGGATTCTCAGTTAGAGCCCTCTTATGCCTATCTGAAGCAATTAAGGGTATGTTGAGAATCAAACATGGACTAGTTGTGGTAAACTCCCACCATTTCATTACTTTAATAATTTTTAGGTAGAACCCTCTTATGCCTATTAGAAATGGCTATGGGTGCACTGACAATTTGACTTGCGATAGTTCGTGTATCCGACATCAATCCATTGCTTGAGGGATTCACAAGTACAAGGCTCATAACTCTACTAGGATTCGAGGGGTGCAACCTTCCACCTTTTAAATGATGTTGTACAATGCCCCAAGAACCTACCATAGGGTAACCCATGACCTTAAAAATACAATAGTTCCTTGCCACCTACGGCCTTGTGAAGTAAATTAAAGGTGAGTGCCTTCCAACTCAAACATTTTTCCATCCATCCTTGCAATATTCTGGGAACCAATACTTATTCACTATGGAAAGTGGGTGGATAGAATTGGGGTTAGACTACAATGAGAAACCATCCTCATTTTAAATGATGTAGTACAAAACCCTAGGAACTTACCGTAGGCTACATAGTGATGTCCACAAGGTAATGTATCCTTGTTGCCTATGGAGTTTCCAAGAAAAAGGTGATCCTTTCCTCCTATGAGCTTGTGATCTAGAGGTAATTTTTTCCCTAGCCCAAGTGCCTCAACCATAGAGCTCTAATGGGATAAGGTGTTGAATGATGAATACACACACTTACTAATGCCACAGTGGCTCATGCACACTTAACTCCAATGTTTTGTCGTGATGCATTTTTTAACCCATGTGATGTACCTAACCCACATACATAAATGGCATACTTAACCCACACACATAAATGATCAAAACAGAGCAGATAGATGAGATTGCAGCTAATAAAAAAAAACTACAAATGCATTGACTAAATATACAAAATAATGCAAACATCTATGGAATCAATAGCCACTTTGAGTAAATAAAAATAAAAAAAACTTTAAGATTATCTGGAAATAATTTTCTACCTTGCATCCAACACCTTGCTATGCTCCTCATCAGTGTGGCCTCCCTCCAACACCTTGCTATGCTCCTTATCAATGTGGATAAAATCATTTCATCAAACCCTAAAAAATATGGAGGTGAAATCATTCCAATGAGTGCTTGATTCCAAAAAAACAAAGGTGAAATCTAGGGCTGGAAAAAAATGATAGTGAGTTCCAGAGTTTGATGAGATTCCAAAAAAGAAAAGGTGAAATCTAGGGTTGGACGAAAATGACGGTGAGTTCGAGAGTTCAATGAAAATAGGAGAAAAAAGGAGCGCAAATTCTAGGCTTGAGGGAGGAGGGAAGTTTTAAATTTTCATTTTCTTGATATGATGTGATTATAGTCATTCTTATGTTCCTACATGATATATTTGTTAGTACATAATATATGGTATTGGAATTTATTAATCAAAATGTATAACATTCAAATATTTCATAATCCTAAGTTGGACATCATAAAAATCTAATTTATTTATATGAGTTATTACTTATATTTTCTTTAGGAAGATGTAATTTTTTATATTTTTATTTATTAATCAAATATTAAAATAAGTTTAAGTGAGTTTTAAGTAACCAACACATTGAGGCCACAACTTAAATCGTACGTAAATTAAATTAAAAGGATAAGATTCCCTACCATGCGAGTTTGTTATGTTCTTGTTTGACATTATATCTCTTTAATCTCTCGTTTTATAATTTAATTTTTTCACTTCCATGAAATTTTCATGGAAAAGTACACATAAAATGGGTTCAAAATTAGAACATCTTCAAGCCTACTCATGTGGAATTTTCAACTCAATCAAAACATGTACATTAATTCTTTGTTGCTCTATTTTTATGAAAAAAAAAATAACTTATAAATAATTAATGAATTTAAGGCTTTTTTATTATACAAATTTAAAGATAAAAAATAAATTGGATTTTTTTCGTATGTGTTAATGTTGGGTTAGTGAAAGTGAAGTGTTGATATTGATTTCACGAAGGTTCAAGCTTTTCATCATTGACACCCTTGTGTTTGCAATGGTCTTGTGAATGTAACAAGTAATCAATGAGGAAGGAACGTATTTATTGCCACATGCCTTGATTTGCAATTTCTATAGTCTTTGGCCCTTGTTGAAGCAAAATCCAATTATAGATAGAGTTGAATTGGGGATCCCTCATGTTAGAAACAATGCTCATCCACCAAATTGCAAAAAGGTTTCTTCATCTTATAATCTATTTAAGAGGATGAAAAATATAAGATTTTAATCAAAGCACCCTACTTTATGGAGGGTGCAGATCTCTTTAGAAGTGATGGCACCCTAAATTTAATCCACATATGAAATTGTTGGTGGAGGCCTTGATATTGGTTTACTTGCCTAGTTTACTTTTATAATATTGTGATATCAAGACTCTTAGATCCATTGGTAATTCTTTGGGTAGCTTCATTACCATCACTGCAAAAAATAACAATAATATTTCTAATACACGTGCTTGGATATATTTTTGCATTGATTCATGACCATACATTCTTTCCAAATTGCGTCGAAGAGCATAGAAAAAAGTTGGACACGATATTTTGGACTATGAAAACATTATTTTTCCATGCAAAATTTGTTTTGAACACATCCATGTGGTGGCCTTGTCTCCAATGGAAAAATCTTCACATCCTACCAAAGGGAAATACAATAAGCCTTCCCAATGGCAAGATTCAAAGATGGGACGCCATTGGGTGGAACCCAAGATGACTTCAACATTACCTACATCAAAAACCTTGGTCGCTAATATTATTTCATATTGGCATAGACATGTTGGAGACACTAATATGGTCATCATTATGAAGCCAACTTCTCTTGTACTGTTTCAATGTTGTAAGACTCTCATTGGAAAGGGAAGAGGTGACATAAATCAAATTATTTAGATTGGGAAAGGTATCCAACCATAGTATCATCCATTTCAACACCACAGGTAATGGTGTTAAATACCCCATCAATACCCAAATAAGGGGTTGGTTGGATTGAATGCAAGAGATAAAAAAGGAATTTGGTTTGAAATACGTAGTCAGATTTAGTTTTTTTTCCAAGGAAAAAATATTGCAATTCATCATAAAAAAAATAGCATTCTTTATAGTCATATAGACCTCATCTATATCTTCACCTATTGATAGTTTGTGAGTATAAAAACTCAAGAGAAACTCTATCGTACATGACTTACATTTTTCAATAGTCATTTTTTTGTGCTTACAACATCCATAAAAAGCACTACAAAATATGTTATTCATGGATAAAAACATAAATGAATAAGCCCCACTGATCATAGATAATGTTAGCAATTGGGGCTGCATTGTTTAGACAGAGATGGGACCTTGATCATTCTCCATGATGGTGTCATTTTGGCATTCCCATTTTTTCCATTCACCATCACCCAATAAGATACCATCCTTTGATAAATTATCAGCAATTTGATTCACCTCTCTAAAAACATGTTGGAAGGATATTTCCCAGAATTTAAAGACATTAATTCTGATCAACTCTTCAGAAATAGTCCTAAGATATATATTCCTCGTTGGTATGTGATATTTCATCCAGTTAATGATCAATAAAGAGTCACCAAAAACTTGAAGTCTTGTGATGAACTTATGACCTAGAGGTTAATCCCAAACCATGGCCTAGTAGTAAAAAAATATTCATGGTGTTATACATCCCAAAATGGCCATCATATCCCACTCACAATCCAAAATATTCCCTCTGTAAGGCCTATGTGATGGACTTGAGCCTTGTGCAAACTTAAGGGTCATTTTTGGGTATTTATGGGTAAATGAAGGGTAATTAAGGGTTGCTTAGTGATCATTGAAGGGTAATTTAATTATAGGTAATTAAGGGTCATTTAGGAGTAATTATTAGGTAATGAGTTATGGTAAAGTACTATCACATGAATCATGATCATTGACATAGACATTGATATGGGTGAATCCACGGACCTGGGTAACACTTTTTGGCAAGTGAATTTCGGCAAAAACAGAAAAACGCACCTCGGTCGAGGGCTTGTTAAGCCCTCGACCGAGGTCTTAATATCTCGACCGAGGGCTTGTTAAGCCCTCGACCGAGGTATTGCGGGCTTTACAAAACCTCGGTCAAGGTATTTAAATACCTCGACCGAGGTATTTAAATACCTCGGTCGAGGTTCATACCTGGGTCGAGGGCTTAAAAAAACAAACTTAGCCCTCATTCAAACAAATGGAAAATTTCCTGTGCCTTGCAGAGGTGTAAACCCTGCCATTCCTAGCACATAACTG
>LPNX010351039.1:714020-727027 GCA_001517045.1 Pseudotsuga menziesii
AAATATATCACTATGAAGCCAACATAATATTCTACAATTTGTTTTTTTACTGCAAGTCAAAATTCACATGGCATATATGTGTTTTGAGGGCTTCTATCTAGCACATGAGTAAAAAATCAGGTTTTCATCACCAAATTTGGCCAAAAAGTGTTACCCATCTTCATGGAATCACGCATATATCTTACATTATGTCAGACGTTTTCTGAACACAATTCCTAGCTCTAAACCTAGTGCAATTCCTAGCACGGTTCCTTTCAAAATTTCTAGCATTATTCCAGGCGCTATACCTAGTGCTATGTTGGATGTTTTCTAGGCGCAATTCCTGGCTCTATACTTGGAGCTATGTTGAATGTTTTTCCTATCAAAATTCATGGCACAATTCTTGTCGCTAACCCTAGATTAATATATGGTGCTATGCTATTCAAGATGTTTTTTGGAGGCTATTCTTGGCGTTATATGGGATGCTTTTGCGGATGCTAATTGGGACATTAATTGGGACATTAATTGGGATGTTAATTGGGACATTAATTGGAATGCTAATTATCGTCCAAAATACAGCCAACTTTTAAAAAGTGACGATAATTGGGATGCTAATTGGGATGCTAAATGGGACACTAATTGGGATTCTAATTGGGATGCTAATTGGGACGCTAATTGGGACTTTAATTGAGATGCTAATTAGCACCCAAATTAGCGCCAACTTTTAAAAAGGGACGCTGATTGGGATGCTAATTGGGATGCTAATTGGAATGCTAATTGGGATTCTAATGGGGATGATAATTGGGATGGTAATTAGTGTCCAAAATAGCACCAACTTTTAAAAAGGGACGTTAATTGGGATGCTGATTGGGATGCTAATTGGGATGCTAATTAGCATCCAAAATAGCACCAACGTTTAAAAAGGGATGCAAATAGCTCCATTAAAAGCGCCATCCCGTGGAAAAGCGTCCACTTTGTCCAAAAAATGGTGAAAAATACACTAAAAGTGATAGTGGATGCTAAAAAGGAAGCTAAAAGAGACACTAATCGCAGGTTTTTATTGTAGTGTACACTGCAGTCCCCTTCCTATTTAAATAAAGAGATCCAATTATAACCCAACTCCCGAAAATGGATCTGGAAGTAACAGAAAATTCTGGAAAAGTCCCGCTGAAACAAGCTCAAATATCTCACAAGTCGTGCATTGTTTTGGGAAACGGCTCGTGGATAGAGGTAAAATACCCTATTAGGGAAGTGGGTTTTGAACGAAATTGTTAGATTCTATGATGGTTTGGTGGCAAATGGAGCCCAAATTTTGTCTCTTCCAACTGATGCACGATCCATTAACTTTTTCCTTCCAGCTGTAGATAATCTGCAAATGAGCTAGATCATCAAGTTCTCCATCCCAGTTAATCTCTTCATCCTTTCAAATCTCCACTTTTAAACCTGCATGTCAATAATAACAGAAATTAGTATTTTATAATCAAATATAATTATGAATAAAATTAATGTTATTATTGAAACTTATAGAAAAGATAAAAACGTTAAAATCTATTGAATCTTGCAAACTAAGGTTAATATTCCATTCACTGAGGACTGATCGAACTGTCACAACAATCTGGTAGTCTTGCTCCTCAATCTCAGGCAGAAGAATCTCACATTCTTAACAAATTTGATCTGATGTTATTATTTCTGTGATCTTGGTGGTGTGATTCTTTCCTTATAACGGGTTTCATTTACTGGAATTTGGCAGTTCCTTATCTGGTGACCAATAATTTCAGGATCTGAGCCTTTAATATTATGCCATCTATATTCTTCCTTTTGAGACGCGTGCTCATCTATAAAAATAGTCAATTCATGGCAGAGTTATTTTCTCACCAACACGATTTGTGACTTGGCATCAAACTAATTTTCCATGAGTTAGAGCGGTTTAGCCATTGTAAATAAAATTACGATCTTTCATGCTTTTGATCTCTTTAAAATACTTCATAATTTATGGTGGTATTCCCTTGAAATTTTATGAAATCTAATCACGTTGTGAATCTATAGGAAAATGGTAATATTTTCTTCCTCAAACTTTGGGATAAGCTGTTCCATAATTTTATGTAGATTTATGGAAAAAGTTCAAAAGAAATGCCATACAACTATAACATTTAACATGAATCATAACTATTAAAATAAGGCATTCCAAATAGATAGCTTTTCTTTAAAAAAATAAAAATAAATGAGGAATATAAGGTCTCTAATCAACGTGACTCCACAAAGAAAGGTCTCTACCAAAAATCCATAAAAATATTAAAAGATGATTCAATAAGATTAAAAGCTTATGCAAACCAATAATTTATTTAAGAGTTTTGTATTTTTCTATTAGTTCAATAGAATCATATAAAACTTTTTCCAAAAGTTAATAATTTGGTTGCAATAATTTAGGACTAGAAGAATTTTCAATTTTATATTAAATCTATTTATGTGAATGATGAAGATCGAGCCAAAAATTGCAAAGCATTTAAAGGTTTGAAGAGTATAGCTTCCAAATAAGGTGACAATTATAAGAAATATGGAAAGCCATACAAAATATTTTTAAATGGAAGTTTAAAATATCACAAAATTGTGATGGCTTGCCAAAAATAAATATTGTCTACTCATCATAATCTTTAAAGATGTAGGATGAGTCTAATAGATACAATTAATAAGCTTTGGTGAAGAGTACTGAAATATCAAGTTACGAACATAAAAAAAAAATTTAACGAAAGATTGATGTTCATAAATTTTTTGATATATCACTCAAAAATCATAAATACAAACTTAATTCCATTGTTTAATATACATTTTTTCAGGATGTGGATCTAAATTAACAAAAATATTGCATCAATCAATTTTTTCGAATCCATCAAGATGTTTATTAATTCATTTAAGTATTAAAAACCACAACTTTGTGAGATTGTCGAAAAGTGAAAATAATCCAATTCTTTTAAACCGAGGCATATGATAAACTTGGTTAAAACCAAATGAGAGCATGCAAGCATCATTTAACCATCAGAAAAGAAGAAAACTCAAACAACAAAATGATCAATTGTTAGTAAAACGGTCAGTTAAATGACGTAATGAAATACTAAAAATTCACTAACTACTTCAGTACAATGATGTCATGAGTCTTTATCGTATGAAAAGAGAAGAAAAATTATCAAGCATGAAGAACTCAAAGCCAACACTTGGAAAAGCAAACAATCACCAAATCATCTTCCATAAAATCGAGTCAAAGAAAAGGAAACATAGAAAGCAAGAGATCAGCCCAAGGAAGCAAATGAAATCACAAGCTCAATTAAGAAAAGTAAAATGAAGAACTCCCAAAAGCTAAATATTTAGAAAATTTACATGGGGGCCCTTTATTTTGTTGTAAAATCAAGGGGCGTTGTTTGGGTGCCAACAACTGGCAACATGCTGGGTGAACTAGTCATCTCTGTATATTTACCTGAAGGTTATAGATATAGGAAAATGACATCAAGGTTTTCTTGAAATATTAAATTTCACACTACATGACATTCTCACATAACTAGCCTATATAGTAAAGTTTGAACTTAAAATGTTGTCACAATCAAATGATTTTTTCCAACTATTATTCAGAAACTTCATAAAGATGAATGACTTTAAAATATATGCATAGAAAATAAACCTAATCAAGAATGCTTTCTCAACAGCTAAAATAATCGAATAACACCAGCATAAAGATATGACCTCCATACCTTAAGAAGATATCTAGATAAGTTCCCCATCCATTAAATATAAATAACTGAAAGATAAAATTTGTTTTTCTCTCTCTCTCTTTTTACAGAATATATTAATTATATATTTGATTCAAGACTACTATCCTGGCCTGGTAACCAGCTATTGATAGCATCATTCACGAGAACTACTAGAGATAAACAAGCCGGCTCGTGATGAGACCTCCTGTCGCTTGATCTTATGACCAAGAGCCATCATCCTAGTGATTAGAAATTATGTTATCTCTGACAGGGCTGATGATCATGATTAGGTTAGCTCATGATTAGACCTCCTATTCTTCAATCAAAGTTTAGTTTAGTTTTATAAAAAAATTTCTAATGGATGGGAAACAAATCCAGATAATACTCCTATAATAACATGGAAGGCCTAAAGATGGATAATGTCATTGATTCATAAAGATTTTGAGAGAAAAGTTTCCTGATAGGTTAACCTACCTAGCTAATGATATCATTCTCAAAATAAAGTCCAAGAATAATAACTGTGAGTTCAACTAACTCATTAGCTATGTTCATAAGAAATCTTTCAAGGCTAGGAGTGATTTAGTCACAATAAGAACATTTGATATGGAAAGAATTTTCTTACAATGATTTCTTTTTAAAGATATCAGGTTGATTAGTAGAGAGACATATGGACATCCAACAGTGTGCTATCAAAGTATTATTTATCTACAATGCTCCCTTAAAAACAAAGAAGAAAATCAAAAAGCTGAAAAATATTAAATTCACTACTGAAACCAATCAACCAAACAAATTTTAAGAATAAAAATCACTAATTGAACCAAAACACTCAAAAAGATAGAATCACACTCAAAAAGATCAAATCCAAAATTCAACCAAAAGGTATGTATTGAAATCCAAAAGAAAAATTTATCGAAACTTTAACTAAGAGTTGAAGAAGGTAAATAAGCTCAAAAAACAAATTTGAAGATATGATCACTCTCTATGTGATGAGCTATACAAAATAACGTAAAAATCACAAAATTATAACATGCGTAAGAAATAACGACAATTCTCCTAATATTAAAATTGACCACAATATAAAGATTTAAAGTTTAAATAAAGGTCAATATAAAATAGAAAATAGGAGAGAGAAATATAATATGTATGTCAAAATGGTGATTTTCACAAAAAGTATCATAAACTTATTATTGATGTAAAGTTTCAAAAATATTTGAATATTGCATAATCATTCAATTGTTAAAATATTTCTTCATTCTTTCAGGATTCATTTAATTAATCGATGAGAAGATTGAGTAAGTCGAATCCTTTTATTCATCATTATTTTCAAAAGGAAAAATGAAAAGTCTAAGTTCTACAGTTTTGTGAGAATAATTACAAAGTGAGGAAGATGCAATGATTACAACTCTTTATTTTGAAAAATAAAAATGAAAAAAATTAAAAGAAAATGGTCATAACAAAATCTTCTAAATCAAAGATAATCAAAGAAATAAAGAATACTTGTAAGAAACCAATTATTTCAAAAAGTAAGATATCAACTCAAAATGTAATCAATATGTACAAGGTTGAGGTGATAAGTGTTGTCTGCCGATTGCACACCAATAGTAGAAATATTCTGAAAGTTGTCTCCTCACTTGAGAAAGTGGGAGAGGTGTGACCTTGGGGGAAAGCACAGAGCTAGGTACTGTCACCTACTCCTAGCTCCTCTATTTAGGCTAACTCCTAACGAAGCCAAGGGGGGTAGTCCCTAACAAAGAGTTTTCTATGGCTCAATGTTTTAATTTTTAGATGTTTTTGGATGTGGATGGGTGTTGTTTAGTAGTTACTGTGATTTAAAATGATTAATATTAGGGGGGATGATGATTAGTCAAAGCAATCCACGTTGCTAACAAGAGATCACACAGATAAGCAAAGATTCCAAACTTATAACTTAAGCATTCAAATATAATCAATTGAAATGGCCCATAGACAGTTGATCAAGATAGAAAATTAATCAAATATAACAAAGGACCAGTGCCTTATGGAGTCAAATAAATGCGTGAAATAAAGTCTAGGAATCAAGCTAGTGAGTATTAGGTTTTGCAAGTGCTCTTGGTAGATTTTAAAAGTTTTTGATAGTAGTCTTACTTAGAGTGTCAACAAAAGTTTGTCAAAGTCGGGAGACTCTTCTAAGTTCCCTTCGTTGAAGACATGTCAGGCCCGCCCAGCATCCCAAGCTGGTATCGCCAAGATTGACCAGCTAGCCGAGAATCTAAGACAACGGAGGTTCCGGTGCCTCTACTAGGAAGTACTTTGGAAGAATCCCTACAACGCCGGTGCGTTGGTTACAGGTGTTAAAGTATTATTAAATTAATCTTGTAGGGTTTAAAGATCCAGTGCCATTTCTGGGTATTCCGATCTGGGATCGGTCAGAGCATACTCCGGAAAGGAGGGGAGGGATTTAATTAATTAAAAGGGGTGTGTGTGTTGAATGTTTTATGAAGTTGATTAATTATGAATCTCCGACAAAGAGTGCTCTTGACCCTGTCTTATGACAGTGGTTCAAGAGACTTAGCTAATCTAGATGAGACTAATGCAGGGATTATGCAAACCTAGGATGCTCTCCGATAGAGAGTGCTCTTGACTTGTGTTTTTGCAAATTCAAGAGTCTTACTTAAGAGTTAATTGATTAAACAATGTGAGTAAAAAGAAAAAATTACTTATTAAACTCTCTGACAGAGAGCACTCTTGATCCACCTTATGGTGTGATTCAAGAGATTTAAGCAGTTGATTTACTTAGAAAGATAAACAATTTAAAAGAGTAATCAAATTAATCAATGAATTAGACGTGATGGATTAACAATTAATATTCTAAGCATAAGATGTAAATGATGATGAAAGCAATCACATCTAATCTAAGCATGTAAAAGATGGATGCAACACAATCCTCCCCAAATGGGGGAGGATGGGAGTGGGGACTTAAAAACCCCACTCAAACAAAAGATGCTTTATTAAAATTATACAAATTGTCTTTAGGAATTTAATCCTTGAAAGGACTTTCAAAGGAAAGTATACAACTCTATTATTATTGCAACTTGCGTAAAAAGGAGTGATTTACTTTTACTTGGAGCTTTTCTTGAAACTTTCCAAAAGGGAAAAGAAGAAGTTTGAATGAGAGTAAAAGAACAAGGCAAAAGAAGGCTGAAATAAAAAGAAGCGAAGGGGAAGAAAGTGGGAAGGCAAAGAGGAAGTCAAAAACAAGAAAAGGGAGGAATAAGATAGCGAACTAAGAAGTTAAGGGATGAACAAAATTGAAGAAAATGGGACAGCGAACAATGAAATAAGTGGCTATCATAAAAAGTGCAAAACGGGACAGCGAACCATGAAATAAGTGGCTATCATAAAAAGTGCAAAACGGGACAGCGAACCATGAAATAAGTGGCTGTCATAAAAAGTGCAAAATGGGACAGCGAACAAAAAGTAAAAGAAATGACCAAAAACAAGGTTAAAGGAAGCCCAAAAACTAGGGCAAAAAGAGGAAAACAAGGGAAGAAAGATAGGGCACACTAGGGCTGTCCAAAATGGAAAAAAGGGATGGTAAAAGAGAGAAAAAATGGGGTAGCGATGAAGAAAAAGTGAGAAAAGGAAAACAAGTCAAGGAGGAAAGGAGCTAGCAAGCAAGGAAACAAAAAAAGTCAAGGAGCAAAGGGAGAACTAGAGGAAGGAAGTTTGGTAACCAAGAAGTATTTAAATTTATGAAAGAATTTGAGATGGAACTTTGGAGGAAGATCTCCTTGTTTTTTCCTCTTGGAAAAATCCAAACTCTCTATAGATCCTAAAAGTAACCAATGTTAGAAGTTTCTTATGATGATGGAGATGATTTTGATGCAGCTGAGCTCCCATCCTTATCTAAATGGCGAGATCTGTAAAGACAATCCAACTTGATACCCAGTGAGATCAAACAATAAAAACTAGTATGCTAGGAATATGCAAATCAAGATCAATACTTCATATAACTAAATATTTTTACCCATATAGATTATGATAACTTTGCATAATAAACCACCTTGACAGCAGCAAATGGTAAATCTTATGTTCTAATAATAGACTTCTAAAGCTAGTTGTTTGATTCAACACATAAATAACAAATTGAAAGCATGGAAAGAGATCACCTCATACAACACATCCACTAATGAAGAGACAATCTTGTAGACCTCCAAAGTCAAAAAGATGTATTCAATAATATAATGATTACAATTTTTTGCAGAGTTTCTATGCCCAAAAGTCCATGATAATAGAGCTGAAAGAGCCTCTTTTTAACAAATGAGAGAGCGCTAAAACCCTAAAACCAAAAAACCAACCCTAACCATCTTAGCCACCTAACAAAGAGCCCAGACCTAAACCAGAGAATCGGGAGTGAGGGGAGGCCTCCACCCAGGAAAGGCGCCCCCACTCCAAACCTATGCACTGAAAACAAGCCAAGGATGTGGCCACACGTGTGAGTCTGGATGCAGGTAAGCTCATCCTTTAGGTCTGGTAGGAGCCTGAGCTAGGTTTGGGAAGCCCACTGATGGTGTAAGCTTCAGTCTTCACCTCGATCAAATCACCGGACCAATGAGAGCTCTCCATCTCATCTTTAGCTGGAGACGACATGTCTGATAACTGATAATAAATTAATTGCTCTCTTAATGATGACTGAACCTAAGTTATGATAACTCCAATCATCATAAGTGTTCCATGAGATGTCATTTAGCCTTTTATTTTACTGAATTTGGATTAACTTGGAGATTTTTAGTTTTCTCCAAAATAATCATTTTTTTAATAAAAATCATTTTTTTACTAAAAATCATTTTTTTTACTCAAAACTGACTTTTTTGAGTAAAAAGGCATTATGTGTCCGATTACTGATATGAAAGTTGGCTTTGACTGACTGGCTGATCAAGAATGATTTTTGGCTTAAGGTTAGAGCCTTCAATCACTGAATTTTGAGTCCGGATCACGAACGGGTTTTTTCCATTTAATTTATGGAAAAATTAACCCAAAAAACTTAGGAAAAGTAATTAAAAAATAAAAATAAAAAAATTTCACTGTTCGAAAAATATTTTTTCGAAATTGTTTTGTGTCCAGATGACTTAGGACATGACCATGATCTATCTAAATAATGTCTAGTAGGTTTATAACACTCAGTTGGGCTCTAATAACCCCGCAAGGCCTAGAATTCAACATCGGGCATTCCATCTTTGGAGGAAGCAGGAGAAAACCTCGTCAATTATACTCGTCTAAAGGCAAAGCATAATTTTCAGGGGAAAAAAACTCCCTGGAATACCCTATTTGATATTCTACGTCCTAGGAGACCGAACCACTCAAAAATATCCTACTAGCACATTTTATTAGAAACCCCGTGGGGCCATGGTCAAAATTATTCAAATAAAAAAGTGACTAGCCAATATTGGCTAGACAAGCAGATGGATCGACTGATACACTAGAATCAGACTTTGAACAAGTCTGTCAACTGACTGCTCCTTAGGTAACCCAACTTATGGTACAAAATGTTGGATAACAATAAGAAATCTAATCACCTAGGTCTCAAAAGTGAAAACGACAAGCAATGACGTGAAACCAAACTCAATATTAATTTCCTTTGATGATTAAATTAATTTGTCCAAATCATTATTAATTCCATGTCACAAGTTCACAAAGCATCATAATCGAATGAAAAAAAATTCTTAAATTGAAGATCAACATGTAATAATATTTTATATATATTTAATTGAGCTGAAATTATAAAACAATTTTCCATACCGTCAATTATATTTATCTTAATTTCTGGTTGTGACAAGATCAAAATAAGACTTTTCCTTAATTATAAATATGGTAAATATTCATAGAAAAGCCTAAATTATAAATTTTGAAAAATGATCGATTACAAAAATTTAGAGAAATACTCATCAAAACAATATTTATGTGCAAAATCAGGAATTGGCATGAATGATTTAAAAATTTCAAGGAGTTGATTTAGCAAAGTCATTTCAAGAGAAAATCAAACTTTTAATGAAAATTTGAATGATAAAAGAAGTAACCATAAGGCTAGTCTACACATTTTAAATAAATTGATGAATGCCAATGTAATAATTTTAAATATAGTCTAAAAGTGTATAATTAATGACATCATCCTACAATTGTGTAAAATAACCTAATGATTAATTTTAATAAATAGATTTATCATTACTCAATTATTGTAAATTTATGATTTCTCACAATTAATTTTGAAATTCAATACTTGTTTTTTTGTTAAATATCAATATCAAAATACTTAGAACAAGCATGAGAGGATGAGTTTGTGGTTCTAAGTCAATTACAAAATTCAATATATAAACTCCACAATATTTCAAAGTTTAAAAACATAAATAACAAGTATACAAATTTTGAAAATAAGATAAATAATTCACTTCCTTGATGTGAGGCCATACTCATATTCATGCATTCCCGATTGTATCACTTGCTTCAAAACACTTTCTAACTTGTCAATCCAACCAAGTGTACCTGACCAAAAATTAAGTAGAGATCAATCTATCCTTAGCAGAAAACTCTTGAGCTTATTGATAAATATATACATTCTCGTATTTACTACTACGTGTGAAATCAAAACTAAAAACTAAGAAGCAAAAAAAACAAAACTACTCTATCTTATTCCTAGTCTTATTTCATGTACACTAAAATCAAATATACAATCATAATCAAGTAAAGTCAAAAATCCAATGAATCCATTGAAACATTTTAATTCATATAAGATAAAATATGTCGAACATTAGTAATAAGAATCGAAATGCTTTATACTGAAAAGTAGAAAGTATTAAATCAATGCTTATAATTACAGAAGGAAGAAGAAAATGACATGAAAATCTCTTAAAATATGACTCTTCCAACCATGCATAAATTGGATCATAAAAAGAATATTGGAGGAGATCTAAACTCGTGAAGATTCAATGGAATGTGTGATAGCAAATTCATCAAGATAGTAATCAAAAAGCAGCATGCGAGATTATGATCAAAGGATCCAGGAGAAGTTAAAGTAGAGGATATCTTTTGTAAGGAAGCATCATCATCATAAATTTGAAAATCAAATTTTGACATTACCTTAGAGTGAGAACTTTCCCTTTGAAATTCATGAGATTTTGATGACTTAATTAATTTGCAATTAAAAATATTAGTATCGCCAAAATATAAAAGATTATGAGAAATAATTTGATCTTCTAACTTAATTTCTTTTATATTATCATATGCATGTGATTCATGAGAGATGTTCATAAAATTATTTTCATCTTCAATATCTTGAATAGAAATATTTTCCTCATCTTTATACAACAAATCACTTCGCATTAAGATAGGGGTTGGCCATAGTGGATAATTTGTTTGCATATTAATATCATGACATGAACTATAATCAGTAAATAGATCTGGATATAAAGCATGATAACTTTCCAAATGTTGAAAATTAGATGTTCCCCTTTTCATAGGACAATCTTGATTAACTGATTCAAGAGAAGAATCATTGTCCATATTCTGATTTGTTGATATATTTTGTGAAGAAATGAGATAATTTTGTTCAATTTGAGAAGAAGAAAATGCAAAATCATGATTTATGCAACTATCATTCAAAGATTTGATTTTAGGTTCTAAAATCATCGATTCCTTTTCGACTACAATTGTTTGAACAAGAGAATGATTTTTTAGTGTAAGTGTCGAATTCAAATTCTTTTGTTCTTGAAATTGTATATTAGAAGATCCTAATATTTGTTGATGTTCAACAATTTTAGTGACGAAATTTGGACCAATAATATTAGAGCTTGAATCAATATTAACCGATGAAGTGATGCAACCATCAACATGCATATCGTCAATTTGAAGCTTATCATTATTTGCTTGATCATGTAAAGTTGAATGAGAATCAATATATACAAATAAATCCATTATCTCTTCTGCAAAAAATTGATTTTTCTCATGGAATCTAAAATGAATTGACATAAATCTTGAAAAGAAAGTACTAGTAGATTCACCTTCTTTTTTGCGAAGATTTCTAATCTCATACCTCAACTTTTGATAATTATAATCCTCATGTGCATCAATAAACAATTCCATGAAATGTTTCCATGAATGAATGGATTTAGCTGGTAACATTTCGAACCAACCTTGGATTCTTCTTTTGAAAGTGACAGTAAAAAGACTGCAAATATTACTCTCACACACTATACGATAATGGTTACAAATATCTATAAATTCAGTGAGATGTTTCAAAGCAATCATTTTACCTTCTCCATTAAAACTTAACCTTTGCAAGAGATTTATTGCACTTTCTGAAATACCTCCAACAGGCCTAGGCATGCTAAAAGAATGTTCTAAAATACTAATAAGATCCATCTTAAAATATATCAAAATTTAAAAGAAATAGCTCAAAAGGGCTTACTTGCCGATCGGCCCTCCTTCTAGCGCCATTTGTTGGCCTGATTTTGTGAACTAGGCCAACTTAAGGAGATTAATCCCACACAAGTCACTTAGAGCAGCTCCCGGTGTGCTTGGAATGGAAAAACCTCACAGGTTGTGGTCCTGCTACCACCTAAGTTTTTACTCTTTTAAGAAGAGTCCAACCACTCTAACTTAGAAAAAGTAGATCCTAAACTAAGTCCTAATTAAGATTTAAACTAATCTATTTATTTGCAAACAATAAAATTTCCTATAAAACAATTACTAAATGAAACCTAACTATTTATTTCTAATTTCTATATTGCTTTCTTAAGGAGAGTCTCTGTTCTGATTTTCAAAAGTTTTATCAAAGATTGAAAAATAAACTAGCTAAACTAATTAACAGTTGTTAAGATAAAAGATAGAAAACTAAACTATGAATTGGAAATTAATTTAACCTAACTAATCCTATCTTGGCCAAGAGAGGTTAAGAAAATACTAATAATCATTTTTTTGTAAATAAATATTGTTAAGACATGATGGAATTTCGAGAGAAATCTCTAATTGTTCACCATAATCTTGATAGAAATACAATCATATATTCTAAAAGGATGATCAATCAGTTTAGATTACATTAACTGTTACATAAACAAGCAAGGTATTAGATGTTCAATATCCTATGTTGGTAACAAAATGATCTTCTTTAGAAAAACATCTATGCAAACAAATGCTTTTATGAATGAACCAATTGTTATATAATGTGATAAATCATATCAAACAATACAAATTATTCAACTTGATTTAAATAACACAATTTAAATTATGGATTTGAACCTGTCAAATCTTCGAACA
>LPNX010351039.1:727211-778671 GCA_001517045.1 Pseudotsuga menziesii
GTTTTCTTTATGTTTGGGAAATGTCTGCAATTGAACATCCTTCCAACAAGAAAAGAGTCTATTTCAAAATTAAATATTCTAAACTCCAAGAGCAGTTATCCTCTATTTATCTTCGAATCCCCCAACGAAAAACAAACAGAGTTTTGAGAATAATTTACATAATTTTCTGAAGTGTCTTTCCTTTGGCAACGTCTCCAGAATTCTCCCTTTCAGAGCAAAGTTTACAGAAAGGAAAGTAACTACAGAAGAGATTAAATTCATCTCCCAATCCATGAATACCCCACCCCTTACACTACAGTCCCCTTCCTGTTTAAATGGAGAGATCGAATTATAACCCAACTCCTGAAAACGGATTTGGAAGTAACAGAAAATTATGGGAAAATCCCGCTAAAACAGAATCGAATATCTCATAGCTCGTGCATTGTTTTGGGAAACGACCCAAGATAAGAGGTAAAATACCCTATATGGGAAGTGGGTTTTGAACGAAATCATCAGATTCTTCATGGTTCGGTGGCAAATGGAGCCCGACTTTTGTCTCTTCCAACTAATGTGCAATCCATTAACTTCTTCCTTCCAGCTGTAGATAATCTGCAAACGAACTAGATCATCAAGTTCTCCATCCGAGTTAATCTCTTCATTCTTTCAAATCTGCACTTTTAAACCTGCATATCAATAATAACATAAATTAGTATTTTAAAATCAAATATAATTATGAATAAAATTAATGTTATTATCGAAACTTATAGAAAAGATAAAAACGTTAAAATCTCTTGAATATTGGAAACTAAGGTTAATCTTCCATTCACTGAGGACTGATCGAACTGTCACAACAATCTGGTAGTCTTGCTCCTCAATCTCAAGTAGAAGAATCTCACATTCTTAACAAATTCGATCTGATGTTATTATTTCTATGATCTTGATGGCATGATTCTTTCCTTATAACGGGTTTCATTTAATGGAATTTGGAAGTTCCTTATCTGGTCACCAATAATTTTAGGATCTGAGCCTTTAATATTATGCCCTCTATATTCTTCCTTTTGAGACGCATGCTCATCTATAAAAATAGTCAATTCATGGCAGATTTATTTTCTCACCAACACGATTTGTGACTTGGAATCAAACTAATTTTCCATGAGTTAGAACGGTTTAGCCATTGTAAATAAAATTACGATCTTTCATG
This sequence comes from Pseudotsuga menziesii, assembly GCA_001517045.1. Lineage (NCBI taxonomy): Eukaryota > Viridiplantae > Streptophyta > Pinopsida > Pinales > Pinaceae > Pseudotsuga > Pseudotsuga menziesii. The sequence continues at coordinate 728,392 of LPNX010351039.1, forward strand.
CTTTTGATATCTTTAAAATAATTCATAATTTATGGTGGTATTCGCTTGAAATTTTATGAAATCTAATCACGTTGTGAATCCATAACAAAATGGTAATATTTTCTTCCTCAAACTTTGGGATAAGTCGTTTCATAATTTTATGTAGATTTATGGAAAAAGTTCAAAACAAAATGCCATACAACTATAATATTTAACATGAATCATAACTAATAAAATAAGGCATTCCAAATAGATAGCTTTTCTTTTAAAAAAATAAAAATAAATGAGGAATATAAGGTCTCTAATCAACATGACTCCACAAAGAAAGGTCACTACCAAAAATCCCTAAAAATATTAAAAGATGATTCAATAAGATTAAAAGCTTATGCAAACCAATAATTTATTTAAGAGTTGTATTCTTCTATTAGTTCAATAGAATCATATTTAACTTTTTCCAAAAGTTAACAATTTGGTTGCAATAATTTAGGTCGGGAAGAATTTTCAATTTTATATTAAGTCTATTTAAGTGAATGACAAATATTGCGCCAATAATTGCAAAGCATTTGAAGGTTTGAAAGGTATAGTTTCCAAATAAAGTGACAATTATAAGAAATATGGAAAGCCATAAAAAATATTTTTAAATGGAAGTTTAAAATATCACAAAATTTTGATGGCTTGCCAAAAATAAATATTGTCTACTCATCATAATCTTTAAAGATGTAGGATGAGTCTAATAGGAACAATTAATAAGCTTTGGCGAAGAGCACTGAAATATCAAGTTACGGACATAAAATTATTTTTAACGAAAGATTGATGTTCATAAAGTTTTTGATATATCACTCAAAAATCATAAATACAAACTTAATTCCATTGTTTAATATACATTTTTTAAAGATGTGGATCTAAATTAACAAAAATATGGCATCAATCAATTTTTTCGAATCCATCAAGATGTTTATTAATTCATTTAAGTATTAAAAACCACAACTTTGTGAGATTGTCGAAAAGTGAAAATAATCCAATTCTTTTAAACCGAGGCATATGATAAACTTGGTTAAAACCAAATGAGAGCATGCAAGCATCATTTAACCCTCAGAAAAGAAGAAAACTCAAACGACAAAATGATCAATTGTCAGTAAAATAGTTAATTAAATGACGTAATGAAATACTAAAAAATCACTAACTGCTTTAGTACAATGATGTCATGAGTCATTATCGTATGAAAAGAGAAGAAAAAGTATCAAGTATGAAGAAATCAAAGCCAACACTTGGAAAAGAATACAAGCACCAAATCATCTTCCATAAAATCAAGTCAAAGAAAAGGAAACATAGAAAGCGAGAGATCATCCCAAGGGAGCAAATGAAATCACAAGCCCAATCAAGAAAAGTAAAATGAAAAATTCCCAAAAGCTAAATATTTAGAAAATTTACATGGGGGCCCTTTAGTTTGTTGTAAAATCAAGGGGATTTGTTGGGGTGCCAACAAGTCCTCTATAATGGTAAAAAGGATCAATACACAACTTTTATTATCTAATGGTCGGAAAAGGATGATAGATTGTATAAGTTCACAATATATGATCAAGCATGTTATGAAATCTATATACCGTTTCAAGGAATTTTGAACAAAACTCAAGAAATTGGCTTAATGGGATTGTGAAAATCACTATTCCCTAGCAACCATAAGTGTACCACTATATGTGACCTATCAACAAAAAATATCTTAATGTGAATGCCAAGGATATAGTAGATAAGAAGGATCATCCTAGATCCATGTATAAGTGGAGCAATAAGGTGAATCCAAAAGAGGATGATCAACTAAATAGTTGGTGCTTCACATGGATCCTATCCACGATGGGATGAGCAAAGTTACTTCTTCCATCAAGCTAATGAGTATCCACAATGACAAATGGTTAGGATATATTGTGATGCCAATTGATAATGTTTATTCGCTTCCTAGGGTGATGTTATAGTGCTTGCATTGGGAGATCTATATGATCCCCAAAATCATTGGATATAAGCATATTCATGGGGCCTAGAGTATAGGATGAGGATGTATTTTTATCTTTATCTTTGGAAAGTCAGACATGATTTGAAACACTAGGAGAAGGAATAGAATCAGATATACTTAACAAACTACAATCATGACAGGGCACAGGACTCTAATCTATTAAGATGCCAAGTATTGGAGATATATTTGGTAAATGTGTTTCATATCAAGAAAAGTCTTTAGCTGGTTAGTTAGAGACATGAAGGTCATCACACTCAATAATTACAAGTAAATGCATTTAGTGACAGTGGCTCAATCACTCACTTTAGCGTGAACGTGGATATAACATTTTAAAGTGATCACAACCATATTTACTCACCCGCCTCCAAAAATAGTAGTTACTCTTCCCAAAAAAGTTTCTCATATAAGATAAATGGCACCCCCAAATTGAAATTGATTTGAATGGACTCCAATGTGTGCTTAGGAACATGAATGCAACCTATGTTTGGTAACTAAGAGGCTCATTATGTGGAACAAGTAAAATTGTTTGGAATGCTAACCCTGGATTGATGACTTCGGTAGATAATGTTGGCCAAGACGTATAGTATATATAGAAGGCTCTCAAATAACTATTTAATAGTGGGTAGTGGCTAAATCATAGATATTAAGGGTGAAATAGACTTGAAGGTTTGTAACCATGCATAAGCTATCCCAACAAAACTTCACATGGACCTACCTATCCCAAACCCTCCTACAACAACCCAACATGGACCTAGCTATAAAGGTTGCATTGTCTCCCAAGGTTTAACTAATATGGAAGATGGAATGGTGTTGCTAGCTACTGACCTCTTAGTTCCCCTATCCACTAGGAGCGATAGGAAGAAATATGAGATCTGCTAAGTTGTGTCTAGTCGAGTCACAAGTGGGGGACGAAGAATTTGAGATCTAATATTAACCTAGTCATACACTGATTTTCCATAGTACATCAGCCTACATTTATTTTCCTACAAAACTATAGTTTAAAACCTTCATGAACAAGATAGAGAAACCATTTTCTTGAAAATGTTTCAGACATGATCATATAGACAATACTGTTAAAGGCTGCTAGCCTTTCTAACTTTAACCAACACTTCCTCATTTCACAAGGTTTGCTGCTCCTTGTATTTAAAATGGTGCAATGCATAAAATACAACCCTTTTCAGATGGATGCATCTCAAATTCTTGGTACTCTTTCCAAGCTTGAAACAACTCCTCTAGTAAAAAATGCACCCGTGGCATGCTGAGTGATTAGTTGAATGATGGTGTATTGATGTCTCCAATTTTTGAAGTGATGGATGTAGATTTTAACTGACAAGAATAGCTCCATACATTGTTACTATCCATGGGTAAAATCCAACTACTTTTCTTTATCATATTGATTAGCCTAAAATTGGGATACAATACTTTAAATAAATGTTGCTTATAGATGTGTTAGAATGGATGCAAACATAGAAGCAATAGTTAAATACTCCATGAAATATTTTATGACAGGACTAGAGAGACATATGAACATGGGTAATATTTTTTGTCCATAATTGCATAGGAATTGCCAATCCAATACAAAATCACAGTTTCTTATTGTTTAGAAAATACCAATAGATTTCCAATATCAAGAAATCCAATGTAACCTTACTAAAACCATTCCATCAAGAAATAAATTTACAAGACAACTGAAAAAATAGTTGGACTCTATCTATTCGATGACCAATCAAATCCTCATAAAATTTCTTCCAACAAACCATCTTAATGCTACAATACTAAGTTGAGTGACAACAAAAACATGAGAAAAAAAAAAACTTTTTCTGAAGTAGCTTGTCAGCTCCACAATTAAAGAATCTTGCCCCGAAATCAGACCAAGTTCTTGGATCTCTCAAATTCCTGAACTCATGAATCACTGGAATTATCATATTTATGAATTACTTGGATCCATACCAAGTTAATCCCTATTTTATTTTCCTAGTATTAGATATTCAACCACTTTATAAAAATCCACTCCCAATTATTTCTAGTGTTGTCCACACCCTCCCTTTTTTCATTGGGATAAACATTTTTGTTTTACTGTCCTCGGAAGTGAATGGTATTTGTCTCATCATATCCTCAAATTTTAAAAATATGTCTTAGCTTTTTTGGAATATATTAAACCCACTCATAACTTAGGATAAAATAATTAATCATTATTTGATTAATTATTCACCCACTAGCTCAATTAGTTGGCATCCACTTGCACCTTAAAGTCAATGCATGCCATCTATATCCCAGGAATGCTTTATTTATAAATATGGGTTGATCTTGACCACATTTTGACAATACATAAATAGTATACATCACATTACAGCAGATTCTGCTTTATTCTGCTTTTCCATCTTTTCTGTGGATAAGATATAATCTAGTCAACTAGGAAACTGACAGCTTTTGTTTCCAACCCATCCTCCATTAGTTTTTCTCCATTTTCTAGGATTAGCATGTTTTTTCATCTCCCTTGAAAAATAAATCACGATTTTTCCAATTCGTGAGGCCCTTGATATATTTGGTAAATGCTTTAGCCACCTATGGGGGTTTGCTATATTTTGGTAAGTCGTCCTTTTTGAGCTTTATGAGTTGTCTCCATACAACTTGATTTTCCTATGAGGGATGTACTATTTATGTACACTATTAATCATCATTATTCAATGGAAGTATACAAACCAATATTCATCTCTTCGTTCATGTGATTCAGTCTCTTTTCTTCTCTCTATTTTTCCAATGTATGCTTGTGAGAATTCTTAGTAGCAAGATCCATTTCATGTGCTTCTTCTTAGCTTCATTGCTCATAGCATTGATCTATTATTTCTACATGGTATCAGATATACAGGGAGCAAAACCTTTCCATCTTCTACATGGTATCAGAGCATCAAGGTTGATCAAGTTCTACAGAGTTGAGGAGCGCATCCAGTCTCCTATCCCTCTCTGAAGAAGAGCTTGTCTAGCTTACAAGATTTTATCCTAGTTTGTTTTGCAGCTTGCAGAGATTTTATTCTTGAGCACATCAATTCAGTAATATGGATTCTTCATCAACTATAATTCTTACTTCCTTCAACTACCATGAATGGAAAGCCAAAATCTCCATTCTATTGCGCAGTAGAGGATTATACAGAGTTACACTAGCTTTGGAGAATGATCCCAATGCTATGATTGAGAAAGCTAAGTGGAATAATAGGTTGGGTGAAGCCTATGGATTTCTTTTACTCTCTATTTATGATGATCTACTCTTTCATCTAGATGGTTTGACCACTCCAAACCAAGTATGGACTCAATTGGAGTCTCTCTTTAGAGTTCAAGATGAGCTAAGAGCACATCAATTGGAGATTGAGTTATTCTCACTGAGTCCAAGCAATTTTGAATCTCTTGAGGGTTTCTTCACCAAGTTCAAGTCACTTTTTATAATTCTCAAGAAATGTGGGATTGAGAAAGAAGATGATCAATTAATCCTTTCCATTCATTCAAAATTGGGTCCGGATTACTTAGTTTTTGTGTCTACTTTTCATGCTACTAGGCTTGTTGTTCCTAAGTGGAAAATGCCTTCTTTAAATTATTTTCTTGATTCACTAAAAAAGGATCAAGATAAATTTATCCATATGGGTGTAATTATTTCTTAAAATGGAAAGGATCTTGGTCTCTTGGTTCAAGGAAGCAAGAAATTCAAATCAAAAGAGAAGCAAATTGTGAAGAAGCCAAAGTCAGAAATTGAAGATGAAGATTTAATGAAGAAAGTTAAGAAGAAAGGGAGCACATCCAAGTGTTATTATTGAAGAAATTGTTTCCATTAAAAAAAGAAGTGTTTCAAGAATAAGATTGAAATAATGTTTTATATTCTTGAGAAGCACAAGATCGAAGTCCTAGATGAACTAGAGAAGCCTGTTGATTCCTCAGAACAATGTCATACTGCGCAGTTCCAAGGTGATATAACTTATGCTTTGAGTGATAGAGTTCTCTCATTTTCTCATGTCTCTGATATATATTTAATCTCTGATATATCAGAATCATAAATATAATATCCTTCCTTTGATAATCCTCCTCCCAGTCTACTAGATTCATCTCCCAAAAATTGTGATTTTCACTAGATATTGACTTGTCTTTGAGAAACTCTTCCTCACAAGCTCGTATATCTGATTTAGAATATTGTTTGAAGGCTGATATGAATTTCATGACACATAATACCAAAATACATACCATATACCATACCTCTAAATAATTCTAAGACTATACAAATCCCAAGTTCGCTAGTTGATTCCTCATTGGTAGGCTTATGCAGTGTTACTTATCTTACATGGTTTGCAGTCTTTCCTATATTTCAGTGGTTGGTTATCCATGAAATTAGTAATATTTGTACTGATATTAAACATGTTTAGATATATTCTAAACACTTATGTTTCATATCTTATGCCCATCCATCATTCATATTTTTACACCTATCAGTTTTTTGCAATTGCTCATAGTTTTCCTAGTCTAGCCCTATATCCTCATGGAGCCCCTAAAGTATTTGTATTTGTTGTTACATATAATAATTTTTTTGATATATCATAGTTTTATCAGCCTCGTATCAGATCTGGAAACGTGCTACATCATATTGGAATATTGACATGTGATTTACATCACAATTTTGCAGCTATTCAGGGAATTAGGTGTGAAATAAATTGCCTTAATTTTTGTACTCTTTGGAAAGGAGTATGCATAGATCTATTTTCCATTTCAGATTATGTTTACATATAATATTTTGACAGCATAAATAATCATTCATATAATTCTCCTACTTCATCAATTGATGAGATACAAGGAGTCTCTCCTCTTCCTTCTTGTAGGTTCTACACTCTGGCGCATGATCATGGAGTGCATGATTTCTTCAACACGTCTTCCATCCAGAAGAAGTTCATTAATCTCATTCAATTTAAGATAAGGATATGTTGAATACGTATTTCAAATTTTGTGCTTTGTCCTATCTTGAGGGAGGATTTTCCCCGTGTGGTTTTGCCTCTTTCCTTACTTTTTTGGAAAAAATAATTGTTAAAGGGTGACCATAGCATTGTTGTTGGGCCCTATATGCATCTATATTTTTTGACATACCATCATAAATTCAGACTTATAGGGGGTATTTGGAATATATTAGACCCACTCATAACTCAGGATAAAATAATTAATCATTATTTGATTAATTATTCACCCACTAGCTTAATTAGTTGGAATCCACTTGCACCTTAAAGTCAATACATGCCATCTATATCCCAAGAATTCTTTATTTCTAAATATAGGTTTATCTTTACCACCTTTTGACCATCCATAAATAGTATACAACGCATTACAATAGATTCTTCTTTATTCTGCTTTTCTGTGGATAAGATAATAGCTAGTCAACTAGGAAACTGATAGCTTTTGTTTCCAACCCATCCTCCATTAGTTTTTCTCCATTTATAGGATTAGCATGCTTTTCCATCTCCCTTGAAAACTCACTCATTATTTTTCCAATTCGCGAGGTCCTTGATAGATTTGGGAAGTGCTTTAGCCACCTATGGGGGTTTGCTATATTTTGGTAAGTCAACCTTTTTAAGCTTTGTGAGTTTTCTCCATACAATTTGATTTTCCTATGAGGGTTGTACTATTTATGTACACTATTATTCATCATTATTCAATGTAAGGATACACACCAATATTCATTTGTTCATTCATGTGATTCAGTCTCTTTTCTTCTCTCTGTTTTTCCTATGTATGCTTGTGAGAATTCTTAGTAGCAAGATCTATTTCCTATGATTCTTCTTAGAATCATTGCTCATATCATTGATCTATTATTTCTATAAAATTCTATGATTTTACCAAAATTTTGGATAAATTATTGACAACTAGGAAAGCTAGGTATTTTATAACTTACATTGTTTCCAGGTCAAAATATTTAAAAAAGCAAAACATGAAACTTATGACAAAATAAATTGTCTATGTATGAAACTTCTGGTGAAAAACCTGCGTTCTAGAAATAAAACTTCAATATATGATTGCTTATGGTCAACTCAGAAATTTGAAAGGAAAGAAAAATCATATGTGTATGTGATTGTTTACAATTGTTTCAGAAACTTTCCCTTGGTCTTTTCAGTATGTCTAGATTTGTCTTCCTACTGAGTAGCGATGTTATGGACATTTGTTCATCTCTCCACCAGTAGGTTTCATTGGTGATGGGAATGATTCCCAAGGTATTCTTTCATTTTCCCTTAAAAATATATCTCTTCTTCCACATTCACTACTGGTTGGGGCCATAGGTTTCCCTTTACAACAATTCATACCTCCACCCTATTTCCCACTACTTGGGTATCCATCCTCTTGTCAAAGGTATATCCTCACAAAATCGCTTTCCCACTTACTAATGATAAATAAGAACACTTTATTTTATGCTCATTGAACAAATATATTTTCAAATGATACTTTTTGTAGGCAACTAAGAGCTTCCAGCAACAAATTTTTCTAAAACCCTAATAATTTTAGTAAGAGACATTATTGCACAAAGTATCTCCTCACCCTAATTTATTGACACTAGCAACAAATATTTTTTCAAATGACACCTTTTTTAAGGAAAGAGAGAGCTTGCAACATAAAAGACCTTTTAAACTCTAAGAATTTTAACAAGAGATACTATTGTAGCAAGTATATACTCACCCTTAGCTATCAATACTAGCTATAGTTGTACAAATGCTATCTCAAATCTATTGAACGAGAAATCCATTTTTTACAGGAAAATATAAAACTAAGTTTTGCACGAGAAGACCATTAAATACTTGACTAACAAAACAAGGCCATCAAAACAAGGATTGGGCAACTTCAAAGCAGAATTATCTAACGGATGCACTAGAGACAGTATAATCTGATATTCTGAGCATAAATGCATAATGATTAATGGAATCAATTTACTAAAAGAACAAATAAATCAGAGCAAACATCCAGGAACCTGAAAGAAGTATTTAATGAAAAACACTTAAGGCATATAATCAAAGATTATGAGCAAAAACAAGAACTCCTAGGACAGTAAATCATTGAAGCACAAGTACATATTTTTAACAGCAAAGTAATCAAAATTCACAAAAGGAAGCATTAGAATCTTATTGTAGAGCACATATTAATACAACAGAAAAATCCAATATGGAGATCAAAATTCCAACTAGTGGTTACTGTCTTTGAATTTATCCAAGAAAACTATTGTTCTGAATGATATATTTTTTCCCAAACACCAAAGAACTACTAGGGAGCAAATCCCCTAAGGCCTAAGATTTTTTGTTACACATTATTGCAACAGAGTTCTGGTTGTCCCTATAATTCATTAGGACTATCCATATCTCGAGGGATGTTGGTGACAAAATAAACAATCAAAGAACAAGTGCAATTTTTTAACAGTGAAACTATAAATCTAAATTTGCAAAGGACTAAATTCTCGCTCCAAAGCACTATTTAAAACAATGGAAAAAGTAAAAATAAAAAAAATGGAAGAAGAAAATATGGATATCCAAAGGATAGAGAACAACAAAGTCCTGAAACAATTATTAACAATTAATCAACATCCTTAATGTTTCAACAACCATGTTTTTTAAGTTGCTAGACGATTTATAGCAACATAAATGTTGAAAACACTAAGGATTTTGGACAAGCATATTCTTGTAGCAGAAAAAGGCTTATTTTAACGCTTATTCAGCACAATTTTTTTTCTAAATGCCATATTTTAAAAGTATCAAAGAGGTGCTAGCAGCAGAAGTTTCTAAAACCCTAATGAATTTCACCAAAGATGTTATTGCAGCAAGCATCTAATTGCAATAAGTTATAAATATTACCTACATTGGAAAAAATGCTAACTCGAAATTATTGAACAAATTCTTTTCCTATTCCAAAAACATATAAATCTAAATCTTCACGAAAAGGGAAATAAGAAGCTAACTAAAAGAAAAATGAAATCGAACCAACTAGTGGGGAAATTCAAAGTAGAACTAATCAAAAGCACTCAATAAGCCGCCATAAATTATCCATAGACATGCTACAAAAAAAATAATTGGATGAGAAGTCGATATATTTGACACCGCAAATGGTAATATAAATCCAGAATGCCTAATATTACTGCAGAACACCTATCAAGACATGGACACCCAAAATCCCTATTTCCCTCTTAAAATTCAAGGGTCATTCTACATTTTCATTAGCACGGTAGGATATCCTGGGAATGGGAAAATAATGAAACATGAAGTGGCAACGTATGTTGGAGGCCTATCACTAGACAAGATAATGTGACAAAGGTACATTGGTTGCTTTGGATTCAGAAAAAATCAAATATTATTATAAGTGACATTGTGAAAGGAGAGTTGTCACTACATTAGACAATGCTTTCTAGTCTCTTTGAAGATTTTTCATTTGAGGCACAACTCCTTCCATTAAATTTTTTAGGTGTTTTTGCATTAAATGTTAATTCACATATATTACTAATAAAAGTTGGAAATACTTGTGGTGACCTTCATTTACTCGAGAAAGTAAGTGAACCAGCTATTATTAGCGATGGCCTACTCTTATCACCAGAGAAGCAAGCTTTTTTTGTGGTGCAACACCTAGACAATAATAAGGTTTCTCTTACTGTTGTTCTAGATAATGGTCAAAAGAATTAAAATTTGAGGTTGTTGAGATAGATCCTCAAAGGGGTATATTACAAAAGGTTTTTATAAATAACTATCTACTTATAGATATGTCTAATGGTTTTAGGGCCTTTGTAATTGTAGAAGACCGTTCTCTTGCATTATTTCAACAAGGTGAGATTGTTTGGAGTAGAGAGGATGGTCTTGCTAAAATTATAGATGCAACTACTACATAATTACTTTTATAGAGGGATGGTGTCTCAATTTCTAAAGTGGAGCACAACTTATTTTTATGGATGAAGGTATTTAGGCTGAAATTACTGCATTCCTTTCTTTAATGCTTACTTCTTTATTTACCTCGCACTTACAACTTTACTTATTCGTTATTTGTTACAGTTTATAAATAGGTCATTTGCTGAAATTGAAGGAAACCTATATGTTAGCAAGTTTTGAAGAGATAGAAATTATACAAATAATGAGGTTGAATAATGTAGAGAAAACAAAAATGACTAGGGATCATAATGGATTTTGAAAAATTCTTGATAGTGTTAACAAAGGTAGGAAAACATTTGGATCTTAAGTATGGAGATGGTCATATTCTATGGTCATAGTTGCTTCCTAATTTCCAAAAATCAGAAGAATGTCAAGCTCCTTCTGTGTTGAAGGTATTTCCTTGGCGGGTCACTCACCATCATGATTTATATGAGATTCCAATTGTTCTAATAATGGGAAATGTGGTCTAGGACCCGATGATACAGGAATTCTCTCATTTGTAGATTCTCACAATGAAAAGGAACTCAATTCTTATAGGATTTCCAATTCCATATCTCAAGTGATTCCTCTTCCAATGACAAATTCAACGGAGCAACGAATACATCTTTTTGTTGATAACAATGCAAGGGCACACTTGTTTCCTAGAACTAATGAATCAGTGTCTATTTTTCTTAAAAAGATGTCAAATATCTAATTATATTTTGTTTATATAGAAAAAGAATGAATCTAAGGATGATGGTATCAGTAACTAGGCCATGTCAGATATATGGTGTTTAAGGATTATTGCTTCAAAACTAGAGAACTATGGTCTATATCATTTCCTTCTGAATTGGAGAAAATTGTCATGACTGCCACAAAAATGTCAAATGAGGTCATTTTTCTTTTCATGCTTTAGTGATTACCAAAAATCATTTTGACAATGTCTTCATTTCCCTGGTTGCATTCTTTTTTACTTTCTAATCACCAAAATAAATGGTTCATCTAACAGTCATTTTTGTTATAGGTGGTGCACACGCTGACAAAAGTTCTAACAGATCAGGAAGTACTTTACAAATATGTCAGAAAGAATGTACTATTTGTTGTGACTATTGCGACAAAATTTTCTGGTCCAATAGGAACCATTGCATCAGAGGAGGCTTGGTTGGTGGCATATCTCATTGAAACGTTCACTAGAAGGATACTATACCAAGTTAATCACCAAGGAATGCAAGGGCCTATCCATGCAGTAAGTACTATTTAGTGGCTTATTCTAATTTGTTTGGGCAATTTTTTCATAATGATAAATATACCTAAAGGATTAATGGGCTATTAACAATGCAAGAAAATTTAACCCTCTTATATTATGTATGAACATCTTTAATGAAAATTGGGTTTTCTACCATTACTTCAATTTGAAGGCTCATCGTTATGAGATATTAGTGATTGAAATATATGATCGATCTCATACGATATACCTTCCATACATATTTTCTAATTTGTTTAAACTGATTTTTATAGTATGGGATCTCTTTGTTGGTTAGCAGTGCTCTACTCATTTTGTAGACTATGATATGTTGATATTTGAAATGGCTTCAGCATTTGTTTTTGGAAGTTAAAGAATTTGTGACATTTTCCTTGTTTGTTCTCTTAAACCCTACTTATCAGATGTGCTGACCTCTTTTAACAGGACTCTAAAAATGTTTTAGAGCTGATACCTAGGTGCCATAATCTTACGTCCCCAATTTCTTCATATTCTCGTGTTGATGTTGAGGTAAAGTCACAATGCTACTTTTTTTCTTTCTTGCAAAGAATGCATATGATTTTTTTCTTCAAAATTGTATGAACTTACCTCATAATCTTATGGACTCTATTTCCATGTTTCCTAATGCTAACTTCTAAGGAAAAGGAGAATTAGGAAAATACGCCTAAATAGTGAGGGGGGCTCCATAAGTTGGCATAGCATGAACTTGGAGCTAATTGTAGAGTAGTGAAATTTTGGCAGGAATGGTACATATTAAAATAAAAACAACCAGTGTAGAAGTAACTCCTAAGATGTAACAACTCAAGATGACCCACTTATTCCATTGAGATCTGTAAAAAGGACTTGGGATCGATATACATTTTTTAAATTTTCTTTCCCCTCTCAAAATTTTCCATGATTTTTCCTTCGACCATCTAAATTTTATCCCAATTTAAATTTTTAGAAACTTATTGCTTAGCCTGGGAGAAAATATGATTTGGCTTTCCAAGGCCTTTACAAGTAGGTGCACAACTCTCTTCAGGGAATGATGATTCCAACTAATGACCTTATGATGTGCCCCTCTCCCTCAGAGCTTCTTTTTTGGATCCTTCTGGGAAGAGTCGTGTCGAGAACACCCAGAGACACCAGAAATACTATTAATGAAATAGAAAGAAAGAGGCTAAACCTTGATTGAATGAAAATTGTAAGCTAATTATGTTGATATCCTAACCCACGGGGAGAGTGAAGGTGAATAACTAATATGTGTGTGCTTAACTTTGATCCCTAATATTCTCCATCTTAAAATGTAAATATGTCCATGGATTTACATTTTCTTTCCTAGAAAGGGTGGTTAAATTAGAGAAGCAGGTCTCCACCTTCATCTTGGACATGTGTAAAAAAATATGGATTTGGAATCTTAGTAAACTTATTTGAAATCCCTGGTCAATATAATTGTGTACCACCTTAAAATATTGAAATAAGTATTTCTATATATGTCTCCTTTTAACTTTGATCCAGTTGTGGACTTTTCATCCAAAGACTTTTCTCTTGTAAAAAAAACTCAACACACTCCTAACCTGGCTGTGGAGGATCCAATAGGTGTTTTCATCCATGTTGATAAACTTGACATGGACATGATTTCCTCTTACTTGGCATCTAGGGTTTACTGTTTCTCATCTACTTGATGCTCAGGGTCTATTGCCACATTCTTTGCTTAACATTTATGTTTTTGATGTTGTTGATTCTATTCTTGTTGGTCATCACCATCTTCTATTCGTCTACAGTTTTTTGCTATTTTTTATGAGAAGATAGTAATGTTTTTGCTTCCCTTTGGGTTGGTTTATGAACTTGTTGTTGTTCTCTAGTTTGGACCGTGGTTGATTTATCCCTCCTCATATGAGATGTGACTTGTTTATAGCCTTTGGAGCTGTCTCATGACTTGTGTTAACCCTGTTTGCTAGATCATGACTAGTTGGAGCTATCTGGGCTAAGCCATGGCTGTTTGGATCTAGGTCATGATTGTTGACAACCTTCCCAAGCTAGGTCGTGACTATGGTGACTCTCCCTTGATGACATGTGACCATTTGTTGACCTATAGAGCTGAACCATGACTATTATGATCCCTTCCAAGTCTATTCCATGACTAGGTAAGCCCTCTAGGGTTGGGCCATGAACTGTGGTAACCTTTCTTGACTAGGTCGTGGACTTTTCTTACCATTCTGATCTGAACCATGACTTTTGTGGGATTTATGTGTCTAAGATGTGAATTCCTAAGGTGGGATGTACTCCTTTATGGATTAAGGATAAATTAATGCTTTTTGTATATGCTAGAGGTTGTAAGTCACATAAATAATGCAATTTCAATTCATAATATGAATAGAAAATTGTAATAGCACTTTCTTCTTTGGAAAAAAGGAAAATAGTCATGACAATGTTTGAGTATGAAATTCACTTCTCTGGGAATGGATATGCTCTTTCCCATGATTCATTCATTCAAGAGTTAAATAAATCTTGCACTCTCACAACCAACCCTTCCGTCTGAGTGAACCAGTCAAAATGCAGGGCCCTTGCACTCTCACAACCATCCCTTCTGTCTAAGTGAACCATTCAAAAAGAAGGGCCCAAACTACATTAATGAAGAATTAGACTTACTTCAATGCAAAGGGGATCAAAGTGGTGATATGTGTCATATCTTGCAACACATTTACCTATAAAAGAATAGGGTGTTAAGGATAACTACATTGTTTCATATTGATGATTCCCTAGCCATAGGCGAATCGACCTGGTGGCCCTTCTGTATAATCCATGCATGACCCTTTTATAAGGCTTAACAAGATTATAAATTAAGCCCAACAATTCATTATTCATGTGTGTCTTGAAAAGAGAGATTTAATTCTTGAATTCTCTAAGGGTTTGTTGCTCCTCTTACTTGGCATCTAGAGTTTACTACCGCTCCTCTTACTTGGAATCTGGGGTTTACTGTTGCTCATCCACTTGGCGTCTAGGGTCTGCTGCCAAATTCTTTACTTGAGATCTATGTTTTTGTTGTTGTTGATTCTATTCTTGTTTGTTCGTCACCATATTCTATTTGTCTAGGGTTTGCTGCTATTGGTTATGAGCATATCATGTTTTTTGCTTCCCTTTGGATTGGGTTGTGAGCTTGTTGTTGTTCTCTAGATTAGATCGTGATTGATTTATCCCTCTTGAGATGAGTTGTGACTTTCTTACAACCTTTGGAGCTAATTCATGACTTGTGTGACCCCTGATGGATAGGTCATGACAGTTGGATCCATATGGACTAATTCGTGGCTATTTGGAGCTAGGGCATGATTGTTGACATCCTTCCCAACCTAGGTTGTGACTATGTTGACTCTCGTTTGATGATATGTGACCTTCTGTTGACCTCTAGAGCTGAACCATGAGTATTGTGTGTCTATTTAAGTCTAGGACATGACAGTGTAAGCCCTCTAGGGTTGGGCCATAAAATTTGGTAACCTTTCTTAACTAGGTTGTGGATGGTGCTTACCATTCTGATCTGAACCATGACTTTCCTCGGCTTCCTGTATCTGAGATGTGACTTCCTAAGGTGGATTGTACTTATTTAGTAATTAAGGATAAATTAGTTCTTTTTGTATATGCTAGAGGTTGTAAGGAACATAAAGAATGAAATTTCAATTCATACTATGCGTAGAAAATTGAAATAGCACTTTGTTCTTTGGAAAAAAAGGAAAATAGTCATGGAAATGATTGGGTATGAAATTCACTACTCTGGGAATGGATATTCTCTTTCCCATGATTCATTCATTCAATATTTAACTCAATATCGCACTCTCACACCCATCCTTTCTGTCTAAGTGAGCCATTCAAAAAGAAGGGCCCTCGTACTCCTACAACCAACCCTTCTCTCTGATTGAACCATTCAAAAGGTAGGACCCAAACTACATTAATGAAGCATGAGACTTACTTCAATATAGAGGGGATCAAAGTGTTGATATATGTCATATTTTGCAACATAGTCACCTCAAAAGGAAGAGGGTGTTAAGGATAACTACATTCTTGCATATTGATGATTCCCTATACATAGGTGAATCGACCTAGTGGCCATTCTATATAATCCATGCATGACCCATTTATAAGGCTTGACAAGATTATAAATTAATCCCAACACTTCATTAGTCATGTGTTTCTTAACAAGAGAGATTTGATTCTTGACTTCTCTAAGGGTCCGTTGCTCTTCTAACTTGACATCTAGGGTTTATTGTTGCTCCTCTTACTTTACATCTAGGGTTTAATCTTTCTCATCTACTTGACATCCAGGGTTTCCTGCCACATTATTTTCTTGACATATATGTTTTTGTTGTTGTTGATTCTACTCTTGTTGGGTTGTCACCATCTGCTATTTATCTAGGGTTTGTTTCTATTTTTTATGAACAGGTCGTTATTTTTTTGTTTCCCTTTAGACTGGGTTGTGACCTTGTTGTTGTTCTCTAGTTTTGACTGTGATTGATTTAGACCTCCTAGGATAAGTTGTGACTTGTTTATAGCCTTTGTATATGATACGTGACTTGTGTGACCCCTGCTGGCTAGGACATGACTGGTTGGAGCCATCTGGGTCAAGTCATGGCTATTTGGAGCTAGGTCGTGACTGTTGACAACCTTCTTAAGATGGGCCATGACTATTGTGACTCTCCCTTGATGATCTGTGACATTATGTTGACCTCCATAGCTGAACCATGAGTGTTGTGAGACCTTTTAAGGCTAGGACATGACTCTTTAATCCCTCTAGGGCTTGGCCATGAACTATGGTAACCTTTATTGACCAAGCTGTGGATTATGTTTACCATTCTAATCTGAACCATGACTTTTGTGGGATTCTTGTGTCTGAGATGTGACTTCCTAAGGTGTACTGTACTCATTTAGGAATTAAGGATAAATTAGTGCTTTTTTTATATGCTATAGGTTGTAAGGCACATAAAGAATGCAATTTCAATTTATACTATGAATAGAAAATAGAAGTAGCACTTTCTTCTTTGGAAAAAAGGAAAATAGTCCTAACAATGTCTGGGTATGAAATTCACTTCTATGGGCATGGATATGCTCTTTCCCATGAGCCATTCATTCAATATTTAATTCAATCTCACACTCTCACAAATAGCCCTTTTGTCTGAGTGAACCATTAAAAAAGCATGGCCCTTGCACTCTCACAACCAACCCTTCAGTCTGAGTGAACCATTCAAAAAGAAGGGCCCAAGCTACATTAATAAAGCATGATAATTACTTCAATCCATAGGGGATCAAATTATTGATATGTGTCATATCTTGCAACATGTTTACCTATAAAGGCAAAGGGTGTAAAGGATAACTACATTGTTTCATATTGATGATTCCCTAGACATGGGTGAATCGACCCAATGACCCTTCTGTATAATCCATGTGTGATCCTTCTGTATAATCCATGTGTGACCCTTATAGAAGGATTGAAAATATTATAAATTAATCCCAACACTTCATTATTCATTTGTTTCTTGACAAGAGAGCTTTGATTATTGACTGCTCTAAGGGTTCGCTACTCCGCTTACTTGGAATCTAGGTTTTACTATTGCTCCTCTTACTTGAAATTTGTTGGTCATCCTATATGTTAATTAATTACAACTAATCAATATGAATTTTCAACCTAGAGAATTCTTTTTGTTCCAAATATAATTTGCACAATCTATGCATAAACACTTAAGTAGGTAATTGAATAAATGAAAGATGATTATCCCACCTATCTTCTTAGTCAAACTATTCTCATGGATAAAACTAATCTAATTTACCCATCTATAATTCAGAAATGCAATTGCCTTCCTACAACATCAATCCAACAATAACAAATCTAAGAATAGATAACTAGACTTACTTTTGCAAGAAGTTAAATCCTGCAATATCAGACTATAAGTGAATCAATCATATCCTATTTAATTCAACTAATATAGGAATTGGAAACAACACTAATTGAACCAAACAAGTCTAAACCATAATCTGACTAAATTAGCAAACCTGAGAAAGATAAGTAACTAAAATGAACTAGATCTGAGCTTGACTATAACAGCTATTGGCACACATGTATAATAGAAACTATCCTACACAGTCAGTTGTCACATCACACAATTACATCTTAATAGGAATGTAACATTAACTACCAAAGAAAGCACAATGATCAACCATTAATGTTGCAGCTAACTGTAAATGCATCTACTGTAATTTCCACACCACACAACAAAAATAATCAAAGCATCTAATTAAATCGACAATCTCCATGGGAAGGTGAGCCCAGCCTTCCAATAGAGACGTCGAAACTAACACAAGTTAAGATGCAGAAATATGAAGAATCCTTCTACTTGTATTAAAATGGTGAATTATAGTTGCATCCCTTTGTCACATCTTACACAGTTTGATAATAATCAACCAGACCCAGGCTCAGATTGCCTCCCTATATATATACATGAACAAAATAATCCACACCCACTAGTATTAGGAAGCCATGAAGATCTATGATCTTCAGGATGCCTTGTTACAACAAGTTGTTACAGCTGTGAGTGAAATTAAATGGAAATAGGGATATAGGGAGTGTTGTTCTTCTGGCCGTTAATGAATCAAATGGAATTAGATGGAAGATACCATGTCTGTTGCAGTTATTCCATAAGCAGTGATGCACTGTTGCAGTTGAATCTGTTGCAGCTAACACGTGGAATAATTATCTTTGTTTGCATCCAACGTATAGAGTTGGGATTGACAAGTAACAACTTGTACCGAATATTCATTTTCTCTCCAGACCAAGCAAGATGTTACACCTATGTTCCTCGACGATGAACTATCTTTATAAAGTCAAGGCATATTAGCATAATTTGAAAGACAGAGTTCTAACCATAACAATATTAGGAATTAATAGAATAAAACAATAATTGATCATACCTGTAAATACTTAGTGAGGAAACACATATGTATAGTTTATAGAAATGAGTAGGACAAGGAAAAAATATATAATGGGTGTGGTAAAAAAGGGGGCATTACAAGACCCAGCATCTCCCCCCAACTATCCAGTTGCATCTCCTCATGCAACAACTTCCACTAATCTGATTCTGAATATGGACCTCATTCATGGAGAGAGGAAAATTTGTAGTATCTTTCAAGTAGTTCACCTCCATCCAGATATCCCTTACAAGAAACCCAGTATTTCTAACATTGCTTCTCCTCTGCCATAGCTAGAGTAAAATCATCCTTGTATGGCCTTTCTGGCCACCATATGAGTGGAAAATTATATTGGAGTCCCAGACAGTGAACTCCCCTCTTCTTCATGCAGTCAACATATCCTTCCACCCTAGGGAGAGCATGTTTAAAATTTTTGAAACAATAAGGGTCCCTTTTCTTTAAAGCTGAAGAAGAATTCTGCCACCTGTGCCTACTGCCTTCCACGACAAGAGGTTGTTGTTTAGAGATCTAATCAAAACAGGTGGAGATAACGTTTTCTTGCAGTTCCCTCAACTGGTGAGTCTTCATAGGAGATACAAGCCTCCTTCCATGGAGTGTAAGGAGAAATTGAGGAGATTGAGGTTCACTCATAACCCATAGATTAGAGTTGGCCTCATTCTGAGAATTTTTTTGAAAATCATTTTCCCATTGCACATGATTATTAACAAAAGAGGAAAAGGATCTCAGCTGAACATCTCTCAAGTAAGGAGCATGGTTAGAGTGAATGTCCATGGGGAAATCCATCTCATGCAAATAAAGTTCACATAGCAGGTTATGTTCATTGAAACTGCTCTCCATAAAGGTCTCCAAGAACTGGGCAGAGGGTGTCAAATGATAAGGTCTCCCCTCCTTTAAGGATTTTAATTTAAACAAGGTCATTTGTTCATACAAGAACACCGGATAGGAGGTAGATGGAGCTCTAGAACTCATCAATTCCCGAGAGAGAGCGTACATTTGATTTTTTTCTTTCTGCATGGATTTGAATTTCTTCAACTCTTTTTGCACCTCCTCCCATCAAAACCTTTGTAAAATTAACTTCTCTTCCCATTTATCCCTCAATTCACTGATAGTTCTTATGTACTAAAAAAGGGGAACCATTCCTTCCTAACATCGATCAGCATGATATTTCCACTTCTTCACTTATACCTTCAATAGTGAGAGATCTGCATTCTTCTCATCATTATAATCTAAAACAATTTCTTAAGGAATTTGCATCCTTACCTTGTTACTAGATGTTTCATCCTTCTTATCTTGAATTGGGAGTGTAGCAACTTCCTCTTCCATCAGTGTTGCAACATCCTCTATTTTTGTAGCTTATTTAGCAAATATAATTGGTAATGTTGGTTCTTGTGTGATGCCATCCTCTTTCATCAACATTGTATCAACCCCTATCTATGTGGCTTCTTCAACAAACAATTTCAGGAATGTTGGTTCTTGTGTGACAACATCCCTCTTTTGGATCCCATCCCAACAAAATTCAGTGCGTGCTGCATTTTCGATAGAGAATTTTGGGGATGTTGGTTCTTGTGTAACAAAATCATCTTCCTATTGAAATTATTCCTGGACTAGTACTGTGTCTTGAGACAATTCTGGAGTCTCCTCGAGATCCTATAGGTTATGATCAGGGATTGTATCTACCTCTGGCTCAATCGCTTCCACTTGAATGGCATCCTCAACAAGAATTTTTGAGGGTGTTGGTTCTTATGTAACAACATCCTATCTTCCAATTTCTTCCAACTATTGAAGTTACTCTCGAGTGACTTCAATGTCTCCTGAAAAATGAGACTAGTCTAAGAATACTTCAGTATCCCCTGATGGATGGGATTGCATTTGCTCATCTTCTCCTAATTCCAGGTCAGGGATCATGTCTAATTCTGGTTCATTTTCATCCTTTGGATCCACCAAAGATACTTCTTTTTCTTCTTCAATTACTTGTGTAGGTTTTTGTGCAGCAAATTCCCGCACTATGACTTTATATCTTGACTAGTTAAAAATTTCACCACTCTCTTAGTAGACCACTTTTTCCAGTTCTTCTCCTTCCTCAATAGGAGGTGAACCTTCCAATTGGTCAAAAACCTCTACCATTGTATTCAACCTTTTCTCCACATGCTTCTTGCATTCTTCCTTCCAAATCTCCAATTCCCTTCGAAGCATTTTCACCTCTTCTTTCAGTAGACCATTTTCATAGAAGAGTCCCTCAATTTGAGGTTCTTATCTAGCAAGTTCTTGTGGAGCAGCATTTAACCGAGGTGTCAGAATGGGAAATTCAATATTTCTCTCAATATTTTCCCATTTTGTTCGTGTTGCTTATGTCGCTATGACAGAACTGATTCTCCTACTCTTTTCCTGCAATGATGACTCTCCTTCCTATTTTGATTTTCTTCTTCTTCTTCTTATGTGATACAGAGGTTTCTAATTCTGCAACTGATATATAAGGAATATCTCCCATTTCAGCATCTTCCCTTGTCTCTTCCATCGCCACCTCTTCTTCAATTAAATTCCCCCCAAACTTAGGGGAGGATTTAGTGGTAAAGATATCCACATTTTCTTCTACCTCTATAGATTCAATAGCCTCAACTTCCAATGTCGCAAAATCTAGTGCCGCTCTAGTTTCAACTTCTTCTACTAAAGCTTCCATAATAACTACTTCCTTTCCAGGGTTTAGTGATGTTGCAACATTCTCAAATCCTTCCTCTTGATTATTTTGGTTATGATTTGACATTGTCTCATCTTCCCCCCAACTGAATTGGAGGTACTTCAATCCTCCTCCTCTACTTCAATATCCCTGAACTGTCCAGGTTCCCTACCTCCCCCCTCTATTTCAACACCACCCAACTGTGCAGGTTCCTTAATTATCCCAAGCTGGGCAGTAAACTATGTCCAAGTTCGGTTTTGTTGTGCCAAGGACCTTAAGATGAGTATTTTAACTAGGCCATGGTTGGTAAGAGAAGCAAGTGGGTGTCAGGATGTTCTTACAAACCCCACCATGTAATAAAGGGTTTTAAACAAATAAATGGCATATTGAGTAGATTCCTGTGGCGTAGATGAGACAATAGGGGAAATTCATAAATGTAAATAGTTTGGTACCTACCTTCATAGGTGATATATTTCTTCAGGAAGACTACCATTTCATTCCAAGGATGAGGCAATGATTGTAGTTCTATCCCACACCCTCCTTGACAAAATTGTTCATCAACTACAAGAAATTCATGTACTGCAGCTGCAATGTGGGATTTTCGTCCCAACTAGGTCCTTCCTACTTCAGGTAAACCAGCAACCTCAACCACAATTCTTCAGTGACTTATATGTGTATACCTCTAACTTCTGAATGGTTGTCTGTCAAATTTAGGGAAAACTACAAAGCTATTTCTGTATGAAAACCATTTAAGCATTGAAAGTACTCAGTCCAACCAGTCGCTTCAAAAATGGAAAAACCCTCTGCGTTCCTATGCAGAGCCCCTATATTCATAGGTTCATGTCGGGCTAGTATATCCATATCACCTCTCCTTCTTAGTTTGGATATAAAATTGGTGAATTACAGGTCTAGACGTGGAAGTTGAAGCACAGGAACATTCAACGAACAACCAAGGTAATTGGGATTGGATAAATTAGGAAAGTTAATATAGTTATAAGCAAGGAATAATTAGAAATATTTGGCACAAATTAGGAAAAAGGTGACGGTCATGTGATAAGATCAAGTACCCATGTGGACCGAATAATTGACAGTTAAATGAGTACGGGTTTACTGATCGGTGCAAAATGGTGAAGCATGATTAATTTTGTCAAATCCAATTTACGCCTAATCATGTAGATGGCTAGAATCCATACCTTCATGATATAAGATGAATCATGAATTTCCATAATAGTTTAGCATGTCATCGTAGGCATCAATTCAAAACATAATTGCGTGTGTGCTACTACGATTTTACCCTCGACGAATCAAGAGTTGTCTTTTCATTCTTTTCAGAACTATAATTGGAGCTATGAAGTGAGTCGAAACCCAACATAGTCATTGACAGAACGATTTGTGGACAAATTTGATGGAGGCACAACTATTTTGTGGACAAATATAGAGGAGTCGCAGCTGTAAAAATAAGAAAGGTGGGAAAAATATAGAAGAATTGCAGCTGGTCTATGGACAAATCGGGAGAAGTCGAAGCTGCAAAATTAGTAAAAATAGGCAAGATTTAGTAGAGTCGCAACCGTGAGAAATAGAGAAATGGGCAAAATTCGGCGGAGTCACAGCTGGAGAATAGGACAAATTTGGTGGAGTCATAACTGCAAAAAATAGAGAAAAGGAAGAATTTTGTGGAGTGGCAGCTAGAGAATGTGACAAGTCTAGTGGAGTTATTGTTGCAAAAAATGGAAAAGTAGGTGAAATTTGGTGAAGTCACAGCTAGAGAATAGGATAATTTTGGAGGAGTCACATCTGTGAAAAATCAAAAAATAGGCAGATTCTCAACTCATTGTTTATTGCTGCTAAACTGTTCATCTTTTTTTTCTTCGATTTATTCAAAGAAAGAAAATAATCTAGGGCACTCGCAATTGTTTTGGCCCAATCGTGACCATTGCTCCTCAAGTAGATTCTTGCACACATTCTTCAAAAGAAAACCGATTAAGCATAAAGGAAAAATAAAAAAAATAAAAAAAAAATCATTTTATTTATGTACATATTCCCATGTGGAAATCGCAGTGTTCTTTAAAGGTTCACAGGAGCATAAAAAAATGCTTGCCCTTGCACTAATTTATAATCTGGATCAACTACAACATGTGAAATGAATACATCCTTTGAAATTGGCTTATGATACAGTCACATCCTGTGACCATTAGCAAATAATGGCATATGTTCTTCATCAATAGTAACCAGGCGGACTCTGCCATTGTCAAACACTTTGTCTATTTGGTAGGGTCCCAACCATATTGTACGCAGCTTACCTTTAATGTCCATCTTGAATGTGGAATCATATAATAAGGCCCATTCTCCTTCATAGAAGACTTTCTTCTTTATGAATCGATTGTGCCACTTAAAGCGCTGCTATTGAATTAACTCTTTTTGATGCACATCAACTATACGTTTCTCATCGATTTCATTTAACTGATCAAATATGGTCCTCTAAGCTTCTGTCAAGTCTAAGTTTTCCTCTATAGTTGTATTTAAGTTTTAATTTCAAATTCAATAGGGAATACAATGTTCTAACCATACACCAATTCATATGGGGAGAAGCTTGTAGTATTGCACCATGAAGTGCAATATGCCCACAATGCCTATGGAATTCTGTCAACCCAGTCTATGTGATGGCTTCTGACTATTTTTTGTGAGGATGGCCTCAATTTCTTTGTTGGTACTTTCCACTTGGCCATTGGCCTGTGGATGATAAGGCGAGGATATCATGTGCTGAATGTGATACTTCTGTAACATAGCTTCTAGTTTACGAGACACAAACTACGGTCCTCCATCATTAACTATCTCCTTGGGTAATCCAAAATGGGTGAATATTTCTCCATATGAAAAATCTATTACATCCTGGTCATTGGCCTTGATCAAAGCTACAACCTTTGCCCATTTTTTCATATAATCGGTGCAAACTAAGATGTAAAATTTCTGTTTCGAGGGAGGGTTGATAGGCCCTACAAAATCTAGGGCCCATCTCTCAAAAGCTTCAACCACTAGTTGTGGCTGAAGAGGAATCTCATCTAGTCTGTTGGGTTGGTCCATTCTTTGGCAACTATCACAAGCCTTAGCATATTTCTTTGCATCCTTGAAAAATGTTGGCCAATAATAACCCATTCGTAATACCTTATGACCTATTTCTTTATCAACAAAATGTCCCCCACAGGGCTCATCATGGAAATTCTCCAAGATACTAAAAATTTCATCCTCCCTTACACATCTTCTGATCTCAAGATAAGGACTTGTGTAAAAAAGATGCCCATCTATCTAGTAGTGCCTAGAACTCTGTTGTATAATTTTCCTCTTTTCTGTCTTTGACAAATGTGCAGTAAGCTTTCCTGTAGCCAAATAGTTAGAAACATATGCATACCAAAGGGAATGAGCTGAAAATGCAAACAAATGTTCATATGGGGAGGAATCTTCGACTAGTAAATTGTCATCATTGTTCGTAAGTCGAGATAAAAAATCAACAACAATGTTTTCTTTTCTAGGTCTGTCAATAATTGTAATGTCAAATTCCTGTAATAGTAACAACCATCTAGTTACTCTATCATTTGTGACATGTTTTTTCATTAAGTACTTAATGGCTGAATGGTTAGTGTGCACAAAAGTGGGGTATCCAGTAATATAGTGTATGAATTTGTTGATGGAATAGAAAATGGCTAGAGATTCCTTTTCTATAACATTGTAATTGAGTTAAGCAGGGGCTAAGTTTTTACTGATATAGTAAATTGCATATGGGGCATGACCTTCCTATTGTCCCAACACTAATCCAATGTCAGTGTCAGAGGCATATGAGGAAATGTGGAAAGGTAGATCCCAATTGGTGCCCCTTAATATAGGAGTTGTAGACAGCCTCTTTTTAAGTTCAGTAAACATTATTTGGCATGCATCATTCCAATCAAATTGTACATCCTTCATCATCAGAGTAAACAAAGGAGAACCTAGCTTGGAAAAGTTTTTTATAAATTCCCTGTAATAACCAGCATTCCCTAAGAAGCTACATACCTCTTTTTGTGTTCTAGGAGTGGGTATGTTTTCAATTACCCTAATTTTTTATGGGTCTACCTGGATACCATCAACAGAGATGAGTTTACCTAGAACTACACCCTCGCTCATCATCATATGGAACTTTTCAGTGCTCAAAGATAGTTGGGTTTGTTCACAGCGTACTAAAATCTTTTCTAAATTTTTTAGTGCTTCCTCAAAGCTACTACCATATGGAGGAAAGTCATCAATCAAAATTTCCATGCTGTCGTTAACCATCTCAAAAAATATCCCAATCATAACTCTCTGAAAGGTGGGAGGTGCATTACACAAACCGAAGGGAAGTACCCAGTATGCAAAGGTACCCCAGGGATAGGTCAAAGTGGTCTTGTCTTGGTCCTCGGGAGCAATGTGGATTTGATTGTAACCTTTGAATCCATCCAGAAAGAAAAAAAAAAGTCCCATACAAGGTATCACGTACCTGATTAATAAAAGGTAGGGGAAGGTGATCTTTCTGCGTTGCTTTGTTTAACTCCCTATAGTCTAGGCAGACTCTCCATTTCCCATTCTTCTTTGGCACTATTACTAGTGGAGAAACCCACTCGTTGTCTAAGATTGGGTATATAAACCCTGCTTCCAAGAGATTTTGGATTTCTTCTTTCACTATATCTCTCAAGTTAGGGTTCATCCTTCGTTGTGGTTGGAACACAGGCCGAGAGTCGATTTTAATGTAAATGTGATGGGTACACAAAATAGAAGGGATACCCTTCATATCTATGTACTCCCAAGCAAAATCTCCATTATGTTGTTTCAACAAAGTGATCAGGTGTTCCAAATCATCAAGAAGAGATTTGGATTGATGTTCAGTGTTTTTCCCAGTTCTATCTCAATTGGAGTGCTTTTCAAGTTTTTAAGAACTGGAATTATATTGGCATCACTAACTAGGGTATCCTCTGTGATATTTTCCTATTCTTCTTCACCTAAAGTAGTCTTCAATATCTGGTAAACATGTTTATTGACAGATATGGGATCACTAATGAAACTATTGATAGTATCATCCTCTGTTTCATCCTTAAAATTTAAGGCTTTTGCTATCATTAACAACTGATAAACGCCTTCTTCCTCCTCCAGCTCCATCCACAGTGGAGTTTCATCTTCTAAGCTGGGTCGAGCTGGAGGGTGTAAGGTCAAGATTTTTGTATCAGTCCCATCTGAGATAGTCATCGACCCTGACCAATATTTGATGCAAACGTCTGATGTGGCTAACCAGGATCTTCCCAAGATCAATGGATGTCTCCCTAGCTGTGACTTTGGTTGTAAAACTAGGAAGTTCGCAGGGTACTCCCATGAATCATCTGAGACAATGAGATCATCAAGGATTCCCTTGGGTTTGATTGTGGACCTGTCAACAAGTTCTAGGATAGTAGGGGTTGGCCAAATATTAGTGAGCCCAATTTTTTTGACAGCTTTGATGGTCATAACATTGATAGCTACGCCTATGTCTACCAAAACAGTCGATATCTAAGTGTTTCCAATGTGTACTATAACAATAGGGTTTCCAGGATCATCAAACTTAGCTAAGAGAGTTTTTCCCATTATTAACTCAGAAATTTTTCCTATTACATGGACAATGGGAGGATCCCTGGGATTTCTTCCTGGTTTCCTTACACATAGATCTTTGACTGTTTTACCATATATGGGAATGTCATGAAGGGCTTGTAATAGTGGAATTTTGACATATAAGTTCTTTAATTCTCCTAAGATATTAAATTGAGGTTGTTCCACTGTCTTCTGTAGTGTCAGTCACTAAGGATATGGCGGTTCTCTAAGTAATTGTGTAGGTTGTGTTTCAATGAGTGTTTATTCTTGTGTTTTAGTCGGTATCTTAGTAGGATTCTCAACATCCTCAATGATGGGGATTTTTGTATTATATGGGTATTGTTGATTCATTCTTGCTTCAGTCACAGAAGATGGAACATCTTCAATGACTAAATGCTCCACTACCCTCCCTGATCGTAAGTGCATGTCATTGCAGGGAACTGAGGTAATGGAGTAAGAAGGCATGTTGTAAGTCTCAAATTGATGAATTGATTTATTATTTGGGTTAGGGTTAGGTTGGGCAGGAAACTGTGGTTGTATTGACATGTTCATTGGTGCAACATTGTTTTGAAGTTTCAGCTGCAGCTGTTGGTACTATTGGTGAGGGTATTGTTGAGGAGGGTACTTTTGATGAGGATATTGGTTATGAGGAAATTGATTTCCTGGTTGGGATTTTCTCCAACCATGAGACCAAAAATTTGGTTGGTTTGATTGTTGTGTCCAAGGTGATGAAGAGTTGGGACTATGCATAAAATTTTGAGATGGATGCCATTGATTATTAGAATAATGTATATGGAAATTTGTATTCATGTTCTTCATATTATTCCAAAAAGGTAATGGGTCTAGATTCATACCTTGATTTCGAGGTTGCCAATGCTTCTTTTGAGTAATGAAGTAAGCTTTCTCCACATCAAGAGTAGATTCCTGCAGGACTTCCTTCACTTGAGGAAGTGGAGGACATTCCTTAGTATCATGATTCAATTCACAGAGCTTCCGTACTTCCACCTTGTCAAGTAGACACTCCTTCAGTGGGTGCTTCTTCGTGCATCTAGGATAGAATATGCCAAGCATCAAATATTCTACTACTTGCATTTGCTTCACTCTCAGGACGTCCATTTTTGAGGAGATATTCATCATTTATCTTTTGAATTTTTCAAGAAGATTTCCTATTTCTACTCGAGTGGCTTCTACATTAGATGAATTATGTGTTCTACTGAAGACATCTCGGTCTAGTCCTTTGTCACGATTGTTGGTTTTGGAGGATCCTCTCGAATATCTTCGACATAAGTTGACAATCTCCTCAAAATATTCTTTTGAGATATCTCCCTTGCCAAACAAGTTCAACATATCTAGGAAATATTCTCTGATACCACGCAGTAAGATAATTTTGAGCACGTATTTCTCCATATCAGTTTGTCCTGCCCTCTGTACATTGTACAAAAGTCTCTTCGCAATGTCCTTCATACTTTCTTCCTCTTTCTGAATCATCTTAAACAGTTCTTTCCTTTTATCTTTATTCCTGCAATACTCTTAGTATTTTCCAAGTAACACCCATTTCATATGTTCCCAGGTGGTGACAGTCTCACCACCCAGGCTCATAAACCATCGCAGAGCGTTGTCCTTCAAAGTAGCAGGGAAATTTTTTAAATTTTGTTCACTGGATGTGTAGTCATAGCTGTGAGAGAGGATATCAAATTCGAAGAGAAACTCATCTGGATCCTCTATGGCTTTCCCATAAAAGTGTGGTAATACTGATGGTGAAATGTTCTTCATGGGGTTCTAACCAATTGGTTTTCGAATAGGGAACTGAAGTGTGTAAAAGGTCTCCTCATGTGGAGGGTTCCCATCATTGTGATGGTTATCCCCTACTTCTTCCTCATGATCATGAGGATCATGTCTGTTATTCATGTTTTCCTCTGCTTCCTCTTGTCTTCGCTTCTTCTGATTTTCCCACTCTTGCTAAAGCTATAACCACTCCTTCTTGTCAACATTGTAAAGCACCTCTGGCTCACCTACTCCCACAACATCAGCTCTATCTTTTTCCATGGGGATACCATATGGTGTTGCAGCTTCTCTTATTTTCTCCACTGTGGAAACTGATACTTCCAACCTAGGATTAACTGGGCTTCTTCTGACAGATGACAGTCCCTAATGGAGAGCTCTAGTAGAAGAGTTAGCTCTGGCAACTAGATCATCAATTAATTTCCCCCTTCTCAAGGATATACTACTTCCATGACCTTGACCACCTGCAAAGTTAGTATTTTGGGGAGTTCTGGGGGTTCTGGGAATTTCACGATGTACTCTCCTTGTATTCATGCAACCCAAAAATCATGCAAGCTTAAAATTTTTTGAAGAAAGATGAATAAATGCAACTACTACTATTTCTATCAATTATCTTCCTCGGCAATGGCGCTAAAATGTTTGTCACCCTATATGCTAATTAATTATAACTAACACATAGAATTCTCAATATGAATTTTCAACCCAAGGAAGACTTTTTGTTCCAAAGATAATTAGCACAATCTATGCATAAAAACTTAAGTATCCGATTGAATAAATGAAATATTATTATCCTACCTATCTGCTCAGTCAAAATCTTCTCATGGAAAAAACTAATCTAATTTACCCATCTAAGAATTCACAAATGAAATTACCTTAATACAACACCAAGCCATCAATAACAAATCTAAGAATAGATAACTAGACTTACTTTTGCAAGAAGTTAAATCCTACAGTATCATAATATAAGTGAATCAATCATAACTTGTTTAATTCAACTAATATACGAATTGGAAACAATGGTAATTGAACCAAACAACTCTAAACCATAATCTAACTAAATTAGAAAACCTCAGAAAGATAATTAACTGAAAGGAAGTAGAGTTGAGCTTGACCGTAACATCTATTGGCACACATGCATAATAGAAACTATCCTACACAATAGACTGTCACACCACACAGTTGCATCTTAATAGGAATGTAACATTAACTACCAAAGAAAGAATAATGATCAACCATTACTGTTGCAACTAATTTTACATGCATCTACTGTAATTTCCACACCACACAACAGAAATAATCAAAGAATCTAATTAACTCGGCAATCTCTGTGGGAAGGTGGGCCTAGCCTTTGAATAGAGATGTTGGAACTAACACAAGTTAAGATGCAAAAATATGAAGAGTCTTGTTCCTTGTATTAAAATGGCGAATTATAGCTATAGATCTCTCTTACAGCTTACACAGTATGATAATACTCAACCAACCCCAGGCTTAGGTCGCCTCCCTATATTTATACATGAACAACATAATACTCACCCACTAATATCAGGTAGCCATGAAGATCTACGATCTTTAGGCTGCCTTGTTACAAGATGATGTTACAGTTGTGAGTGAAATTAAATGGAAATAGGGAATATAGGGAGTGTTGTTGTTCTGTGTGTTAATGGATCAAATGAAATTAGATGGAAGATACCATGTATGTTGCAGTGGCGCATTGTTGTAGCTGAATTTGTTGCAGCTAACACATGGAAGAATGATCTATATTTGCGTCCAACATACAGATCTAGGACTGACAAGTAACAACTATTACCAAATATTCATTTTCTCTCGAGAGAAAGTGGGCTGCTACACCGATTTTCCTCGAGGCTGAACTATCTTTATAAAGTCAAGAGATATTAGCATATTTTGAAAGACATAGTTCTAACCATAACAATATTATGAATTAATAGAATAAAACAATAATTAATCATACCTATAAATATTTAAGCTCAATGTGAGGAAAAACATATGTCTGGTGTGTAGAAATGAGTAGGACAAGGAAAAAAGATATAATGGGTGTGGTTAAAGAGGGTCCATTAGAGGACCTAACAACATCTAGGGTTTATTGTTTCTCATGTACTTGACGTCCAAGGTCTACTACCACATTCTTTGCTTGAAATATATGTTTTTGTTTCTGTTGATTCTATTCTTGTTGGGTCGTCATCATCTGCTATTTGTCTAGGGTTTTCTGCTATTTTGTATGATTAAATCATGATGTTTTTTCTTCCCTTTGGACTGGGTTATGACCTTTTTGTTGTTCTCTAGTTTAGACCGTGATTTATTTATCTCTCCTAGGCTGAGGTGTGACTTGTTTACAGCCTTTGGAGTTGAGTCATGAAATGTGTGACCTCTATTGTCTAGGCAATGACCGGTTGGAGCCATCTTGGCTGAGCCGTGGCTGTTTGGAGTTAAGTGATGACTATTAACAACCTTCCCAAGCTAGTTCATGACTATGGTGCCTCTCCCTTGATGACGGTTGGATGGTTAGGTCGTAGCCTCACTTTTTGTACTAATACAAATCTATATGTTCATATTAAATAAAAATACAGTTCTGAATATAGGGCTTCACTAGAGCAAGAAGGATAAGTGATTACTTTTCATATGAAAAACGATTTTGACATTGATAGAAATAGGAATGTGGAATGGGTAAGTAACAAAGCAATTATTGGATTGAAACTATATCCTTGCTTGTTTCCCCATCATTCTTAATGATGCCCATAAGTTTAAAATCAAAATAGAGTGTAGTTTTTTATTTAAATAGTTCATTTTGAATAATTCATGAGGGATCTCGATCCTCACCTTACATTTTAATGAGAAAATTTTCAATATTGTACTGAACTGAAATTATGTAGAAACAAATCAAATCATTTGGAATTCATATCATATTGCAAGAACAAATGTGAACTGCTTGAAATATATGTACCTTATGTACTTTACAAATATTGATCAAGTCACAATTCTAAGTTGATTTGATGCATTACGTGAAGCTTATGTTTGATTTCCTGAACAGTTCTAGGTATTCAATGTTTTTACTTCTCTTGAGGCAAAGTCATCTGATATTGAATCCAATTTCTTTCCAATAGGTGTTTTACGAAATACTTGTTATGGTTGAGGATTTGCATACTTCTCATTAGCAATATTACTTTTGCAGAAATTAAGCCATCAATAAGGTG
Organism: Pseudotsuga menziesii; assembly: GCA_001517045.1. Taxonomy (NCBI): domain Eukaryota; kingdom Viridiplantae; phylum Streptophyta; class Pinopsida; order Pinales; family Pinaceae; genus Pseudotsuga; species Pseudotsuga menziesii. The sequence goes on from LPNX010351039.1 coordinate 760,772, forward strand.
AAACCATCGTGGGATTAGTTCTACAACTTGACATGTTAAAACAACATATTGATGGTAGGAAAGTATTTTTTAGGATAATCAGTCACCGAAATTAACATTTTAAAAAGGAAAACTTAGTAATTGCAAGAAACAAAATTTCCCACAGAACAAATGGGAATAAATTATGAGACTTGAAAGAGACATACCAAATTTCACTAGCATGGCCATGCTCATGAAATTTTGCTATATCAACTACATATGCAACATCCCAGTGACTCTAGAGTCCTGTCACTAATGGATCCACGCCAATGCCATCTTCATCATTTTCTAATTTGTTCCAAGAGAAGAGAAGAGATTATGTAAATAACATATGACAATATTAGTATTATGTTTATAAGTTCCAAGGCTGAAACCATTCATAAGACTCAAATCACAACAAAGAGTTTACATATTCAACTAGAACATCAGCAAATTCATGTTATGTTTCAAGCATTTTGACATTACAATTTGTGTAATTAGAACCATACAGTAGAAAAGATACAATGAGTGTGTTCTATTTAGGGCATGTCATGTGTATTGTGCTTTATGTTTATGTATAGTTTACCAAAAAAAGAATTACACACCCCAAAATGCACAAAACGTTAGCTACCAAATTGATATTTCTAAAATCATCCTACTATTGACAAGTTCTGACTCTAAATAATAGTAGCAATAAATATCTATCTCCATTTATAGATGTTTGTTTCCTTTACTAACACACTCTTACATTAGAATCAGTATGCAACCAACCTCATGGTTGTACTAAAAAAATTTTGAGGATCATCATTTGGCTATGGTAACCATCAATGACAATAAGAATAATCACATGGAAAACAAAAAAAAAGTAATGTCTAGCCACCCTATTGGAAAAGACCAAATCAGAGCACTTAAGCATGTTCCTAAATGATATGACCCAAAACTAACTATGGTTGGCAATGATCAAAGAAATGAAGGTTTATAAGATAAGATAGATAAAATTATTTTATTAATATCCAACAAATGACCACAAAAGTATGGCAAGGATTGCTGGGTGTAACAACATCAATAAAAATGTGGGAGAACAAAAACAACTCCTATATAAAGCAAGATGCATAGAGTAAAGTAAAGTACTAACCTATGCTAGGATAATAATACTACATTGATAGCATAAATCAGATCTAGGAGAAAAGTGTAAAAGGAGAATGGAACAAGATCTAGAATACAAATAGTGCAAATATATCAACAACCACTAAACCAAGATCTTCTATAGTCCTACCATCCGAGGATGAATAGAAGAAGTTCCAAATATAACTTTGTTTAGAAGAGGCGTTGCAAAAGGATCTGCTTCAAATATCGTGTTTCTATCTAGAAGAGTTCAATTGCTATCAAGATCTCAATGGCCTCTAATTTCTAGTGTGGTATCTAAGACAACCACGTCGTTAAGTGGGATCTAATTGGATATGGGATCCTAAGTAAATTTCGTGTCTATCTATCTCTCGGTGCATGTAGGAGATGAGAGCACCAAAAAGAAGGGAGTGATAATCGAGGTGCACAAATCTCTGGGAGGTGTCCAAAGAGCCTAGGATAGAGTTTGAGGGAATCTTGCATGTATAAATCTAGGCATCTCCAATGTGAGTACCAAAATAAACTGGAGAAGATCTATGACTCCCTAAACAAAAAATGGGACTTCCCTCATATCTCATAATAAATGGAAAAGAAAAATACAAACTTCTCCTCCATCTTGACACCTTGAGAGGGTTCAGGAAACTATGACTAGAAGGTAGGGAATATTTCAATAGAGTGAGGTAATGAGCAAAAAGATAGCTCCAGGCATATAAGTTTCCCCAAAACAAAAGGCAGGCTTAGAGTAAGCACAAATCCAATATGTATATAATTTAGACCTTTCTCACCTAACAATGTAGATTTACAAAAGCACAGGAAATTCACCATAATTTTTTATCTCTCTAACTTGTGTCAAACAATTTTTCCAAGGGTGCAGTTTCCATTTCGTTCAAGATTCTTTGAAAACCTATTACCCCTTTTTTGATGGTGCTAGTGCATAATTGTGTAAATTTTCCTAACCCAAGTGACAAATTCTTTTAATTCTCAAGATCAAATATGTTATTGAATTGTAAAAATTTAACATTTTCACATGGAAACAATCACACAATAGTTGGAAAGTAAATAGTGAAATATTAAACAATTACACTGATACACATGGAATTTCTCCTACAAATAAGCTCTTCATAACACTCCTTCATGTCATTTGGGTTAATAGTGGTGCAAAAATTAATTCCTTGGTTGGGAATCCAAGGAAAATGGACTTTAACCCTTATATTTTACCATGTAAAATTGCTTGCAGTTGTTCTAATTTCATAAGCAGCTCCCACCCAATTATTAGAATTTTTCCCTATCTTTGTCACATACTTCCAAAAATGGGAATGCACAACATATTTTTATTGATTTTCATCACCATCTTCTAACCGTCCACCAATTTTCCTACCAAAAATTCCATGGACATATTTTCTCTAAGCAGTTGAACGTTATGATATTGGAACCAAACAAAAAAGGAAGTTAAGAAAAAAATGAGTAAGAAATATGGGTTTTCTTATCAATGTTCAAAATTTTCCTGCAAACATTTCTACAGGTCTGAACTTCAAATCTACTCTCCAAATTCATTGGATTTGCATGATTTCCCCATTGAAGAGGTATAAGGAAGCAATACCTGTAGAACGGGATCGAATCAACGAAGACAATTGGGTATCATCCACTGCGCCCTACTCCGCTTTGATCGTTTAGTTCAGTAATAAACTCACATTGATGCATCTTAACAGGCTCAAATACTCTTGACCAGAGCTAGATGATCATGGTCCAAGAGTTTAAATGCTTTCTGAAGCTCCTCTCCAACTGGCTCTTGTGCTCTCGAAACTTCTACTCTTCAAAGTGTGCTATGGAAAATCGGTTCAATATGGATTTTTTATTTTATTTTGTAGGTGTAATTGGTAAATAAAATTAGATATGTGAGAGCTCTTCTTCAATTGGTTGTGAAGAGTCCATGTGGGTTGTGTTTTCCTACCCTAACCACCCACTAAGTCTCTATTTTTTTTATTCATTTTTATTTACAAGAGGATCTGTTTTCCATTATTAGAAATTTTTCTGATATACAGGATCAATTTCCACCCACAGGAAGAAAACGGATTGGGTTCTTTTGGAGCCATTTCTTACAAACAAAAGGGCCCAAAATGACCATTATCTGCGTGATCAGAGCTACAGTGATTATGTTCTACATTGGTTACATGTAATAACTAATGAAAAATGCATCAAAATCAGCATACATTTAGGATTTTGGAGGATACAAAATAAGAAAGGTAATACACTTGGATGGTTGTCTTTTGAAATCTATAGTATATACAGTTCTATGTATATATTTTTCTTACTAGTATTTTATGGACTATACATTGTCTATCGGTAAATTATATCGATATTTTAAATATAATGATTCATTGTCTATCAGTAAATTATATCGATATTTTAAATATACAAAGTAATAAAACAGAGACCGGGGTTCCATGAATTATAGAAATAGAAAAGAGGGAAACAAAGACACTTACTTCTCATCACGCTTCTTGATTTCTTCCTGTGTCTTATCCTGCATGGTTTGTAAAAGGCCTTGATCTATCTCTCACTCTAATTCTTCACATAGGGACTTGTATAAATTCACCATTTCGGGACCAGTTTCAAACACAAAACCAGCTGATATCGACAACAACAGCGATTATAGCAATATTATTTTTGTGACGACGATAGGACAAGTATTTAGGAAAAAGAAGAATAACAAACCGTCTTCCTTGATAAAATCAGAAACCTCTTTCTTGATCTCGATTTTTTCATATGTGGGGAACATCAAGATGCCTATGCACAAAAATATTGTAGGCTAACACTATCTCAAGATTTTGTGTTCCATCTTGGGGATCCATCATTACAAACAAACAAGAAAATGATTTTTATGAAAAACCCACATAGAACACAGATGAAATGAATAACTAAGAATAGAAATGGCAGCAGCAACCCTCACCTTTCCCTCGCTTTTCTCTTTATCTTCTCTTCTCTAGTTTTAATTTCGCACACTAAGTTAATTTAATCTAATCGTGTAACACACATTTTTCAAAAGGTTTTCTTACCGCCAAGTCATCATAATGGGTAACAAATAAAAGCGGAGTGGGATGTTTGTATGTTGAATGCATTGGGTTAAAAGTGATGTATAGTTTGAGTGGATCTAAGAATATGTGTTTCTTTTGAATAATTTGTAGGTTTAAATTCATAAGAATAATATGTAGAGTTAGTATAGTTAATAATAAAGTGAAGGAAAAATAGATTTTATATTATAAAAGTAATTTTCGTGTATTTTGAATTATACACATTACTATGGAAATCATAATTGTGATCTTTAATTAATGTGTGGTCGTAACATAAATGGCTATGTAGGTGCATTTTTTGTAATGCCTCTTATGCTTTTACTTTACATTATTTTGTTTTCAAGAAGCCATGCAAGTCAAGCACAACGAACATGTATCTTTTGATAATTTGAAATACACCCATGAAGAAATTGAATAGTTGAAAGAGGTAATCAACAATGTGAGGGTGGAATAAATAACAAAAGGTGTCCAACTTACTTGGGTTTGGAGGACCGTTATTAAAATAATAGTAGGCTTGGGATATGGGATATGTATTCAAACAATTTGCGATATAGAAACAATGAACAAACAAGATTAAAAAATAATTTATTTGAGTATAGCTCATATCCTTTTGTTTTCAAGTGAATCATCCTTCGTCCACTTACATGTTTTGGTTTGGTATGTTTCCAATGGTTGACCTTTCTTTTTCTTTTTCTCCTTCATTCCCTATGTTTTGTAGTTTGTAATCTAAATCTCTCCTTGCAGTCATCTCTTTTGTAATACCAAATATAGTAGGTATCCTTAAAAAAATATAAAAATATGTACCCATATCAATTTCCTATCTCCTCTACTACAATATTCCCCCTAGCAACCCTATTCTCTAGTTTAGGCCTCGTCAAACAAATATGTTGAAATGTCCACCGTGGATATTTTATAGTGTTGCCTTGAGCATCATGACTTGTTCATTTGAGAATTAATGTAGTTCTATTCTAAGTTGGCATTGTTACCAGACCCATCACTCTCCTTCTATCTCTATGATATGCCTCTAGATAATGAATAAAACTTCAACATCTCCAGCCCCTTTTTAGTATCTATACACAATAATGACACTACCATCAAATGAGTCATTGTAGATCCTAAATTTTCACTCAACATAATTGACACTCCCATTGTTTCCACCCATGGATTTATCAAAATTTAGAAGCTAATTGGACTTGTATTGGATTTAACAAGTCAGTGACTAAGCCTGCTAGGGTAGTAGATATTGCGCTAACGCTTGGGTTTAAAATTGTGTCAACTTGATTTTTTTCTCATAGATGGAAGGGTTCATTGCAACATTATTCTAAGTTGTTCATGGTTGGATGTGATGATGGTGATTATGTGCACGTTTTTGGGTGATATTATATTTCACCAATGGAAATACCGATGTGGTTAAGAACAATCTAACATCAGTATCCATGTTGTGGTCATATACATCTCCAACACAACCTTCTGTATCATTAGTTTATTCTTCTATGGTCCCTTTTGTTACAGAGAGAAACTTCCTATGGCTTGGGGGTACCACAACAGAAAGTATGACACCAGAAATCAACATTTCCCAATATGCAAGACTAACACTAAGGGATATCAAATCATACCTTATTCTGGATGGTTGAAGTAGATCCCCATTGAGATTTTCCAATGCAATTGCAATTACAATTTTCTCTCAACAACAGTAAACAAAGCAAGCATGATATATATAAATATGTTAGAGCTATTCTATCATATATAATCAACCATGTATAAGAAATTAAATACATCCATGGATTCAATATTCATATTCAAAATGCATATGAATTGGACTGGGAAAATATATTTCTATTAATAAATGAGAGATACAATAGTGAAAAACTATGTCGGCACTTCTACTAACTGGAGAAACCGAGTCCTCCACCTAGGCCTCCACCACTTCAATCCTCCATATCTCGATAGCATAAGAGGCATTACAAAAAATGCACCTACATAGTCGTTTATGTTATGACCACACATTAATTAAATATCATAATTATGTTTCCATAGTAATGTGTATAATTCAAAATACACGAAAATTACTTTTATAGTAGAAAATATAATTTTCCTTCACTTTATTATTAACTATACTAACTCTACATACTATTATTATGAATTTAAACCTACAAATTCTTCAAAAGAAACACATATTCTTATATCCACTCAAGCTATACATCACTTTTAACCCAATGCATTCAACATACAGACATCCCACTCTGCTTTTATTTGTTACCCATTATGATGACTTGGCGGTAAGAAAACCTTTTGAAAAAAGTGTGTTACATGATTAGATTAAATTAACTTAGTGTGTCAAACTAAAACTAGAGAAGAGAAGATAAAGACAAAAGCAAGGGAAAGGTGAGGGTTGCTACTGCCATTTCTATTCCCAGTTCTTCATTTCATCTATGTTCTGTGTGGGTTTTTCATAAACATCATTTTCTGTTTTGTTTGTAACGATGGATCCCAAATATGGAATGCAAAAGCCTGAGATAGTGTTATCCTACAATATTTTTGTGCATAGGCATCTCGATGTTCCCCACATATGAAAAAATTGAGATCAAGAAAGAGGTTTCTTATTTTATTAAGGAAGATGGTTTTTTATTCTTCTTTTCCCTTAATCCTTGCTTCTCTTGTCACCATCAGGAAAATAATATTTCTATAGTCGATCTTGTTGTTGATATCAACTGGTTTTGTGTTCGAAACTAGTCCAGAAATGGTGAATTTATACAAGTCCCTATGTGAATAATTATAGTGAGAAATAGATCAAGGCCTTTTACAAACCATGCGGGCTAAGAAATAGGAAGAAATCAAGCAGCGTGATGAGAAGTAAGTGTCTTTGTTTACCTCTTTTCTATTTCTGTGATTCATGGAACCCTAGTCTCTATTTTATTACTCTTTATATTTAAAATATTGATATAATTTACCGATAGACAATGACTATATTTTCTAGTCTAGGCCTCGTCAAACAAATATGTTGAAATTTCCACCACGGATATTTTATAGTGTTTCCTTGAGCATCATGACTTGCTCATTTGAGCATTAATGGATTTCTCTCCTAAGTTGGCATTGTTGCAAGACCCATAATCTCCTTCTATATCTATGATATGCCTCTAGATAATGAATGAAAATTCAACATCTCTAGCCCCTTTTTAGTATCTATACACAATGATGACACTACCTTCAAATGAGTTGTTGTAGATCCTAAATTTTCACTCAATATAATTGACACTCCCATTATTTCCACCCATCGCTTTACCAAAATTTAGAAGTGAATTGGCCTTATATTAGATTTAACAAGTCAGTGACTAAGCTTGCTAGGGTAATAGATATTACGCTAACACTTGGGTTTAAAATTGTATCAACTCAATCTTTTTCTAATAGATGCAAGGGTTCATTGCAACATTATTCTAAGTTGTTCATGGTTGGATGTGATGATGGTGATTATGTGCACCTTTTTGGGTGAGATTGTATTTTACCAATGGAAATACTGATGTGGTTATTAATCTGTCATAGTAATCTAGGGACTAAACACAAGTCTCATCAAAGATTAATAACAATAAGTCATGAAAATGGTGTAATAGGGCTACAAAATGAGTAACCGCTCTATATATTCACAAAAAGAATGAGTAATACAATACAAGATCATGCTGCAAGCATGAATGACAAAGAAATTTGAATTCCCAAGGAGGTCATTCGAATTGATTGAGTGAGTCTAGCTTAACTGAATGTAAGCCACAGTCAACACTCAAGTTAACCACTGATCAAAACCATAATTGACTCAATTGATCCTTAAATGAAGTCAGTGTGCAATAAATGACTGATTCTAACTGAAATTAGGTCAAACACATGTCACAGCAAGCCAACCATCAAGTGGTAGCACATCAATGACTCTAATGAACCCCGATGAGGTTAACTGAAGTGTACTTGAACATCAGAAGTGGTTGGAGGCGCCCCTGTTGACTCCAGTTCATTAAATAATAAATAAATAATCAATTTAATGATGGAGGGTGCCTTCACTACTCTATTTAACTGATTGTAACCATCAGTTAGCAATATGGGGCATTAATGGCACTCAGATCACCCCTAGAGTGGTCCAGTTAGCCTCCTTGAATGTAGGAGAAGGCTAAGTTAGCCTCCTTAACTGAAGGTAGGCGTGGGTGTGATCTAGCTGATGTCATCTAGTGCTCCTTTGATGTCAATTAAGTCAATAATACTTAGGATAGTGGTTTAACTAGGCCAAATTGACCAAAATGAGTGTGTAAGGTGGTAAATGTCTCCAACACCCCCTCTTAAGCTATACTCAGGAGGAGTTAGAAAACATAAAATGCATAAAAATGCTAGGGCATCGACAACTAAGGCCATAGGCCACCCTGTACAATGCTGAAACTGAAACAATACTAAAAAACAAACTAACTAAGGAAAAGAGGGAAAACCCAGTGGGAAAAACCCCCCCTCTAGTTGAACACTAAAAGTAGTCTAATCACCCAGATGAACTCACCCCCAATAGTGAACGGAGGTAAGTGAACCTATTTTCTGAAAATCTCTTGGTGAAGATGTCTGCAATATTCTCATCAGTCGTGTAGTATTGCAGAATGATGGTTCCGTCATGCACTAGCTCCCTGATATAGTGCATGTGGATCTCTACATGCTTGGTCCTCTGCCTGGTAACTGGATCTGTGGATATCTTAATAACACTTTTATTGTCACAAAAGAGGACAGTGGACAAAGTACTACCAAGATCAAACTCTGAAAGAATGCCTTGCAACCAAACTGCTTGGATGCAATCATTCACCGCTCCTCGATATTCAGCCTCTGCTGAAGATAATGCTATGGCAGCCTGCTTTTTGCTAGACCAGAAAATGGGGCCACCACCAAACATGAATACATATCTGGAAGTAGAATTCTAATCAATAGAATCACCTACCCAATCAGAATCTGTGTATCCAACCAGCTCTGGCTTGGAGTCTGCAGCATAGTGAATGACGTAGGTCCTGGTTCCCTGAATATACTGGAGGATCCTCTTGGGTTCCTTCCAATGAATATCATGAGGCTGCTGCATGTATATTTATATAGAATTCATGGCATAATAGATATCAGGCTGATAATGTGTCAAGTACAACAAGCAACCAATCAATTGTCGATAGATAGTGCAGTCCATGGGAGGTGTGCTTTTTCCTTCTTCAAGGCTGATCCCTGAAAGGAAAGGGAATGGTGCAGGCCGACATTTATCCATTTTAAACTTGAATAAAAGTTCTGATATGTATTTTTACTGAGTGACTATTATCCCATCAGAATTTTTCTCAATTTCGAGCCCCAAAAATTGTTTTAGGAGCCCCAAATCGCTCATTTCAAAAGCATTGTGGAGAGCAGTTTTGATTGATGAAATGGAAGCAACTGTGCTACCTGTGATCAATAATTCATCAACAAATAAAAAAATAATAATAAAATGACCATCATACTGCTATATATACACATTTGGATCTGATCTACACCTTTGGAATTTTTGTGAGAGAAGGAAATCATCCATCTTGGAATACCACTCTCTTGGGGCCTGTTTTAACCCCTATAGTGACTTCTTTAGCTTTCAAAACAAAGATGGATCAGAGATGTATCCCTCAGGATGCTTCATGTATATCTCCTCATGAATATATCCATGCAGAAATGCTGACTTAACATCCATACGATGAACTTCCCAGTGCTTAAATGCTGAAATTGCCAAAACTAGGTGGATGGAGTCCATTTTTGCAACCGGTGCAAAGATATCATGGTAGTCCACACCTTGGACCTCAAAGAAACCTTTTTCCACCAGACTTTCCTTATATTTTCAGGTGCTCCCATTAGCAGCAACCATGGTCTGAAACACCCACTTGCATTGAACCAATTTCCTTCCCGGTGGAAGAGAAACTAGCTCCCAAGTAGTGTTTTTCTGAAGAGAATTCATCTCTTCATCCATGGCAACTTGCCATATCGGATCTTTATGAGCATGGTAGTATCATTTTGGGTCTGAAAAAATCATTAAATAACAAGTTTTAGACAACAAATTATCAAGACAAGAGAGCACAATACCTGCTCTTTCGAAATCAGACCGGGTTCTCATTGGATCATCCGGATTTCCAACATTATCTCCTGCGGAGGAGAGTGACTGTCGGGCCCATGTGGGAAGATGATTTGGTACTTAAGGTTCTGATTCATCATCTAATGTTTTTTGCACAATGATATCAGAATTCATAGGATCCAAATCAGGGTCATCACCCCCAATTTCATCATCCAAATATTGAGTAGAATAGGAAGGAAATTCAATAGTTTTCTCCTTCACTAGTTCCACCTCCTGAAGAGGCTCATCGAACTTGACACTTCTCTCGATGATGATATGTTTTGTTTTGATATCTGGTATCTTGAAAATTTTTGATTCATCAGGATACCCAATAAATAGACATTCTATGCTTTACAGTTGCAAAGCCCTTCTTTTATCAAGTGGAATTCAGGCCCATGAAGTGGACCCAAACACCCACAGGTTCGACACATCCGACTTGTGTCCGAAGTACGCTTCGAAAGGGCTCTTCCCTTTCACAGATGAGTGTGGAACTCTATTCTGTATGTATGCTACAGCATGCATGGCTTCAGCCCACAAATTTTCAGCCAACTTATTTGATTCCAGCATACAGGTGGTCATCTCCTTGAGAGACCGATTCTTCCTTTCCGCTACACCGTTCTGTTGTGGAGTGTAGGGAATTGAATGTTGGACCTGAATACCACATTGGAAGAATATTTGCAATAAATCATTACTAACATACTCCCCACCATTATCAGATCTCAATACCTTGATCTTAATCCCATAAGCATTCTCGATCAAGGCCTTCAGTTCAGAGAATTTTTCACATACTTCAGACTTATTTTTGAGAAAGAAGACCCATGTGTACCTTGAAAAATCATCAATAAAGGCCAAAATATACCTTGATGCATTCATGGATGTGATAGGCATTGAACCTCTGATATCAGAATGTATCAGCCCCAATATGCATGTAGCTCGATTTTCCTTCCCCCGGTCGAACTTGTGCTCAGAGTGTTTTCCAACCACACAGCCCTTGCAAATTCCAATGGTTTCCTTGATGACCGGGAGGCCTTCAACCATGGATTTTTTCTGTAATTTCTGCAAATATTTGAAATTTATATGGCCAAACCTTTCATGCCATAGCCTACTAACTTCATTTCCACGAGTTAGCAGAGCGGTGGGCTTTGCATCCGCCACAAAGTGGGAGAACTCATAGGCTTTTGCATGATGGTTTGCAAGGTCTTTAGCAATGAGTTTCCCAATTGCAAGTTCCATTATCTCAACATCATTTGGACTAAAATATACTCTCTTAGGAACTCTTGTATGTGTCATCTGATAGACACTAAGGAGATTTGATGCCAGAGATGGTACATACAAAACATTTGAAAAATAGCCATTCTCAAGATCAACCGTACCTTGACCTTCCAAAATTATGGTGGAGTCATCTCCCATGTGGATGGGGATGAATTTTCCAGTCTCCAAGGATGAAAAGGAATCTCTTTCAGCCATCATATGGTTCGAATCTATAGAATCAATCAAGAGTGCTTTGGACTTCGAAGTGCTTGCCATGAGGGAATGACCTTTTTCATGCTGTGGTTCTCGATCTTGCTGATCTCTCCTCCGAAATCATTCTGGAAGATTGATGTGATTTCTCTGAAGGAGAGAGGTAGCTTCATCAAGCTTATTCTTCATGCATGCATGTTTAGGGTGGAAGCCCTTCCCGTAGTATGAACACTTGACTTTATCCTTTCCATGATGCCCTTTCCCTTTGTTCTTCTTTGAGCCAGAAGACTCATCATGCTGCTGGTTTTCAACTTTAGGCTTAGGAGCTTTGAATTTAGTTTTTGGGTTCTTCTACTGCTTTCCTTTACCCTTCAGATGTTTGGGCCCCGAGACATGGTGGGCTTGATCACGAGAGGATCTGATGATCCCCATATGGACAAGCTTGTCATGTTCACTTGTTAGGGACTCAATGAAGGAATTGAGTGTAGGCATCTTCCATCCAGGGGTTGTGAGCTTCCTCGCACGGAATGTAGAGACAAAAATTGAATAATCAGCTCCAAGTTTGGAGAGTATGGCAAGGATGAGCTGATCATCATCTTTCTCCACTTTGCATTGCTTCAATAGTAAGAGAATGTGCTTGAGTAATCGCTCTGTATCTTCACACAAAGAATGAGTAATACAATACAAGATCATGCTGCAAGCATGAATGAAAAAGAAATTCAAATTCCCAAGGAGGTCATTCGAATTGAATGAGTGATTCTAGCTTAACTGAATGTAAGCCACAGTCAACACTCAAGTTAACCACTGATCAAAACCATAATTGACTCAACTGAGCCTTAACTGAAGTTAGTGTGCAATAAATGACTGAGTCTAGCTGAAAGTAGGTCAGACACATGTCACAGCAAGCCAACCATCAAGTGGTAGTGCATCAATGACTCCAATGAACCCCGATGAGGTTAACTAAAGTGTAACTGAACATCAAAAGTGGTTGGAGGCGCCCCTGTTGACTCCAGTTCATTAAATAATAAATAAATAATCAATTTAATGATGGAGGGCACCTTCACTACTCTGTTTAATTGATTGTAACCATCATTTAGCAATATGGGGCATTAATGACGCTCAGATCACCCCCGGAGTGCTCCAGTTAGCATCCTCGAATGTAGGAGAAGGCTAAGTCAGCCTCCTTAACTAAAGGTAGGCGTGGGTGTGATCTAGCTGATGTCATCTAGTGCTCCTTTGATGTCAATTAAGTCAATAATACTTAGGATAGTGGTTTAACTAGGCCAAATTGACCAAAATGAGTGTGTAAGGTGGTAAATGTCTCCAACAATGATTAAGGACAATCTAACATCAGTATCCATGTTGTGGTCACATACATCTCCAACACAACCTTGTATATCATTAGTTTATTCTTCTATGGTCCCTTTTGTTATGGAGAGAAAGTTCTTATGGCTTGGGGTACCACAACAGATAGTATGACACCAGAAATCAATATTTCCCAATATGCAAGAACAGTAAGCAAATCTAACACTAAGGGATATCGAATCACACCTTATTCTAGACAGTTGAAGTAGATCCCCTTTGATCTTTTCCAATGCAATTGCAATTACAATTTGCCCTCAGCAACAACAAACAAAACAAGCATGATATATATAAATGTGTCAAAGATATGCTAGCATATATAATCAACCATGTATAAGAAATTAAATACATCCATCGATTCAATATTCATATTCAAAATGCACATGAATTGGAAAGGAAAAGATATTTCTATTAATAAATCAAAGATACAATAGTGACAAACTCTGTTGGCACTTCTGCGAAACGTAGAAACTGAGTCCTCCACTACTTCAATTCTCCATCTATCGATAGCAAGCTCACAAAGAAAATGCGATCCTGGGAAGAACACTATGTGCTCCAAGGGACAAAGGGATGCAAACTCAAGTATAAGAAAATCTGAGGCAACAATGGACTATAGTTTCCTTGCTCTTTAATTTCTCCTCCTTCAATGTATCTAAGGGGTTCCTTATATAGCGCTCCAAAGATGTAATGGAGGGTCAAATACGAGAATTCTCAAGGAATTTGGAAGGCCAAGAGTCAAGTTATTCATATTCATATGAGGAAAACTCCAAAAATAGTTGTCATTTTGCACACATCCCAATGTATGCGGGTTTGAGGTTAAACGATGCGTATACACACGGGTATTTCTTTAAAAGTCACGTTTATGTATAAACAAGAATTTTTTGGGGATGATCTTGGAACATCAAAGCATAATATAAGTCCATGGGTTCCAAGGATTCTGCAGAGGGACAAGGAAGGCCATAAATATGTGATCTACCTGGTGTGGTAAAATTAGCTATAATAGATGCCCCCTAATGTGTGAGGTCATAGCGGTAACATGATGGCCAAAATACGTTATAAAATACATCCCAGAAATGGAGTAATGAAGACCCAGGTGGAAGAACCAGCCACCCATTAGTACAATACAATGAGAAATCTTTGCATGTGACTCCAAATACATGTAGCAATACCACATACATAAGAGTACAATAGCCATGAATAGGCATGATATGCAAAGTGTCATGTGTGGTCATCACCACGTACAATATACAATGGATCAAGATCTCCATAATGGATGAAGATATCTGATATACACTAGAAAGACTAGAATCATGATCATGAGAGTTGAAATCTCATGAATACTGGAACAATCAAGGAGGTATCATATATGGAATGCCACCAAGCTAGAAGGTCTTCTACACAAACCTCTATGAGTACATGTCCTACCATGTGAATAGATGTGTTGAGGTCGAACATAATAGTCCATCCTCTGATTACTGATCATTGATGTATACCATTAACAGACGTGAGATAAACCACTGATAATGAAAATAGGAATCAAGGTATAGAGTGCAATCTAACAAGTGTGAATATATGTGTTGACATCAAACACTTGAAATAATCCATCGATCAAGGGACATTGATGTATTCCTAAAACTGTCGATGGTGAGAGAACCTACCACTGATGACTATAAGTGTCAAGGCACTCAAACAAATCTAGAATCCTATTCTAGAATAAATGATCTGATGTCGATGGAATGGAATCCAATGGAAGGAGGGCATTAAGGAATCCCCCATCAAACAACATGAAGTACTCAGCAACGTTGTATAATGTGCAAGAAATCAATGAACAAGATGTGCACAAACCAGTAACAGTATCGAGAATGGTCGACATGCAAAGTCAAGATAACTGAGGAATGACCAACTTAGGCTTCAACTTCCTTCGAACAAGAGCATAAGGAAAAGGGTGACTGAAGGTAGGTATCATGGACTCAATATGCAACCTGGAACATCCCTGTGACATAGGAGGCATCAATAGAGGCTCCATGGCGACTGGAAGCATAACCAGTTGGTGGAGATAAACTCAGAGTAACAAGTACAACTCCTAAATTCAAACTAATAACCTAACCAACAGATGTGATATACAGTGCTCTGTTCGAAGGAGACGCTACTCGACTGCTGCCAAAGATAACATATTTTCTTGTCCATCTTTTTATGTTTTTTTTTTTTTTGGACTTTTTCAGATATTTTGAAAAGCTTGAAAAGGAATAAAAGTGCTTTATAGTACATATCTAGGAGGAGACGAGTGTTAGGGACAGGAAAGATAGTTCCAAGCAGTGGAACATACCTATGCTCAATGCAAGGAAACATGTGCAAGATAACGAAACTCGAGGGAAGGTTTCCTCCCGGTAAAGGGGTGATCAAGTTACAAAGGATATATATATATATATAAGGTTCTACTTGGCTAGACATGAGACAAGCTCAAGCTATATGGCTGATAACTCGAATTCACGGAGTTGGAGAAAGCTGAAGAAGGAAAACAAAACTCATGAAATGCAATTACAACTTGATATATACAAGTGAGTCCCTATGGGGAAAATCCAACATAAAGTTCAAGAGGAGTATGAAGCTCTTACTTAAGGACATGGCGGGACTAAAAAGGGACTCCCACAACCTAAAGGAGGTATCTCAGCATGGGCACCAAATGTGAAATAGGATCTAACTAAGGAACCCATGTATAGAAAATCTCTACCATTCGCACAATACCACTTCTAATAGAAGCATGAATGTTATATGATATCGCAGAATGGGTCCGTACGTAAGGTCCAAATGAAATGGTCATAAATCAATGCATAATGCAACGGATTTGGAGTCCTAACCTATATTCTAGTTCAAAATGATACCTGTCATGGGCACGAACGAGGCAAATCCTCAGAGAGGGTGTACAAAAAACAGGACCCTACATGACAATAATATTAGTCCAAAACAACCGAAAATGGCCAATAAAGAGTCCAAACTATGGGATATAGGGAGGATTGATCATGACAATTGCATCCAAAGGAAACAATGCGGTGGAAAATGGGATATAAAAATGAATGTAAGGTGTAGACCCAACATTCACGTATCCACTACCACCCCCGTGAGGCTGAACACTAGTGTTAATACTGGGAGAAGGGAGTGAAAAACCTCCACAAATGGAGTAGAGTGTGGAAGATGACCACTCCCAAATCTATAAGCAATGTAAGGGGTTGTGGTTCCCTCCAGTCGAACACCAGGGTACACACTAGGACCTGGAGTGGGTGACAATATACTAGTAGTGATATCAGGCATGCCAAACATAAAAGGAACCAAACTGAAGAGAACATAAATATACTCAAGTAACCATGATCCCAAAATCTAACTAGTGCACAAAGAGCACACTCCTAAGAAAATCTACACCGAAAATACAAGCAAGCCAAGGGGAGGATAAGTGAGCTTTATAATGTAGTAGGTATGTCTCACCTAGGAGAGGCTTGAAAATCCCATACACTACAAGAGGAGGTATGTAACCAATTATAGTGGCCCTCGGCTTCAACGTGTAAAGCAAATGTGATGTCCGACCCCTACCTGGCCATGACACCTACAGAAGAAACTCTGTAAGTACCCCCTGCGATACCTAGGTAAGGAAACTAAGGTCACCCCAATATAATCAATGCGTAGGTGGACATTTATAGGCAGGATCGACCATATGGGCAGGGTAGCAAAGCCTGAAACTCTCGAAAGATCCCCCGGATACGAATACGATCCTGAAAATATCTCTAGCGCTTACAAAAGTTACCAAAGTCTATCCCAACAACAATCGTGCACATTTCCTCGTGCTTGACTCCTGTGTAAGAGGAGCTTCCTGAGAAACACTAATTATACCAAGGATTTCTCACTCTCACCTGGACAGACACCTAATTTTTTTTCTGTAGTAGTCTTGGAGAATTGACTCACAATGAACTATTCCAAGACTCTAAATCTTAATCTTGTTGGTGAACCCTATAAAAGAAAAATCTGTAGTTCATTTTAATTAAGCGTTTATTTTAATGGATGTAATTACTCATAAGGAAATGGTCGTGCAACTAGTGATCTGAAGACTCAATAGTGAAATAAAAGTGCACACCTAACAACCCATGCCAAGTGAAAATCTTTGTCGAATGAAAAATAGGCTATGCCACTACATGAGATGCATATATATTCCTTCAATGTCAATGCAATCCTTCCTATATGAAAGCCTAAACACAACTCTCATCAAAAAAATCCAATGCAAATAAATCTTTAAATCCATATGTGAGATGCAAGTAAGAGTGCAACTATTTTGTATTTTCAATATAAAAGAATGAAAATGCAATAAAAGTCATTAAAATCCCGATTCTCTGCAGCAAGTGGAAACACAAGCCAAGAAAGACACCAAGACAAAACCACTAATGCACTAATGGCAAGACAAAAAATAGATAAATGACTAAAACTTCTTTAAAAAAAAATCAATGAAAAATTAGTCTTTGGTCACAAAAGAAGCAGTCAGCAGACAACATCAGAACCCAGGAAGACCCAACTACACTCACAACCCACCCAACAACTTCCCACAACATCAAACTCAACGAAAACATTAGAGGAAATTTGGGGTCTAAAATGGGCCTTATAAGAAAACGTGCCAAAATAATTTTTTGTGAGTTGGAATTTAAGAACCAATAGAATTTCAATAAAATAAGTCAACCATAATGGTTGAATTGGCATATTTGTCATTAAAAAAAACTACTTTT
>LPNX010351039.1:778718-797990 GCA_001517045.1 Pseudotsuga menziesii
AGGGAGGATATACATGACTATTTGTTGGCTGAATTTTCTATCGTGGAGCGAACAAGGAGAGATAACCCACTCAAATTGCTTAAAACATCTCCTTGAATGTTTGCATTAGCTACCTCTCACAGGAATAAAAGCCCTGCTTCCTTATGACTTTTCCCTTAAAAGAGAGGCTCTCAATCTAGTTCCCTGAATTCCTAAAATCTAATTAAAACCCTGAGTTGCAATCTAAGTTAATATGTGATGTAATTGAGAATAGTTGAAATAGAAAAATTAGTAGCTGCTAAATTTTATGTAAACGAAAATTTAGTAGCTCCTAGAAAAATCTGGAAATTTCAAAAATGATCCTAATTAATCTATTTAAAAAAAAAATACCTATTCTGATAAGGAGTAGAATGAAAATATATAGTTGCTATCATCAAAACTGAATTCAAAATGAATATCTTTAAACAAAATGACAATACAAAGTTGATCATTCAATTTAAATAACATTAATATTTAATTACATAGTTAATTAAACAACAATAAAATTAATCATAAAACCACCATGTAATTATTTAAACGAATTCTGAAAATAATATTAGCTCAAGACATGAGGATTAAACATTTGCACTCTTTATAAAAAAGTACATATGCAAAAAGATAAAAAGTAAGTATGAATATTATTAAAAGGAGTTTAATAAATTCAGAATGAAAATTTATGAATTACCATTAACCAAAATCGTAATAGTGCTTCTGTTGTAGAACCGTAACCGGAATTACAATTAACTCCTTAAATCTCTTTCCATACAAGTCTCGAGCTGCAAAAGAAAAACAGAACATAGTTCTAGAAAATAATTTTCAGAGTCTTTTGGAGCATCTTTCCCTTCAGGGAGAAATCATACAGAGAATGGAAAATAGTTTCCCTCTCATTCTATTGAGTATTCCCCCTGGCAATGTCTCTTATTCCTTCTGCAAACAGGAAATTTACAAAATAGAAAACAACATTGAAAATAATAAAATACTCTCTCTTCTGCTGAGACCCTCCCCCCATTATACTAGTTACATTGCTACTATTTATACAGAGGTTGAGATGCCTTCCAATAACTAAAACAAAATCTTCAAGATGCTTTCCCTTCTGATTCTTGAGTCAACGTCTTTTTACTGTGAATACATAGAGAGATTTTACCAAAAATGGCAGAAAATTAATGCTTCATCTTCTACTAGATTCCATGAAACGACTGCTAACTTCTTCGTCAAGTTTACAAAATTCAATTTCCATTTGAAATCTGACCACCTCCTGGCAATATTTACCTTCATAAATCTGCACATCAAACCGAGGAAAGAAAATAAAAAACTAGAAAATTAAGTGCATTTTATAAGCAAGCCAGAATATGAATTCCTAAATATAAATTACTGGGAAGGTTTTAAAAGAGAAAAGAGAGGGATTCCTCCCTTCAAATCGTAAGTTATTCAACAAAGTTTCCAAATGTAACAATATTCTCTGAGATATTCGCATTTGAAGCAACCAATCAGTAACAAAATCCCTTTTCTTATAGAAATGACCTCATGGAATCTGGAAATATCTCCTACTGTAAATTATTTCATGGAAATATACTGTTCAACATGAAATGTAAAAGAATTTTCCTTTTTACTCAATGAATCCACTGCCTATTCTTTCTTCCTGGCGCATTTGTTGTTTGGTAATATGTGCCACAAATAGAAATTAGCTATGCTAAATTTTTGAACAAAAAATGGCGATACATTTGATTACTCTTATGTTCATTACTATAATTTCAAAAAAAACATGTCATTCTTTCTCCTAGAATCGTGGCTTGATTTTCTTAATCTCATGAATATCATGGATCTTGTAATGAATAACAACTAGTTGATCATTTGCGGATAACTTCCAATGTAGAGGATCCACTCTTTATTTTGTTTTGAAAGCTATCGCTTAAAGGCTTATTCCTATGACATGCAGTCATTTGAGATTTAACCTATCAAAATTAAGTCAGCCTCTTAATTCCACTTTACATATATAAATACATGTCAACAATATGAAAGACATACGAAATCTTTCACGTGAATGTAAAATTTTCTTGGATAAAAGTTAATATAGTATGACATACACCATTATCCATTTTTCCACGTCCTTAAATTATTTAACCTACCATCAATATTTGACCCAATATCATTAATATCATAGGGATGTACTGTTGGCCTCTTTTCTCTTATTGTCTAGACCCATAGTTCATCAAAAAAATAATACCAACAAGACACCAAGACCCGCGAAGCAGGCGCTGTCTCACTCAAGATATCTTTCTGGGTAACACCCAGAACCATGTTTCCACAGTTGGCAAAGGATTCTAGTCCCTTGGCACGCGGCCAAGGTGCTCGACAAAGGTGATGGGATGGAGTCTGCTACTGCATCATGACAACACAACGATAAGTCACAACTCGTTCGCAACACAACTTAACAATTGTGACTCTACAATTGGCGCAACAACGCGATGCATCTGATTCCTTGTACTAAACAAACATAGTGCGGCTCATGGCTTAACTTAACAATGGAATCATAAAGTCATGCATAACATTCTAATAGTGCTTTACTCCTTCGTGCATCCATTGATTGTTCCTACTATGATATTCATTCAACAGTAACTATAATAATGCATAGTAAGAAAATATTCACTTCAAAATTCATCATTAAACACATTCATACACATAACACAGTAAATAACATAGAAACCCATCTGGGAAAAACCACCAAGGTGCTCTTTATTTGGCATGAGAATGGTTTATAGCACCTTGTAGCCTGCAATATGCAGACTGTTCTTTTGATATGTCTATTTGACTCAATATTTTCTCTCATTTTCTCTGGTTTATTCTCTATCTACTCCTACTGATCCACACACATCCTGGATCGAATCTTTTACTTACTATATGTGCACTCAGCTATAGATTCCTTCTACTACTAGTGGTCTACGCACATAGCTATAAGATCTATGGCTCAACAACCTTATACTTCTACCAGACTCTCCTCTAAGTCTTCTTTCTTTGACTCTTTCTCTAACGCTAACTAAGAACTGCATAACTCTTGAACAACAGACATCTAATGAATGCACGACTCAAGCCAACCCTTATACAGAACGAGCTCTTCCTATTTATAATATTTACAATACCACACAGGGTCAAATGAGTACAGCTCAGTTATTATAGACTCAACAACCCAAAATATCTCTGGTTTACATCAATTTCGACCCATACCTAGCTGCAAAATCCCTGCAAGACATTAACCACAGACTTAACTAGCCACAAAAACATCTTTCAACTCATCTGTACCAGTCATAAAAAGATGTAAAATTGTCCTTCCTCCTCCTGCTGGCTCATCCTTCTGTAGTCTTCCTTGAATTCCATCTTCCAACCTTAAATTCTCTACCTGCCTCTTCCACTGACTCAGATCTTCCTTCCTCATTACGGCATCCTCATCGCAACTTTCCTTCTGCCTCTTTCTCCGTCGTGGGCATGTTTTTATCTTATCTACAATGATTCCTACTCACCTTGCTTTTCTCTTGTCGCACGCACACTTTTCATCCTTTTGCTTGTGCATTCACTTATTCCTTGTATACTTCTTTTCGCCCAACAAGCCCATAACACTCACATGTGGCTCATCCCGAGCCACTAAGAAAAAATACACTCGTCTGCAAAAATGGCTTGGTGCAAAACTTTTACTTGCTTTGCAATCTATGCCTCTGGCGCAAGCCCAAACTGTGCAGTGGGACCAACCTTGTCTTGGAACTCCTTCACCATATGTTGCACCTTAGCAACTTCCTCTACTACTTCCTCTATCTATGCGGCCAACTGCTATACATGTCAGAACTGATATGTTCCAAGGTTCCTTCCTCTAACGACTGCACGACTTGCTGAATTTTCTATTGCACAAGCTGAAGAAGGCCTGTGAGCTGGGCTGCTTCTTATTTGTGTGTCTTGACCTCGGCTTCCCTAGTCCACTCTTCATCGCAAAGGGCCTGGACTTCCTATTGCAATCACTTGATCTCTGTGCTCTTAGTAACCTTTTCTTGAAGCGAACGTTTCTTCATTTCTTTCTTTGCAGTGCTAATTTTCTCATCTTCCTGTTGTATGCTTTCCCTTATGTTTTATGTAGTTTCATCTTCCAGCAGCACTCCCCAAATTGTAGCAACAACTTCACCTTCCTTTGTGCAAATTATTTCTCCTTCTCTGATCTTCTTAGCATCCTGAGATGTTTCTCTTCTTCTCTCCTTAAGGACCTCTGTACGTGTGCTCGATACCTTCCTAGCATGTAGTTCCTCAACCTACTTCTTTAGTTCCTTTCCTGAATCTTCATCTACCTGGACTGATTCTGATGGGAACTCTGCAACTGTGTTCTTAATGGTTTCATTGAGTGAAACCCTGCTATGCTCACGTGCAACAATTTCCTACTCTTTTTCCCTAAGGAGGGCCTTGCGTTGTTTTTCCTTTCTTTGATGTTTTGCTACTTCATAAGCAACAACATTTTCCCTCAACCGTATTTTGAAAGTGGCTTCTTGCTAAACTTCATAGACTTCACCCAAAGACAACTTGGAGAGTTCAATATGGATGGTCTCAATCCCTTGCATGGATACATCGAACTCGGGTATTGCTGCCTCCATTACCTATGCCTCGATTTTTACCTTAATTGGTGGCACCGGTTCTGGTGTAACTAGAGGGACGCTTGAATCCACACCATATGTCTCAGCCTCCATAGTGGCTTTGACCTCATTAATGTCTTCTATCAACTTATTCAAGTGGTTTCCAACTTGGTCAGCAATGTTTACCTGCTGTGTGTTCAGAGTGGCAAGGCTGTCTTATGCGACTTTAGTGACAACAATTGCAAGCTCATGCACATCATCTTCAGTCAATGTGTTCATATGAGATGTCTTGTCTGCTTTTATCTTCTTGTGCAAGTGCTCTGGTTTTTGTTGCTGTGTTTACGCCTGTGTTCAGATGTTTTCCTCAGGATGCGCGCACTTGGAGTCAGGATGATCCGAGCCATTCCTACCAGCATCACCAGATGTTTCTTATTTTTCTTGCGACTGATCTCTTTGATCATCACCTCCCTCATTTCCTTGGCCATTTCCATGGCCATCGTCATAGTCCACTGGTGGGTATTCTTCGTTATGGTTCTAAGGCAGCAGCTCTACCAGTGGGCCACGCTATTCCTCAGGACACTCCTTAACAATGTCATCGACATCACTTTCGGTGATCATGAACCCTGCATTGTGTGCTTGATTCGCTAGGTCCTTCTTGGGCTCCAAGATCATATTATGGGCACCGGCTTAAAAATTGATGAAGGTTGTGTACCTGTGCACCATCGCAACATAGATTTGGTGAGATCGGTGGACAACATCATGCAGTGCCTCTATGTGAAAAAAGAACTCGATGTTGTTATCCTTCTACCAATTCGTATGCTTCTTCTGGTCCCACAAGTTCTGGAACCTTGCACCAAGGCACGGAAGTGGGACATCCATCTGTATGTAGTCTGGCAGGTTGGCCCAGAGGGTGAAGGACATCAAGATGAGAAACCAGTAGTAATGAAATTTGTAGGTGGGCTCTTCTTGGGCCTTCATGGCATCATCTATCAGCTCATTCAACAAAAATCATGACCATCTGAAAAACTCACCCAGTGTGCACAGTTCTACGAGCTTGATTGTTCCCGCAATGCACTGGTTGGGCCTCATCTTGTGTAGCGGCTTATAAGAGAGGAGCCGCGCGTAAAATCGCATGCTTGTGTATTCAATGGGGCCAATTAGGAAACCCCTTTCCGCACCCTAAATATTATACTTTTGCTTCATCCTGGTGGTGTTTTTCTAGGTCAAATACGGCGTGGGGTCCCCCACTTCCTTAGGAAGACCCATTATTGCAACAATAAGGTCGACGTCGACCGTGTATGGTCGATCGATCCATGACCATTTTCGATCGAAATAGACCATAAGTTGTCTCACGTATGTGTTGATGTGTGCACTGTATCCAAAATGCGACATAAATAGCAGGTTCATCAATCCTACGCAACCAACTCCTTCAGCTCATTGCATTAGTATGAGTACCTGAGCTCCAGTCAGGTCAGTCTAATCGGGGATCATGTAGTCCACTCTTTTCAACCCTGGTTGTTGTCGTGTGTCAAAGTCCTTGAAGCTCAACTGGATGAGCTTCAGCATGGGGACATTCTTGGGGGTCCGCAATGCGACCAAAGTTATATTGGCCTTCTTCAGCATCACCACTTCCTCTGCGTCAGCTCTTCTTGGTGGGACATATTGGGGGAATTTTTTGTCATCCTCCTTAGCATCTGGGCCTCTGCGTGGTGGGGAATCTTCCTCCAGTAGTCCTTCTTCCATGGGTTCTTTACCAGCAGTTTCCTGAACGACGGTAGCCTTCCACTTTATGGTCGTTTGCTTCGTTTGAATTTCGGATGGCCTTCCTTCTTCTTTCTCACCAACCTGTCTCGACGCTTTGATCGGCTGCACAACAGTAGTCAGTGATCTCTGAACTGGGTTCGGCATAGGGCGCAAACCAGGGGTTGGAATATTAATAGGGGTGACCGCATGTCGAGGAGAAGATGGAGGTCTACAGTGCGGTCAGGGCGACAGATGGTTTCCTGGTATGTGTCATCGGGTCAGTTTCTGGCTTTTGCTTTGGTTGTTGTACCTCTGGTGATTCTACTTCTTCTTTTACAATTGGGAAACCTAGGATAATGGTTGCGTCTGATATCTCATTATCACTAGGGATCTCAATGACCATGGGTGTTGGCTAACTGAGTGACAGAATTTTGGCGCTGTGATTTCTTGGCTCTTGTTCTCTCAGATCTCTCTCTATGTGCATAAAATATTGATTAATGGAGAAGCTTGGTATTTATATGCACCTCTACATCCTTCATTCATAATGTAGTCGGTGGGTGATGTCTAATCGATCACATGGGATTACTCGAGCGTCAAGCTGTACCTGTTAGCAAAGTTATGGAAGTTATGCCGAGGACAGATGATAGGACCAAAATGAATGTCATCATTCTCCTTGTACCATGTCGAATTTATGGCTCTTAGCTGTCGTAGCCACCTCAATCTTTGTCGAAAATCCTCTCTTAATTACCTGATTGTAGCCAACCTATCATTTCCTCCTTTCCATACGCTTTCTACCTTTTCTTGCGCGTCCTACTTTTTCTTGTGCTTCTGCATGGGTATTTCGTCGACGTGCAACATAATGACTTCCCCCTCTTTTTTTTTTACACCCGCGCGATGAATATCTAGCCAGGCATGTCGCAACCATTGTAGTACGGCTTCAGGCGAATTCCATTCACAATTCCTACAACATATTTTCCATCAATCTTTTGTAACTTTACTACGCTCGCATCAGTGATGTGTGCAACCACATATGGTCCAAGTCAATGTGTCTTTAGTTTACTCGGGTGTTTGAAAAACTTGTTGTCATCAATACAAGTCCTTCGAATTTCAATGGCTTAAGCCGGATATGGTGATCATGCCATGCTTTCTGTCTTTGCTTCTCCACAATCTAATGATATCCTGTGACGAAGCATTCCTTTTCCATCTGAACGAGTTGCGACGTACTTTGCTCGATGACATCTATGTCAATCATCTATGTCAGCGAAGCAACCCGTAGGCTTGGCACAATGTACTCCATTGGTACAACAACTTCTTTTCCATATACCAACCTGAATGAGGTATGACCTATCAGTCACTTGCAAGTTGTGTGATATGCCCACAACAAAGCTGAAACTTTCAGATCCCAATCATCTCAGTACACGTTTCATACCTTGGTCAATGCATTCTCCAAAATCTTGTTGAAATATTTGACCGTTCCATTCACTTGGGGATGATAGGGTGTTGTCTTCTTATGCTGGACCTGGAATTCTGCAGTAAGCTTAGCAATCACTTTGTCACTGCATTTTCAAATAAAAACTTCGTTACAGTCGCAGCAGTGCAATCTTTAACAGGCACGACTTCAACCCATCTAGTTAAATAGTCTATCGCGGTGATAATATAGCGCATGTCAATCCTCTTACTTGGTGGGCTGATAGGTCCAACGAAATCAACAACCCATTTATCAAATGCCTAGAGGGATATCTGCAACACCAGTGGCATTTTTTCGCAGCGCGACGGTTTTCCTATTCTATGGCAGATATCACAACGCTGACAGAAACTCTTAGTATCCATGTGTATGGTTGGCCACCATAATCCTACTTGTAGGATTTTTCACATAGTTTCTTTTGTTGCGTAGTTTCCTCCTACGACACCAACATGTGCTTCGCTCATAACCCAAAATCATTTATGTTCAAATACACAGTGGCGCAGTATTTCATCTGCACCCAGCTTATAGAGGTGTTCAGCGATCAATGTGAAGTTAGCAGCTCTAATGACTAATTGTTTCTTTTGGTTAGTGGAGGATCCCATAGGTGCATAGCATGTACTCAATAACTGTATGATAGCATTCAACTCCTGATCCTGGTTGTCCATCATGGTTTCCACTTGCACGTCGGGCAAGTTATCTTTGAGGCTCGTTGGTTCTTCACCGCTCTCTATCCTTGATAGGTGGTCAGGTCCAACATGCAGTCGACCAAGTTTAACAATGACCTCAAAATCGAACTCTTGAAACAGAAGAAGCCATCTATAGATCTTCCCCCCCAACACTAGCTTGTTGACTAGGTATTTCAGTACTGAATGATCGATGTACATCTGAAAATGTCCACCCAAAAAATAATGTCGAAATTTTTGAAGCACGCAGACCATATCAAGGCCTTCTCTTTCTGTCGTTGTGTAGTTCTTTTATGTTGTTGACAGCTTCCTGCTTGTGAAAGCAATAGGGTGGTCAAGCACACCCTCTCTTGGTTGTGTTAGGTATTAGGGGAATTTTGAGGTCTAAAATGGGCATCATAAAAGATATAATAAAATATTATGAGTTTGTCATTTTGTGGGGAAGGTATACTTACTACTCATCTTTTGCATTACAATCTATGTAACCATGGTTGAGTTAAATTGAAAAGATGTCTAAAAATAACAATAATAAAATTTTGTTTAATATGACTAGAAATAAAAATGTACTAAAGTAAAATACTAATAAATATACTAAAGTAAAGTACTAATAAATAAAATAAAGTAAATTACTTTATCTTTTAATTATAAACATATATTCATAATAGGTTTATATATATAATCTAACTTACATTTATTAAATGTATCTTAAATTTATAAATATATATTTATTAAATAATTTTTAAAACTATATCTATAATATAATTATAAATTTAAATTTAAATTAAAAATATTAAATAAATTAAAAACTATAAATATGAATAAATAATATTTTAAAATTAAAATTGTATTTATTTGTCATAAATATATTATTTCAAATTTCAAATTTATATAACAATATAATAAATTTAATATTATATCATATAATATTATAAATAAAATAAAATAATATAAAAATATATATATATATATATAAAACAATTTACCATACTCTTATAACAAATTTAATATATCTTAACTAAAATAATTATAGAAAAACATTTAATATAATATTCTAATATAATTTCAACAAGTTATATATAATAAAATTTTAACCTAATATAGGATACTTAAACACCAAAAAAAATTAATCACGTGATGTTTATTTGAGAAAACGTGTGGAACAAGTTTGTTATATATTATGATAATAATATCTTTAATCTATAGTTATTACACATTCATAATATTGTGTAGTACTTATGAATTCGAACTTGTAGTACGATTTATTTGAATTTTGAATTTGACTTTTGCTTTATGTATTTAATATTATATTTTATATTAAAATATCTATTACATAAAAAGTTTTATAATTTATAAGTACTTAAAAGTATAAGGTATATTAATATTATATTCAAAAGTATTTTATGATCATTTTTATATTATCAATATGGTTAATTATGAGTTTGCATCCACCATTTAGAATTTGACAAATAGTAGATGATGTCATTCTCTAAAATGTGATTGGTTGTTTTAAAGTTGATTTTGATAGTACCTTTGTTGTTTTGAGTCTCATTTTAGACCTCAAAATTTCCATAATGACTATGCCAAGCGCGATAGACGTTGTATCGACATGCACATGGAACTCCTTTTTCCATTTCTGGAATACCAGTATTGGCGCAGTGGCCATTGCAGTCTTTAATTTATCCAAGCTTTCCCGGCACTCTGTTGTCCACTGGAACTTTGTGTCTTTCTTCAACATTCTCTCCATATGTGCAGTCATCGTTGCATATCCTGTGATGAACTTCTGGTAGCAGCCTGTATGTCCTAGCACTTACTGAGTTGCGTGACTGATGTAGGTGGGGCTAGGTCGAAAATAATCGCAAACTTTGTTGGGTCGACCAAAATCCTGTCACGACATACGACGTGACCCAATAGTATACCAAATGGTGCATAGAAAATACATTTCTTATAATTAAGTGCAATCCGATACTAGTGACAACGGCCCACCATCATGCCCAGACTCTTGATATGGTCTCTTACTAGACCAAACACAGTGCAATCATCAAAGTAGACTTCAAGAAATTTATGTATAAAATCTTTAAAAGCAAAAACTACTATTCTAGAAAAAATAGCAGGTGCATTCTTAAGGCCAAAGGGCATTACCATATATTGATAGCATCCCCATTCTGTGACAAAGGTCATTTTTTGGCGATCCTCCTACGCGATTTTGACTTGATGATAGCCAGAGAAGCCATTAGTGAATGAATACATCTCTAGTCCGCCTACATTTTCAAGTACTTCATCTATGAATGGTGTTGGGAATGGGTCGTGCAAGCATGCCTCGGTCAGCTTCCTCAAGTTGACACAGATCTGGACTTCACCTGTTGTCTTCTTATCCTGGATCACTATAGGGTTGATCCACTCTGATTCCTCAACAGGTTCAATGATTCCTACATCGAGCATGCGATCCAATTTTGTCTTTACCTTTTCCGTATATCTGGGGTTCATTCTGTATGGTCATTTTCTACTGGGTTTAGCATATGGTCGCAGGGGTATCTTCATTTCCCTTAAATCTCCTACTATCCCCTTCATCTCTGAAAAATTGGTAGGGAACAAATCCTGATATTCATGCAGCAAGTCTGTGATGTTTGTGATAGTCTCTTCATCCCAATAATCCCCTATATTGGTGAACTTCAAGTTCTTTGGCGACCCTTGTTTACTTTCTTTATTTTTAGCGGTTTTAGGAACTGGTCACTGGAAATGGCACTTCCCTCTACTGCGCGTGTACCCTCCGAATCCAGTATGTTTATGTTAGTCAGGTCATCATATGGATATCCATTTAGGTTGTAACATGCAATCAATTGCTGGAATGTCGCACTGCTTTGGTGGGAATTTTCCTCTACGACAAAGAATTGAGCAAATATCTGAGCTTTGAGTATTTGAAGTGCAGCATCAACTGTAGGTTGCTCATCAGCAAACTCAAATGTGTGCAGAAATTGTTTGGCCATCTCTTTCCAGTCTTGAGTACCTTGTTGCAACTCCATAGACGCATTCCAGGTTCTAGGTGTCATTTCCAATGTGTGAATGAAATGATGGATCCATTCTTGTAGTGGGTATACTAAAAATACAGTGTGACACTGATTTATGTGCTCTGCAGGGCTCGACAACCCTATTTTCCTATGACTTACAGTGACAACTTCTTCACCAAATCGGACTTCCATCAACCTTCTGCATTGCATCCATTCTATTATGAACTGCTTGTGCGCACCCCACCATCTGGAAGGCGCAGCCTTTAGTACATGATCCAACGCATACAAGTGCTGTGATTCTATGACAAGACCTTCAAACTCAGTGAGAAATGTTGCAAGGTTAGGTTATCCTTCATAGGTGGGTATCTCTCTGTCCTCAGTGTCCATCCGTCGCAAAAACCTAGTAATCCTTGCGCATCTCCTCATAGAGACCTCATGTAACCGATTTTTCCAGTTCTCTAAAGCTTCCCCTGAGTTGGATGTGCAAGAACTAGCACTCTTCCAGCTCAGGTTCCCATCTGCAGTTGGATTGATGTAATCTTCTTGCATGGCAGTGACATTGTATATCTGGTCGAGATATTCACCATTTCCATCGTTATAGACATGCTCAACATATCTTTCTCCTTCCAATGGATCAATGGGCGACACTACCCTCATTTCATTATCCTCGAATGAGAGTATCCTTTTCTTAAATTTGATGATGGTATGATTGTCTATGGACCAATCTATGCCCAGTAGTGCAGGATATTGATTTGTGTCATCAATAATGTTAATGACTTCAAAGTCTACAAATGTGCACAACCCTTCTATGTCGACAGGGACTTGACTCAGTCTACCAATTGGGAGTACCTTCACCTGATTGGAAAGTCGTAGTTGAACAAGAGACCAATCCAACCGCAGCTTACCCATACTTTCCCAAGTTTCTCGTGTCAATATATTGAAATCAGGCCCTAGGTATAAAATGACATAGTCCATGTCATAATCTCCTATATGTGCAGTCATTCTTAACTCGTGACCAGTTTTGAATTTCTTTTCGACCTGGTTAACTCTTTTTTCAGGTTGTGTCTCTATTAGTGTCTCTTCTATGAGTGCTTGTAGTTCTTCGATAGAATCTTTATCTTGAATTAGCACTAAGAAAATTGACAGAAAATACTTGAGCTTACTAACCTTTTGTGGGATCTTATTCTGGAATATGTGCTGGCCCATCATTCAAGCATCTCCCTGACTTCTTCTGGAGTCAACGGCTCTTGTGGATCCAAAAACTCTGGTTGCACGTCCATGAATACTTGTTTCTATTTTTGGACATCGAACGACACCCTCTTTTTCATTGTCAGTCGTACTTGCAGCTAAATTTGTTCTTGCGGCATTTCCAAATCAGCTCCAGCTGCAACACCTCCTCGTGTTACAACTGCAACGCTTGGCTCTCTTGGTTCAACAATAATCATCTGGACATTTAAGTTAGCATTTGGATTCGGATTTGGATTCTGTACAGGAGTAGGACCTGCGATGGTCATGGCCTTCCACTTCAGAATCAACTATGGACATTGCTCCACATTATGGTCTTGTCCCTTGCAATATGAGCATGT
Organism: Pseudotsuga menziesii; assembly: GCA_001517045.1. Lineage (NCBI taxonomy): Eukaryota > Viridiplantae > Streptophyta > Pinopsida > Pinales > Pinaceae > Pseudotsuga > Pseudotsuga menziesii. Next base: position 791,823 of record LPNX010351039.1, read on the forward strand.
ATTTGCAGGCTCCAAGCAATCTTTGGCATAATGACCTTGTTGCCACATTTGTAGCATGTAACCTGACCTCTTCCTCTACCAAATCCTCCTCCACTTCCTCTTCCTATGAAGTTTCCACCACCCCTTCCTTGAAGGTGCGGTTGTTGTGGGGGATAGTGATTATGTTGATATTGTGGTTAATAGTGATTATGTTGCGTGTATGGCTGTTGTGTCGTATACTGAGGCTAATACTAGTTTTGATACTGATTAGGTGGGAACTGCATAGGTTGATATGATGGTTGCACCGAGTCAGCCTGAGTCTGCCCATCATTCTTCATCAGGTATGTGTCCACTAGATTTTCCTTCAAGAGATGATATGCTATGCAGTCCTTCTCTTCATGCCTTGTTGACTTGCAAAATTTACAAAATAGGTTCACTGGGGTACTCACAATCCTTTGCAGGTAAAGGCAGTCTTCATCGCAATGTCATCTAGACTCGTATATGTGACACCATGGTAGTCCATGTTCATTTAATGGGTTTGACACACCGGATGAGACATAATTCATGAAGGTCAGACAATTATCCTTAGTGTGTCCGTCTGTTCTGCATTTTTTGCACCATAAGTATTAGTGGGATTCCTTATCCTTCTTGATGTCCTGAAGATGTAAGGTTAGATTAGCCAACTGCGAATGAATCTATACCATTCCTGCAGCACCATCACCAATTGGTGAGGACTCTAGCTTCATTGCCAATTCTAGCGTTTCCATCTACGACTCAATCTTTTGTTGCATCAATGTCCTTTGGATGTGTGGTAATAGCGCAGCAATAAACCACTCCTTATGTTGAACATTTGACATCTGGAAACTTAATTTGGCCATCAAGGTTTTAAATCGCTGGTCAAAGTCCCATACTATTCCTACTAGTGCTTGCTTTATCTCCTTAATCTTAATGATGCAATGTGACTCAGATTTAGGTTTTCTAAACTCGAAGATCATTGTGGCATGTATCTCCTCAAGAGTCTTCTGTGGTGCTCCTAACTATACTATACAATACTTCATAAACTAGTCCAACGCACAACCCATTAGATTCATGATCATCTGTGCTTTCTTTAGGTCGACATTCTGGACTACACGAACCATCCAAACAACTTCACATATGAACCAATGTTGCTCTGGATCCTCTCCTCCATTTCCATTGAATGTGGGTAACCGAATATCAACCCCAGCCATTGAGTTGGCATCGATGTTATTCAATGAAGGATTTAACGAGGGTGTTTCCTCTTGCGCGACAGTCGCAGCACTAGCACTATCAGTATTAATAACTCTCTCAGGAGATGAGGCCCTAGACCTTACCTCGGGTGATGCTCTTGGTGTGATGTAGTTATGTCCTGAACTTGGTGTCTCTTCAGACTCTTTGGAGTCTTCTTCTCCTTCTGAGATTGGGCTATAGTCCTCCTCTTCATCACATGATCCTTCCTATACTTGTGACTGAAGTTTGTGTTCACTTTTCTCGAACAAACTAGGATTTTGTCGACCTTCCTCTGTCTTTCTCCTCTTTCTAGATCTGAATCTCCTTCCACTCCATATGAATCCAGTCTCTAGTTCAGGATTTGTACTTCCTGGGAACATCTCAACTCACCATTTCCCATTTTCTTGACAAGTCGTCTGCGACATAGCCTTCCCCCGTAGTACGCAAATCAACTACTCAATTGCAGGATACCCTTCTCATAAATGAGCATCTTGATCCATGTACCGATAGATAACAAATATCTTCTTCGGGGTCCTTGGAAAAATATTCTTTCAGCCTCAATATATGAGGCTATAGCCTCTACTGCAAACTTAGTAATATATCCTTGTAAAATACTGTTAACCCAAAAATTAACAGCTCTAAAGATGGTGTTATTTACACTGGTTATCTCGCACACCAACTGATCATTCCATTTGACTGTTTCTCGTCTTTGGAAATTTATCTACTTTCTTGCCAATATTGACACCATTCATACAACACAATAGGAAACTTTGCAAAAAATATCTCATGGATATCAGAATATATGTACCAATCTACCCAGTTTTCTACGCTCAACTGAGATATTGCACAATCTTCTTGCACAAATGCTGGTGTCTTGGACTCCATCCAGTCCTCTATCTTGTTCTTTGTCGGATGCCACAACATGTCCCTTGACTCAAATGGTTAAGGTCCCGACAACAGAACCATTTGTTGGCATATTTTCTCTTCTTGTCTAGACCCGCGGTTCATCAACAACATAATACCAACAAGACACCAAAATACATCGGCCCAATAGAGAAAGCTCTGTCAGCAACGCCCGTGAAGCAGGCACTGTCTCACCCGAGATATCTTTATGGGTAACTTCCAGAACCATGTTTCCGTAGTTGGCGAGGGATTCTAGTCCCTTTGCACGTGGCCAAGGCGCTCGATAAAGGTGACGGGATGGAGTTTGCTACTGCGTGACGACAACACAACGATAACTCACAACTGGCGTGCGACACTACTTTACCATTGTGACTCTACAACTAGCGCAAAATGCGATGCATCTGATTCCTTGTACTCAACATACATCGTGCGGCTCATGCCTTAAGTTAACAACAGAATTATAAAGTCATGCATAACATTCTAATAGTGCTTTAATCCTTCATGCATCCATTGATTGTTCCTACTGCGATATTCATTCAACGGTAGCTGTAATAATTCATAGTAATCAAACATTCACATCAACATTCAACATTAAATACATTCATCTACATAACACAGTAAATAACGTGGAAACCCATATGGGAAAAACTACCAAGGTGCTCTTCATTTGGGATGAGAATGGTTTATAGCACTTTGTAGCCTATGATATGCAGAATGTTCTTTAGATATGTTTATTTGACTCGATCTTTGCTCTCATGCTCTTTGTTTTATTCTCTATCTAGTCCTACTGATCTGCACACAACCTGGATCGACTCTTCTACTTACTATCTGCGCACCCAGCTATAGGTTCCTTCTACTACTAGTAGTTTGCACACATAACGGCAAGATCTGCGGCTCAAAAGCCTTCTACTTCTACCATACTCTCCTCTGAGTCTTCTTTCTCTGACTCTTTCACTACGCTAACTAAGAACTTCATAACTCTTGAACAACAGACATCTAATGAATGAACGACTCAAGCCAACCCTTATACAGAATGGGTTCTTCCTATTTATAATATTTACAATACCACGCAGGGTCGACTCAATACATCTCAATTATTACAGACTCAACAATCCAAACTATCCCTAGTTTACATCAATCTCTGCCCATACCTAGCTACAAAATCCCTGCAAGACATTAACCACGACTTAGCTAGTTGAAGAAATGTCTTGCAGCTCGTCTGTACCAGTCATAAATAGAAGCAAAACTATCCTTCCTCCTCTTGTTGGCTAGTCCTTCTGTAGTATTCCTTGATTTCTGTCTTCCAGCCTTAACTTCTCTACATGTCTCTTCCACCGAATTGGATATGCCTTCCTCATTGCATCATCTTTGTCACAGCTTTCCTTCTACCTCTTTCTCCGTCGTGCGCATTTTTTTATCTTATCTGCATCGATTCCTTCTTAGCCTACTTTTCTCCTGTTGCATGCACACTTTTCATCCCTTTTCTTGTGCATTCGCTTCTTCCTTGTCTCTTGTTGGTACTATGCTGTTAATGAACCTTGTGGCTTTAAACTAGAGATATTTTGGGTTCTTAAGGTCCCAGCAATGGAACCATTTGTTGGCCTCTTTTCTCTTCTTGTCTAGACCCACAGTTCATCAACAACATAATACCAACAAGACACCAAAAGACATCGACCCGTCAGAGAAAGCTCTGTTTGCAACACTCGTGAAGCTGGCATTGTCTCACCTAAGATATCTTTATGGGTAACTACCAGATTCATGTTTCTGAAGTTAGCGAGGGATTCTAGTCCCTTGGCACATGTCCAAGGCACTTGAAAAAGGTGATGGGATGGAGTCTTCTAATGCACGACGACAGCACATTGATAATTCACAACTGGCGCGTGACATGACTTTACCATTGTTAATCTACAACTGGTGCAACAATGCGATGCACTTGATTCCTTGTACTCAACAGACATCATGCAGATCATGCCTTAACTTAACAATGGAATCATAAAGTCATGCATAACATTCTAATAGTGCTTTAATCCTTCATGCATCCACTGATTGTTCCTACTGCGATATTAATTCAACGGTAACAGTAATAATGCATAGTAAGCAAACATTCACATCAACATTCATCATTAAACACATTCATCCACATAACACCGTAAATAACGCAGAAACCCATTTGGGAAAAACCACCAAGGTGCTCTTCATCTGGAATAAGAATGGTTTATAGCACCTTGCAGCCTACAATATGCAGACTTATCTTTAGATATGTCTATTTGACTCAATGTTTGCTCTCATGCTCTCTAGTTTATTCTTTATCTACTCCTACTAATCCGCACACAGCCTAGATTGACTCTTCTACTTACTATCTGCGCACTCAGCTGTAGGTTCCTTCTACTACTAGAGGTCTACGCAAATAGTTGCAAGATCCGTGGCTCAACAACCTTCTACTTCTACAAGACTCTCCTTTGAGTCTTTTTTCTATGACTCTTTCTCTAATTCTAACTAAGAATTGCATAACTCTTGAACAACAGCCATCTAATGAAGGAACGACTCAAGCCAATCCTTATACATAACGTGTTCTTCCTATTTAAAATATTTACAAGACCATGCAGGGTCGACCGAGTACAACTCAATTATTACAGACTCAAAAACCCAAAATATCTTTGGTTTACATCAATTCTTACCCATGCCTAGTTGCAAAATCCCTGCAAGACATTAATCACGGCCTTAACTAGTCGTAGAAATGTCTTTCAGCTCATATGTACCAATCAAAAATAGCCACAAAATTGTCCTTCCTCCTCATGTTGGCTCGTCCTTCTACAGTCTTCGTTGACTTCCTTCTTCCAGCCTTAACTTCTCTACCTGCCTCTTCCATTGACTCGGATCTGCCTTCCTCATTGCAGCATCCTCGTTGTAGCTTTCCTTCTGCATCTTTCTCCATCATGTGCATTTTTTGTCTTATCTGCGTCGATTCCTTCTTAGCTTGCTTTTCTCCTGTCGTATGCACACTTTTCATCCTTTTGCTTGTGCATTAGCTTCTTCCCTGTGTCTTGTTGGTATTATGTTGTTGATGAACCCTGTGGCTTTAAACTAGATATATTTTGGGTTCTTAAGGTCCCAAAAATGGAACCATTTGTTGTCCTCTTTTCTCTTATTGTCTAGACCCACGGTTCATCAACAACATAATACCAACAAGACACCAAAATACATCGAACCAACAGAGCAAGCTCTGTCGGCAACACCCGTGAAGCAGGCGTTGTCTCACCCGAGATATCTTTATGGGTAACTGCCAGAATCATGTTTCTGAAGTTAGTGAGGGATTCTAGTCCCTTGGCACATGTCCAAGGCACTCAAAAAAGGTGATGGGATGGAGTCTTCTAATGCACGACGACAGCACAATGATAAGTCACAACTGGCACGTGACATGACTTTACCATTGTGACTCTACAATTAGCACAACAACGTGATGCATCTAATTCCTTGTACTCAACAGACATCGTGCGGATCATGCCTTAACTTAACAACGGAATCATAAAGTCATGCATAACATTCTAACAATGCTTTAATCCTTCATGCATCCACTGATTGTTCCTACTACGATATTCATTCAACAATAACCATAACAATGCATAGTAAGCAAACATTCACATCAACATTCATCATTAAACACATTCATCCACATAACACCGTAAAAAATGTGGAAACCTATCTGGGAAAAACCACCAAGGTGCTCTTCATCTGTCATAAGAATGGTTTATAGCACCTTACAGCCTACGATATGCAGACTGATATTTAGATATGTCTATTTGAATCAACCTATTATCACTCCAGGAAACTCCTCAAGGTTGTAGCTTGAGGATTCCTGGTAACTTAAATGTTTTTATTTTTTTCTAAGTGGATCAAGTTAGGTTACCTATAAGACCTCACACTCTCAAGACATGCATGAAACTCAATCAGGGATAAGGCTTCTAATTACCATTGTTCATAGGTTGACAATATGGTGCAGAGATGGAGAACTTATCATGCTGGTAGATTCATACATAA
>LPNX010351039.1:798207-851091 GCA_001517045.1 Pseudotsuga menziesii
CAATATGATAAGCTTGACAATCGAAATGGTCTACAAGTCCTTGAAGTTGAAACCTTTCAATAAAATAAGTCTTAGGCTTTATAGCCTTTACAAAAATATTCAGATCTTGAAAAATTGGATCTGATTTACTAGAAATAGACAAAATAATTGTTTTTTGCATACTTAGGTCAAAAACCCTAATTTAACTACTAGTCTTACTAACTGTAGAATTCGTTCACTATTTGAACCTTCTGATAACTAAAGTACTGGAAATAACTGCCACTTGTCCTCTGCTGGTTAAGTCACTATTTCACTTAGACAGTTAAGTGTTGGTGACCTTTTCTTCCTTTATGTCACAACAAAAATGAAGCATACTTCCTTGATGTTTTCTTCAGAATCCTTCATCTTTATACTTTGTCCCTGACCTATTCATGTTCGCCCAAAACTGGTCCTTCGTGTCAAAATTTGATCTTATGCCTCTTTCTATTTTTGGTGGTTAAGAGGACAAAATATCAGAACTGTTAGCTACTGAAAGCGGTGCTTTCGGTGGCTAATGAACTGCCTCAACGTCCACCTAAGCCACCGAAAGCCCTGTTCTTAAAATATTCTTAGGCCACCTCCAAAATTGGACTTTCAATTTTGTCTGCTTGTCTTTCTTATTCAACAGGTTCTATGTTAGGAAGGTTGATAGTAGCCTGGCTTGATTCTGGAGGTTGAAGGCTTACTGCAGCTTCAGCTAGGGTTTGCAATGTGAGGTGAGTGCTAGGGTTTGTCTTAGCATCCTTCATCTACAACCTCTAAAGCCTAATCATTCTATACAGCCTTGTGTTTTCCTTCAAGTATGTTTTCTTCAGTCTTTTTAAAAAGATATACCTTTCTCTCATCTCTTGGTAAGAGTTGTGCAATAGCTTATTCCTCCTGGTCAATGTAGCATTGATTTTCTTTATCTCTCTTTCTAAACTTTCCATTTCATACACTTGCCTCAGCAACTGATTTATCCTTTGTGTCTTGGGATTTCTAGAGGAAGCCTTCTCTACTGATTCATCTTTCTCTTTTGGTGTAGGTGATGGTATCTCTTCAATCTCTGCTGTCAATTGCTCTGTTAGGTAAAATTTTTCCCTAAAAGTTTGGCCAAACTGCTGAAAACTAGGGCTCATAGATGGATTTTTTCCTTCCAATATGTGACACCTGGGTATAAAATGAAAGAGGTTTTTGTATATTGATTTGTTCTAAGAAGAAACCTCTCAGTTTTTTGGAATTCATTTTAATTTGCCCGGGATATAGATTTCAAAAACATGTGTCAAACAGGAAATTCTGAGATTCAAAAATTAGGTCTTATAGATGGATTGGATTCTCTCAATATGCAACACCTGTAGGAAAACTGAGAGAGGTTATTGTTTTATGACCTGTAAGGAACACAAAAATCCAAGAGTTTTTCAAAATGATTCTCCCATCGCTCAGAATCACCGTTTTAAAATGACGCATTTTCACAGTAAAACACCACTTTTGGTGGCCTGGAGTGCCCTCAAATTTTGGTCTTAGCTGCCGAAAGCAGGGATTTCAGTGGCTAATGAACTGTTGGTACATTCTCCTAAGCCACCAAAAGTCTCTTTGAAACAAAATTTTATAAAAACGTGATCAACAGGATTTCGGTGGTTAACGTGGTCCTTAGTCGAAACTGTTAGCTGCCGAAAGCTGGCTTTTTAGTGGCTAATGAACTGTTGAAAAGTTCATCTAAGCCACCGAAAGCTAAAACTTTCAATTTTCTTAAAAAACAGAACACCAGATATTCCAACCTTGTTATTCACCCCAATGTATTTCATAATATGACTTGAAATCTTCATCCTATCAAAAAATAAATTGTATGAGCGAACTTATTGAAAATAAATTGGTTTTGGGAGATAACACAATCTTTTCTCTCATGCTCTCTGGTTTATTCTCTATCTACTCCTACTAATCTGCACACAGCCTCGATCGACTCTTCTATTTACTATCTGCGCACTCAACTGCAGGTTGCTTCTACTGCTAGCGGTGTGCGTACACACCTGCAAGATCCATGGCTCAACAGCCTTCTACTTCTACCAGACTCTCCTCTTAGTATTCTTTCTCTGACTCTTTCTCTAACACTAACTAAGAACTGCATAACTCTTGAACAACAGACATCTAATGAATGAACGACTCAAGCCAACCCTTATACAGAATGGTTTCTTCCTATTTATAACATTTACAAGACAACGCAAGGTTGATTGAGTACAGCTCAGTTATTACAGACTCAAAAACCCAAAATATCTCTACTTTACATCAATGTTGGCCCATACCTAGCCGCAAAATCCCTGCAAGACATTAACCACAGCCTTAACTAGTTGCATAAACGTCTTTCAGCTCATCTGTACCAGTCATAAATAGCCGCAAAACTGCCCTTCCTCCTCTTGCTAGCTCGTCCTTCTGCAATCTTCCTTGACTTTCGTCTTCCATCCTTAACTTCTCTACCTGCCTCTTCCATCGACTTGGATCTCCCTTCCTCATTGCAGCATCCTTGTCGCAGCTTTCCTTCTCCCTCTTTCTCCTTTGCATGCATGTTTTTATGTTATTTGCGTCGATTCCTTCTTAGCCTGCTTTTCTCCTGTTGCACGCACACTTTTCATCCTTTTGCTTTTGCATTTGCTTCTTTCTTATGTACTTCTTCTAGCCCAACAGGTACGTTGAAACCTCCCTTGATAAAATATGATATATTACTATTACTTTTGTCATGAAAAATAAACAAAATTGAAATAAAAATTTTGTTATTTATTTTTTATGATCCCTTTTATATATAATGGTGAGATAAGTCAAATATGCATTGGTATTTTTATGTAGTCAACATAACTAAAGAAAGAATAATATTAACATTATTTCAAAATTTATTAATGATAAAGTTGGAGAATTCTTTATGCAAAAGAATTTACATATAAACTGATTCTCACATAATGTAAATATCATTTGTGACATAATGTTAATAATCCTTTTATCAACATTAAATTTACTTTAAATTATTTGATGAGCTTGAAAGAATATATGAAATTAATATTTAAAGTCATAAAAGAAATAAGTGTCAATTAGAATTTTAAAATTTTTAAACAATTGACATTATTTCAAAAATTCCTTTTTAAACCATAATGCTCATCAAATTGAAATAAATCTAAGAACATACTTAATTATTGAAAATCATTGTCATGTTAACCATATATGAGCCTAAGAACCGATAAAAGACATAGTCAAACTATTTAAATCACCTAAATCACCCAAAACTCATAAAATGGAGACCAAGCCAAAGATCAAGCAGCATGGAAAATGAAGTATCCAAAGGGAGATAATCAAACAACTAACTACATGAAGTGAGATAAAGTAAAAGAAAACTGAAAGCTAAATATTTACAAATTTTACATGGGGGTCCCCTTTTATTTTGCGAAAATCAAGGGGAGTTGTTGGGGTGCCAACACTGTTAAAAAAACTATAGCATATGTACGCAACTTTTAGCCAAAATCCTGCATGTATATGCATATTTTGTCCAAAAACCAGCGTGTATATGCAACTTTTGGCCAAAACATTGCGTATGTACGCAACTTTTAGCCAAAAACCTGTGTATACAGAGAAGAAAGTGGTAAAAAACAAGCCAAGGGTCAAACCACTCTGGGGGAGTGTCAATGGATGAACATACTACTAAATGCGACACAAAAATGGGGAGAACCCCCAATCCCCAAATAAAAACAAGGAACTTCCCCAGCAGAGTCGCCAATTCTATTATGTAGAGAAACTTCCTATGGATTGGGGGTACCACAACAGACAGTATGACACCAGAAATCAATCTTTCCCAATATGCAAGAATAGTAAGCAAATCTAACACTAAGGGATATCGAATTGTACTTTATTCTGGACGATTGAAGTAGATCCTTGTTGAGCTTTTCCAATGCAATTGCAATTACAATTTGCTCTCAAAAACAACAAACAAAGCAAGCATGATATATATAAATGTGTTAGATCTATTCTAGAATATATAATCAACCATGTATAAGCACTTAAATACATCCATGGATTCAATATTCATATACAAAATTCACATGAATTGGATAGGAAAATATATTTATATTAATAAATCAGAGATACAATAGTGACAAACTCTGTCGGCACTTCTGCGAACCGGAGAAACTGATTCCTCCACCTGGGCCTCCACCACATCTCTCTATAGCAAGCTCACAAAGCAAAGGAAATCTTGGGAAGAACACTATGTGCTCCAAGGGACAAAGGGATGCAGACTCAAGTATAAGCAAAACTGAGGCAACAATGGACTAAAGTTTCCTTGATCTTCGATTTCACCTCCTTCAATGTATCCAAGGGGTGCCTTAAATAGCCCTCCAAAGAGGTAATAGAGGGTTGAATCTGAGCGTTCTCAAGGCATTTGGAAGGCCAAGAGTCAAGTTATTTAGACTCATATGAGGAAAACTCCAAAAATATTTGTCATTTTGTAGACATCCCGATGTACGCGGGTTTGAGGTCAAAAGGTGCGTATACATGTGAGTATTGCTTTAAAAGTCGCGTATATGTATAAATATGCAATTTTTGGGGATGATCTTGGAACATCAAAGAATAATATAATTGGTGTCCAAGGAGTCTATAGAAGGATAGGGAAGACCATAAATGTGTGATCTACTCGATGTGGTAAAATCAGCTATAATACCTTTCATTGTTTTGGTTTCTTCTCCATAAGTCAAACCTCCTTGTCCTCCTCATGCTCCTCCTTGAGCTCCTCCTTCACCTTGCCTTGCAATATTATTCACTTTGATCTTCCTTACATTGACTTCACTCCTCAATATTCCCTTAAATATAAGGTAGATATCCCTCCTTCTCTTGATGAGATTCACACATTCAAGGATTTCCATGCCCTATGCTACCTTGTGTGATTTTAAGCATGCATTCATTCGATATATATCCATCATAAATAAAAATGTTCTTTTAAAGCAAGTAAACCATCGTACATTTTTACATATTATCTCCCATAAAGAACCAAAGTTATCATGACAAACTCATGGATATATATAATCAAGTTCATAAGTACATTAATGGTCATCAAAATTCAAAAGAAAAGTTTCAAAGGTTCTGAAAATGATATACATCTAAAATGCATTGCGAAAATAGAAAAAGTGTTATGCAGTCCAAGGATTCCTCGACCATACCTTTATAATCGCTTTACTTTTTCCTTCTCCTCCCTGATCTTTTTGAATGTTAAATCCTCCCTCTTGCCTATGACATATAGGAGATCCTCCCTATTATATCCTTAGACCATGTATGGAGGTAATCGATATTGATCCTATGTGTCTGGATCATCCCCATAGCTATTAAAAAAGAGGAAAATATTTGGGACCCATCTCAAAAGGGTAGTATTGCCACCATGTGTGTAATCCAATATAGTCTATCTAAATCCATAATTAGAATATAAATTAACATTTGTATCTTTACTTAATTAGGATATCCATTCCCATTTGGATCTTTACTATGATACACTCAACAACTAAGATTTTGTTGGTTTTGGTCTCCTCAAATCTTTCCCTCTCTACAATTTCAGATGCTTCACTTTGAATCATGGGAAATGCCTCTTCCCCAATATTGAAACATTGATCCTCTCTTTTCTAAGATAACCAACCAATCAACTATATAACTAGCTAACCCCCAATGTTTGTTCCCTTATATATTTACCTCCTTCCTTCCTAAAAGGCCAAAAGGCCTAAGGATCATTTACAAAATTTTAGGATATTGTAATTACCTATGCCCCAATGCCACCTACATGGACCTAATCTTGCTATAAATTTGAGGGGTCCCCTATAAACCAATAAGTTTATGACATGTGGCTAATATGCCACTCATCCTTGCATTCAATCTTCTTAGTTGATTGCCTTCTTGTAACAAGATCAGTCAAATTTCCAGGTCAATTATAGTCCAGGTCGACTTCCATACCATTGAGTTGAGGCATACAAAATATTAGTCAATGGTTATGATGGCATGTGTGGTATGTGAAAATACCTCCTCTTTATTCAGTTATACTCTTACATATGTAGTTACTAAGATATGTAAGTCGGTTGTTAGCATTTACAAGGTATGTGGCATGAAATGTTTATGTATGTAAGAGAAACCTATAATACATTACATTTTTAATGTTAGTCATTGTTCATACTAATTTACCAATGTTATGTTAGGTGGGTGTCCTCCAATGATATCCATGAGAGTGAATTACGTATATGGAAGAATGAAATTGCATAAATTGTATGTTTATTGGAAAAGGATATCCCTATAGGTTTCATGGACCTTCAGGTTCATTTGCTTATACACCTAGTAGATGACATTGAAATGGTGGGTCTTGTATCAACAAGGTGGATGTTTTTCTTTGAGAGGTAGATGAGAACACTAAAAAGATATGTTCGACAAAACGCACATCCAGAGGGTTGCATGGATGAAGGATATGTATTGAATGAAGCATTTTTCTTTCTATGTGAATTCCTTGGTAAATATTATGAAGATGGTCCACGAATATGGGATTAAGCACGTACGACAGATATTATAGATGGAGATAAACTTCAATCTAATGGTGTTCAAGTATAAGTTGGTGAGTAAAAGCATGATCATTGTGGTTATTTTTTCAATTATTTACTCTATAAAATTATTATTTTTCAAAAATATAATAATGGCATTTGCAATTTGAAAATGTACATGTTGATTTTCAATAGGTGTCGATGAATGCATTGTGCATGACAAGTTCGATGTTTACCACATGGATTGTATGAATAAATGGATTAAATTGTATGAAAATAAAAGGGAATCAGTTTTAGAAGTAAGAATACAATTTAAGATATCAAGCCCAAGGAATACACCACTTCCCATGGATCTATCTGGGGAATGGGGCAAAGATTTCACATTACAATGGGTTAGTGAACAAATTCAAAATCAAATAGATGAAGAAGGAAATGATGAAAACATAACATAAGATGATATCAACATGTCTAGAGGATGTGAAAGAAAGGTACATTTATAAATCTCACAAAATATTCTTTTACAAAACATTGTTGACACTATTGGTTATTTAATAATTCATATATAGTTGTTTTTTCTAGTTGAACTAAAAAAAATGGTCTGATACAGTTGAGGAGATATCCTGCAATGTAGAAATATGGTAAACACTATCATGTGGAAATAATATACTTAAAACGATTCTCCTTTGATTATGGTTTCATGGTTGATTTCAAGTAATCAAGTCAAGCAATTTCAAAAGATAAAAATATTATTGAAGGTAATCTTCTGTATGTTGGAAAAATACAACAAATTATTGAGGTGGATTACTGGTCTTTCAAATGCAGTATTTTTAAATGAGGTTGGTATGAGGCATTTGAGAGGACACGAAGACATGATACCCATAGTGGATTATTTTCTATACATTCCTTGAGGTACCTACCCGAATACAAGGATCCCTATGTCTTACCAATTCATTGTGAGAAGGTATTATTATCAATCTAACATAATTATAATCACAAGAATCAATGGTTATATACAATATGTTAATTCATATAGTTCATTATGGATATAAATGTGCATATTAATTAAAAGTTATACTAACATGTCTAATATATGATTATGGTTCATGTGTAGATGTTTTTGTATGAAGATATTCTGGATCCAAAGTGGATATTTTTCATACATTATGATCCAAGATTAAGACATGTATTTGATGATGCCTCAATGAATAATGAACAAAACAATGATATCCAACCAATTCTAGCTGAGAGATTAGATAACAATGAAGAAATGACCACCCATGGTGATGTTCAAGATGAAGATGTTCAAACACAAGAAGATGAAGATGAAGATGAAGATGTTTAAGAACAACATGAAAACATTTTCCATGCCATTAATCAACATGATATAGAGCTAGATGATATTGATCTAGATGATCTAGAGCTAGATGAGAATCAAGATGGTGCAAATCAATTGGATGATCTGGAGTTAGAAAAAAGTGAAGATGAAGATGATTATAATACCACTTTAGCAAGATGGGGTACAAATAATAATATAAAAAACTTACAGGACCATATCAACATTGATAAGGAAGCATTGGATGGCATATATGCTGATAATAATGTAAATCAATACTTCTAATTTTACAGGATTTCTAATACATATTACTTGAATAATTATGATCTTATGTCCAAATATTTGAAATTGTTTTTTTATCACATGGATTTAGTAACTTTGAATTAGTTTCTTGATTTATAATTTTTGAAAGGTTGGTTCTTAACGACTCTATACTTAAATGTACATGGAAATCACTGTTAAAAATAGTCATTTGTCATGGGCTTAGCAAATTTTATTTTTGTTTCAATTTATTTTAACCACATGTGCTCCCCTTTTTTTATTATGAATTGAATAATGAAATGTCAATGATTGTTTAGTTAATATTACGCACACTATTGAGTAATTCTATGAAATTTACTATAGTAATGTTCCATCTTGCACTAATGAACAATGTTGACAAGGTAGACAACTTAGTTTATCATTAACATTTTTCCAATTAATTTGGTTACCTATATATAGTAGCTAATATTTTGCAATAAATTTACCACATCGAACTTATCATTGAAATGTTGTCAAGGACAAGTGCCATTAAGGTCACTCAAATGCCATTAAGGTCACTCAAATCCTATTAAGTTCACTCAAATATTGTCTAGGACAAGTGAATTTCAACTTCAAGTACATCATACATTGCATCATCATTGTTAACCCAAAAAATCCCTCACTCAGCTCTACATGGCCTACACCACCCAAGGACACCCATACACAACCTTCGTAACACCCCATTAGACCCCCACGCCCTAAAAAAGGCTTAAGAATGAAGAAAAGGGCTTCAAACCCCCTAAAAGGAACCTAAATAACTCTACTAGGGGCTAAAGCCTCCAAAAAGGGGCTAAAACCCCTCAAAGGAGCCTAAAACCCTAAAAGGAGCTAAAGTTATGGTGAAAGGGGCTAAAAGCCCAAAAAAGGGGCTAAAGCCCAGACCAAGGGCTTAAAACCCTAAAACCCCAAAAGAAAGCTATAAAAGGAGGGTGGGGGGTCACTCTCAAAGAACACCTCTCTTGCATACTGTTATGCTTCCCGTGGATGCCTTGAGACTCTTAGCCTCTCAAGCCACCCACATTCTTCTCTCTTCCACTCATCTTCCCCATTGAGCCATAGCTCCTCCAATGCTGAGTGAGATAAGGAGTTGCTTCTTCTAGCCAGGGCATGGTGGCCCATTTCACCAAAGGAGAGGTATAACCTAGTTTTGCTTATGTATTTGCTTTAGTAGTTTAGTTGTTTCTAACCAATATTTGTTTGCAGGCTTGCTTTTTATTTTGTTTTGCAGGTTTATTTATGTTTAATAGTTGCTTGCAGGTTCTTGGAGCTAAGCCCTAACCCTGTTTGCAGAGGGGCTCACTGCCATTGCTATCTATTTGCTTTCTCTTTCTATTCTGCTTTTCCTTTATACATTTTCCACATGTAGGAACCTACCCTTCCGTCCTATAGACGGAAGGGAGCCATTCTTGCCCCTGTAGTAAGGAGAAATCCCTGCTACAATCATCATCATTGAAATTGTCATCATCAATATCAACATCAATAAGTACATCATCAACAACATCATGGTTAGCATCGTCCTCATCAACAAATACATCATCAACCACATGTTTTTCATCATCATTTATAGGGTCGCTCATATGTCATTATGCTTCATCATCATTCGTCACCATTTGAATCCATGTCATGTTGTTACAATCACTCAAATTCCATTAAGGTCACTAAAATGTCATCGACAACAACTAAATGTCATTACATCCATTTAGGTGATATTAATATGTCTCTCATATGTCACTATGAACATTTAAGTTCCATTAGGATCAATAAATATCCAGAAGTATTATGACATACATATGATCCTTGTGGACATCAATGTTTTCATCATCATAATCATCAATGCCATATGGTACATCAACATCATCTTGATCATCATCCTCATTATCATCCTCATCTTCAGCATTAAGTACATCATTAAAAAAATCATCGTCATCATTGTCATTATGGTCACTCATATGCCATTAGTGTTCTTAATCACTCATCGCCATTTGGATTCATGCCATGTAATTGTTAAGGTAATTTATATGTCATTACAGACATTTTGATGATAATAGGGTCGTTTAGATGTTGTTACAGACATTTATGTGCCGTTAGAATCAATTAGGATCTAAAAGTGCTACCACATGCATAATCATCATTGAAATCCACATCACCATAATCATCATATAATAAATCAACATCATTATCATCGTCGTATTCACCATCAATATAATTGCAATAATACTGAGCAAGGAACCCTACTACCTCACAGGAATAGATGATATAGTCTTATACTTATCAAATCATATCCATACACTCAATCATAATTATCGTAATGCATCATCATCATGTCATTAGGGCCAATCAGATGTCAGTAGGGTCTATCAAATGTTGTTGGGGACACTCAAATTCCATTAGATCAAATTAGGTGACATTAAGGTAATTTACCCCTCATTGGGATTAATCAATATCCAAAAAATCCACTATTACGATCATTTAGGTGCCACTATGATAAATCAAGATCGAAAGTACTATCACATGAATCATGATCATTGACATTGACATTGACATTGATCATTGATGTTGACATTGATAAATATGACATTATGTCGGACATTTTCCAAACAAAATTCCTAGCTCTAAACCTAGTGCAATTCCTAGTAATATTCTAGATTTTTTTTTGGAGGCTATTCTAGGCGTTATATGGGATTATTTTTTGGACGATAATTGGGATGTTAATTGGGATGCTAATTATCATCCAAAATAGTGCCAACTTTTAAATTGGGATGTTAATTGGGATGCTATGTGGGACAAAAAAATGGATGCTAATTGGGACGATAATTGGGATGCTAATTGGGACGCTAATGATCCGTCCAAAATAGCGCCAACTTTTAACTTGGGACGCCAATTGGGATGCTAATTGGGACGCTAATTGAGATGCTAATTGGGATGCTATTTGGGAAGCTAATTGGGATGATAATTGGGCCACTAATTGGGATGATAATTGGGACGCTAATTGGCATCCACAATAGTGCCAACTTTTAAAAAGGGATGCAAACAATGCCATTAAAAGTGCCATCCCATGGAAAAGCATCCACTTTGTCCAAAAAATGATGAAAAATATACTAAAAGTGATAGTGGATGATAAAAAGGAAGCTAAAAGAGATGCTAATCATAGGGTTTTGTTGTAGTGGTTGAAACATATTTCCTATCTAGACCTTGTTTAATAATCTTGCATAAGGTGCCAAGTGTTTAGTGTAAGTTATTCCATGTGGAAATGGTTCTAGTTCCTAGTCTAGTGTCTTGGCCCAAGCGTTTTCCCACATTTGACCCACTTGGACTATTGGTTATGTGACAAAAGATTATTTTTTCACTTACCCACTCCTTTCCTTATTCTATGGAGTCAATGTGCCCTTTATGATACATTTATGGGGTAGTTAATGCATTTCCCTATTTTAAGGAGATAGGGTGTGCCCTCTTGAAGATTTGGTCAAATTTATCATTAATGGTCCAAAACCAAGCCACTAAACCACCTATAGCACCTTCATGATGGTTACTTTCACACTTGTTGACTATCTTAACCACTTCATGGTCCATCGAGGTTCATTTCAGCTCATTATGGCCACTACTTGGAGTTACACTTGGCACAATGTCATAGATTGGGGCAATTAGTCAATACAAACTAGCATTAATGTGAGTGACTCATATGGTTTATTAGACCCATGTTATTTTGTATCCCATGGTATTTTCCCAATATATTGCATGTAATAATTCCTATATATTGTACTGGGTTTTTGCTCAATAATCAGAGTGGAAAAATTCCCACTAGAGTGGTTTTCCTCTAGTGTTCTATCCAATATATCTTCTCTATTCTTTCTATCTCTTTAGGAAAATAATTCTAAGTGATATTTTTTTTCTATCTAGATCTAGGATGGAATTTCACATGACTCAAAACTTTTGTTGTGATGTTGTGAATTCCAAAATATTATATGGTATAAGAGCTAGTCTGATGCAAAACAATTTCCATTGTTGCTTCCAGTTATTAACTTTGGTCATTTGGTTTTTCCTTTTGGACTTTATCAAGCATGCTATTGAAGTAAAGAATTTCAAAGAGTGTTGTTTGTAGGTACATGAAGAAATCGTGGAAGATTAAACAAATGATCCAGCTCAACTTTCTTCCTCTGTGGCTTCCTCTATTTTTCATGAAGTTGTTTTTCATGAAAATAACATATGAGTTGTTTCCATCAATAGTGTTGAAGAGAATATCTTCCATATCTCATAATTATTATTCCATGATTCTTTCTATTTACTCTGCTAATGTCTAAAAGAGTGATCCCTTAGATGTTTTGGAAGAAGGATCAAATCTTGGAGATGTTGCATTTTTTCTCCTTGGATCCATACTTCTTATGTATTCCTATATGATTGCTAGCAACGATTTTCAAAGTTGCACAGAAGATGGAGGACACCTACATTCACTTGGAATTGATCTCACCTATTGTGGTTCAAGGATAAAGTTTCAAGTGTTTCTTCATGCATTTGGATTTTTTCTCACCCTGGTTGGTTCGGTATACAAGTTCAAATGGTTTCTAGATTTGCTTGCTTAAATTGTTGAAGAAATCAAGCACGTGTTTTGGGAGAATGATACACTTATTCCAAAGAAGAATATTCCTCCATAAATACTCATTTAGTTTGGAGTGTATATAGTTTTTTGTTTCTCTTCCATGTCCATTTTCATTTTTAGGTAGGATTTTCCCCATGCGGTTTTGCATCGTTCCTCAATTCACATCGATTAATAATGTAAAGGGTGACCATAAGCCTTGTTACTTGGGCCCTAAATAATTGCTAACAACCATTTTGGCTTAATGGGGGTGTTGTTGGAACATATTTCCGATCTATACCTTCGTTAATAATACTGCATAAGGTTCCAAGCGTTTAGTGTAATTTGTTCCATGTAAAAATGGTTCTATTTCCTAGTCTAGTGTCTTGGACCAATAGTTTGTCCACATTTGACCTACTTAGACTAGTCGTTATGCCATAAAAGCTTGTTTTTACACTTAACCAATACTTTTATTATTCTATGGATTCAATGCACCCCTCTATGCTACATTTATGGGATATTTAATGCATTTACTTGTTGTAAGGAGATTGGGTGTGCCCTCTTGATGATTATGTCAATTTTCTCATTAATGGTCCAAAACCAAGCCACTAAACCACCTATAGCACCCTCATGATGGTTACCTTCACACTTTTTGACTATCCTAACCACTTCATGGTCCATCTATGTTGATTTCACCTCATTATGGCCACTACATGGAGTTACACTTGGCATAATGTCATAAATTGGGGGAATTAGTCAAGATAAGACAACATTAATGTGAGGGACTCATATGGTTTGTTGGACCCATGGTATTTTCCCAAGATATTGCATGTAATAATTCCTATATATTGAATTGGGTTTTTTTTATTATCAACAATCAGAGTGGAAAACTTCCCACTAGAGTGATTTTCCTCTAGTGTTCTATCCAATATTTCTTCTCTATTATTGTTCTCTCTTTATGAAAATAATTCTAAGTGAGATTTTTTTTTTCTATCTAGATCTAGGATGGAATGTCACATGACTCAAAACTTTTGTTGTGATGTCATGCATTACAAAATATTACATGGTATTAGAGCTAGACTGATGCAAAACAATTCCCATTGTTGCTTCCAATTATTACCTTTGGTCATTTGGTTTTTCCTTTTGGCGTTTCTCAAGCATGTTGTTAAAGTAAGGAATTTCAAAGAGTTTGCATGTACATGAAGAAATATTAGAAGATTCAACAAATCATCAATTTCAACTTTCTTCCACTGTGGCTTCCTCTATTTTTCATGAAGGTAACATACAAGCTATTTCCATCAATATTGTTAAAGAGAAGATCTTCCATCTTTCATCATTGTTTTTCCATGAATCTTCCATTTACTGTGATAATGTGTGAAAGAGTGATCCCTTGGATGTTTTGGAAGATGGATCAAAGCTTGGATATGTTGCATTTTCTCTTCTTGGATCCATGTTTCTTATCTATTGCTATATAATTGCTAGCACCAATTTTTAGAGTTGCACAAAAGATGGATGCCACCTACATTTACATGGAATTAATCTCATGGTTTGAAGATAAATTTTCAAGTGTTTCTTCATGCATTTGGGTTTGTGTTAACACTAAAAATTGTCCATGTAGCTCTCTATGGTCCAAACCATAATTATACATCATAGTACCACCATTAATTCCTCCATTTCGTCCTTCACACCTAAAATTCCACCAAAATTGGTCCAAAACATTATTATTCATTCCCCCATAAATATAGGGAAGTTGATCATTTATTGCAGCATAACCCCACTCTCTCCAAAAAGGACTGAAAAACCCAAAAAATGAGAATGGGTCAAATACCATGCATAATAAAATACCATGGGTAAACACCATCAATCAGAAAATGGTGGATCATCCTATAAATACATTGTGAAGGTCTTCCACAAACATTAGATTCCCAGCTTTTTGACACTCCTTACATTTTCCATAACTTTATATCCATCATACCCTTTCACCACATTGTCCCATGTTGCACGTCGAGTTCTCTCTATGTAACCTTAATCCCATTTCTGGTGAAAACCCATTGTTGGAGATAAATAGAGACTAGGATCGTGGGAGCCTATAAACCATTTCCTCAAACAGGTGCAGTGGCCCAAGTTAAAGGTATTTCTTTCTATTATTTTATTGCATTAATTAGTTAAAAATATTAAATTGTTGTTATTATTTGTTGTAAGTCAAGGTTGAGAAATCCCTTGTACCATGAACTATACCCTTAGATCCAATTGATCTAGGGTAGGTTCTTTTTCACATAGTAGGGAAGAAATCCCCACTACAGTTTTGGTGACTCCGCTGTCTCGATCCCCTTGGATCTCTATTTTTGCAGTTGTTTTACTAGTTTTTTCTATTTGGGTACCTTCAACCATCACAGATCTGACCCCACTATGACAGATCCTAACAATTATTGTCATAGTTCCTTACCCATCGACCCAAGCTGGCAGTTTTTAAGATCTTAAAAAACCCTTAGTTACGTCTATATCCCACCTATCCAGCAAAAAATTGTGACCTAGGTCACACCTTTTTTCCTGATAAGTGCGACCTAGTTTGTGCCTTCTTCCCTGATAAGTGCGACCTCGACCAAAACTCCATATCACACTTATCTAGGATTTCGGAGAGATCCTAGTTGTTACTGTGACCCATTTTTGTGTGACCTGTCATGCAGAAACCCCTATTTTGTATGACCTGAGTCTTTTTGTTGATTTTTTTTCACGGTCACGACTATTTTACAATTTTGTGTGACCTTGACCGCACCTATTTCTCTAAGAGGTGCGACCTGTGGTTTTTTTAGTCATTTTCATTGTTTGAGACCCTTTTCTAGACCCACTATGTGTGTTTTACCCCTTCCCCATTGTTTTCTTCCAGATTTGATTGCTTGTAGACCCAGGGTTTGTTTTATGGTCATATTTCCCTTGTATGTGTTCCCCCTTAGTCAAGCTTGGTAGCTGATACCCCCTCTATGTTTCCTACATCATGTCAAGTTCCTTATGCACTCATTTAATTGCACACATTTGATTTTCTAGAAGAATTAGTTGTTTTGAAAAATATTTACTATCACTTACTATTATCTTTTTTGTATTTATGTCTCAGGAGTGAGATCACTGGGATTTAGACATTACACATCACTCATGCACACATCTCACACCATAAAGTAAAACGCTTGGTTCATGACCCCAAGCTAAGCCTAAAATTTAATTGAACTCAACCAACATTGTAACCTTATTTGAGGACTAAAACAATATTGTAGTTAAGTTAGGACACTGGGGATAGGAATCCAGATAACACCCATTTGTCACTTACATCTGAGACATAGTTTCTTTCCTATAGGGTACCAAAATCCTCTAGTACTTGTTGACATGGTCACGACTAGTTTATTGGGGGGGCATCTGCTCTATGGGAGTAAGCCACAACAAAGGGGTTCTAGAAGTTAGGGTGGAATACCACACTCCATTTTTTACCGAAGGCTAACCCTTCATAGTCCTCCTCATTCATGTTGAGGAACATATAGGGTGTCGAGGAACAAAGGGTTGAAGTGCCAAGAAACCATCCCAGATGTGTCATGAACGAGGTATCCTAGTTTCAAGTCTATTAGGGATATTTTACACAAGCTCCCTCTTCGTAGTGGGATTCTCTTAGCCTCTAGTTCTTCCATTTCATATTGTTTGACTGTGGATTTGACCACCCAGCTAAGGATATGATTTGTGAGGGGATTCCATATTGTACATAGGATTTTGATTACACTTATACCCCATATATTAGTGCATCATTTTCTTTATAGGTAGTGTTGCTTGTTGACTTTCTGGCTGCTTTGTTGTAGGCTCGCCTGCTATGACATGTTGTTGGATTTCGTTTTTAGAGATTATTTGTTTTCTTGTGAGCAGCCATTTCTTAGCTCTCCTTCTACACACTTGCATGTACTTGGATTTTGGAGCTTGTGTTTGACACTCTTAATCCTTCGTTCATCAAACCACACACTATCATGCCACCATTTCTCCACCATGCTACTCGCAGAGTCTTAGGGGGCATACCCCTCAGTTTGGTTCCTTAAACCTCCATCGCCAGATCCATATTTGACATCATTCACCACCTTCAGATGCATACACTCCATCTAAGTCTGATTCATATTCTTATTAATTCAAACCTACCTTGTTCACTTCCCGATTTAGCCCCATGGCTGGTGCACCTCTAAATCCATTTCAAGGGGGTGGTAGTTGCTAGTGGTCTGGTGGCCGCTCCACCTGTCATATCAGGTACCCTTCTATCATACATATAGGTTCTAGTCCTAGTGGGCCGCTCGCCACCGCACACGGTGTTGTTGGTCATATACCCACTAGTGGTGGCCCCACTCCAACCACCATGGTTCATATCGTACCTTCATTTATGCATGGGGGTATTGGCTAATCTATCACCATTCCAACTATTCATGCCATTCTAGTGACTACTCCTACTATCAAAAGTCAACCATACCAACCCCCATTTTCACATGGCAACTGCATCACCGTCGGTCCCAACATCATTGCTATCCCTCCTCGATCTAGTCCCAGTTCTAATCTACCATTGATGGATAATCTCAACCTTCCTAATTTGGCACAGTTGACAAATGACACCATCCGTCATGACCTATTGTGGCTTCCCATTCCTACCAAAATCCCATCATACATCTCTAAGCTTGAGGAAAAGGTGTGACAAAACCCTCAAAACCAGATCATGTCCTTCCACGTATGGTGTTCCTCTAAAAGCATAGTGGATGATTCTATCCGATTGTGGATATTCCAAGGCACACTCACTAGTGTTGCAACCAAAATAATCCAGCTTCAAAGAACAATAGTTCGATATTATATATGCCCAATCAAGTTATTTGTATACCATCATACCTGATGCTCCTTTTTCCAGCTCCTCATGTCGAGATATGTTGGAGGCACCCCATGTGGCTAATGGATTCATTGGATCTATTACCCAATATCCCCACTTATACATGACCTCTCCTTCGATTCCACCTTCTTAGGATTTAAACCAGCAAACATATAATTAATAATGAGAGAACACAAATCAACATAACAACACATTTAATATAGACACACAATGTTTATGTGGAAAACCCAAAACTAAGAAAAACCACCATAATAGATCTAATATCTCCCTTGACCTAAACCATCTAAGCCATGCCAAGCGAGATAGCCACCACTCACCTCTAGGACACTTTAGAATGGAGCCTCCTCAATCCTCCTTATAAATGATTCCTTACATGAAATACCATGGGCCACCAATACCATTTTCCACCAATACCATGGAAAAATACCATGGGCCCAAAAAACACATGCTGAGACCTAAAATATTTGAATCATTCGTGAGTCACGATTAACCCTAACAATCCCCCCTTTAAACTTGAATTGGAGTAAACACCAACCCCCCTCAAAGTTTTACCGAGGAATCTCACATGCACCCCCTATCACCTAGGTCTATTTCCCGACTTTACCGATGAGTTACTGAGGGTATGCATTCCTTACCATGTCTTACAACCATATTCCAATTTACATGCAACTGCTCCTTTAATTTTTTTTCATGTTTCTTCATGTTGTCTACACCATCACCATCTGTTTCTTCATCCTATCGCTTTTCCATGTTCTTTTTTCCCATTCTTGTTATGTACCTACATCCAACCCTGTCATTGACGTCCATATAAAGAAGAATCCATCTACCAGATTACATGGGTCCTCAGCCACTGTAATGACCAGTTCTATAGGAATTATTTTCACATATATGGTCATCAATATTGCTCCCAAAACTAATATTAACCATCTCACACTCTTCCTGCAATCGAATACTCAACCTCTCTAATCCACACAAAGCTAGGCTACGAGTACACCTCCCACCCTCATACCTACCCAGTGGTTCATTCCACACTAGATGCAACATCCCTTCTCTATGCATAAGAGTGATACCTTGTGCTTCTAGCACCCATGAAAATTACATTCTAACCATAAACCCAAAAATACTACTAGGGTGGTGGGTACCATCAAACATGCACCCCACAATTGATTCAAAAAAATAGGTACAACACAGTCAGAACAACTATATGCCAAGCATGGCTCTGATACCAATTATTAGGTTTTGAATGAGAATTAATAACAAATAATATCTCCAATAAATAAGCATTACAAGAAACATTAACATAGACACAAATATTTATCCTCGAAACCCCATGCGGGGAGAAACCAACACCAATGAAGATCTCTATTACCCTTGCCAAACCAACCAATCCGTCCAAGAGAGCTATCCACCTCTCAGCTCCAGGACACATTACAATGGAACCTCATCAATCCTTAGAAAGGCGTGTTTACATGAAATACCATGGACAATACGATGGGCCACCAAATACAATTTTCCACCAATACCATGAAAAATACCATTGTCCACCAAATACCATGGCCTCAAAAAACACATTCTAAGACCTAAACAATTTGAATCATTCCTGAGTCAAGGTTAACCCTAACACACCTCATTTTGGTACACCCTGTAGTGTTTCTTAATCAGGATACACCCCTGAATTTTCATGCGGAATGGCTCAATCCATAGCCACACCTTCATATGCATCTCTCGCACCTGTCCCTCATGTTCATGGAATGAATTTACTCACACCTCCATGTAATGGATAGATGGTATGCTTTACAACCCATCTACCTACTCTTGCCTACTACCCACCACCTATGCAACCTACACCTGCTTCGGCCTCGCCTCCTCTTATTCCTCAAGCACAGGTCTACGCTCATCATAACCTCCCTAATAAACCTGCCCCCAATAACCAACAAGGACATGGAAGATGATAGAGAGGTAGGAACCGGGGAAACAACCAACCTCAAGGAAGTGGCCAACAACCCAACCCTTTGAATAAAAATGGAGCTAACCCCCCTTCATAGAACCGCTAATGTCCTCCTTGACTTGGGAAGAACCCTTAGTTGCATACTAACCATCCGTGCACTAGTTGCAACACTTACAGCCATTATAAACCTCAGTTCCCCCATGTGAATCATGTTTGCCACTTGTTACAAGCCGAAAAATCAACGTTACCCTAATGTGGCTGCTCTGACACAGCCAAACCTACCACAACAAGTTCCTCTGTGTATGGTGCTACAAAAACCATTACCGATCCAAGGGATAGTTGCAACCCAACCCTTGGTACCAAAAAAATACCGTAAGCACTTCTATGGGTCAACCCATCTATCTTGGTGTCCATCACCTTATGACTTTGTCGTATGATGTCAACTTATAGACTCGACGAAACCAGTATGGTTCCACCATGGAAATCATTGATCCTTCCACAACTTATACCTCCACTAATCTTGATATGTCCTTACACTTTTCGAGACCCCCCACAAACAGGACTACTAAAGTCCCTTGGTTCCCTTTGCATTGCGTCATGAACAATCCCACCACCAAAGTTGCTCTTAATTACAGTATCATTGATGACTTGGAAGAGTATGCCTCTCACACGCATGCTCTAGAATTCCTTCGAACTTGTCCTTAGCAATGTAAATATTTATTATTCGCTTTAGGTTTCATTGATCCATTTAATTCCAAGATAATCACTTTCAACTTGGATCAAGGAGAACCTTGGATGCCATCATCCATATCCTTCCAAGATACGGTCACTATTTTGAATTTGGTCATGCATCAATGCATCATCGATGAGGGAGAATCCACTTACATTATGCCAACCTTTGTTTGGAAGAAGCACGGATTCCCAACCCTTCAACCTTCAACCATCGTCATTCATGCTTATGATGGTTGTGTTTCTCAACCATAAGGCATTCTCCCAAATGTCCGCTTTGAGTTCGCCGAAAAAACCGTGTTGATTGACATTAAGGTTGTCAACACCCAACTCAATCACAACCTCCTCCTTGGACGCAGTTACATGTATGTAATGCGTGTTGTTACTTCTACCTTCTTTCAACTCTTGATGTCCCCCAATGATGGGAAGATAGTGACTATCAACTAATTTATGTATTACGATCCTAAAGGATTAGCCACCTCAAATAATTTCCTCCCTATGATCGACACCACCATCGACAGCGTATCCATCCCTTCCATATTTGTCATTGTCTCGAGCCTCTTTACCAACGCTCTTTTGACAAACACATTTTTTTCCCTCCTACCTCCTCCATCAATGACTGACATATTGGATTTGTGCACTATCACATTTGGTAACATTTCAACCTCCTCGCAACCTCAGCCGCAACCCAAACCGTTGACCCCGGGTAATTCTTAGGGTTCATTCCCCATACACATGATCCCCTTCCTCTTACCACCTTTTGGAATTTTAAGTAAGACATTCATGGCTACTCTCAACCTTCTAGGCTTCACTTTGGGTATTCCCATATGGTACCTTGATCCACCCACCCTCCCTTCGACACCACAGATTATGTTGACACTGGTCCAACCTATTGAGATGATGTCACACCCACATCTTGGTACACAACCGACTACATCTATTGCCACTTATACACCCCCTCCTCCCATGAAGACTGGGGTCAAGGCACCCAAAGCCCCAACAGAACAACATCCACGTCCTACGTGTCCTTTATGCGATGTCAAAGACCATGTGACACAAAATTGTCTTTATTTTCCAATCCTTCCCACCCACATGCGCACAGTAGTCGAGACCTACGATGCTCTAGTTATCAAAGTACAAACCATACCTACAGTTAAGAACAAATCACTATGAACAAACCAATCATGTGCAATTTGTGTCCTATATGGTCATTATTCCCACCATTACACAAACATTCCTGATTACTGGTCTCTCCTCAATGACCTTTGCAAGCACTCCCATGAGCCCAAAATCATTGTCCTTAAGGTGATCCACCCTCTTTCCTCTTCCCCATACACCAATAACACAATTTATACAATGTCCACATTCATTTGTCCTTCCCTCTCCTCAACCGTAGAAGATTCCCTTGATCTATCCAGGCGCCACTTCTGTGATGATGACGAGATCTTTGAAAATACCACCAGTTTTACCCCATTCCATAATTTATTCCATTGTGTGGATTCAATTATTCCCATTGATTTCCAAATTCCATCCCTCCACCTTTCCATCAAGCTTCTACCTAATACTCTATCGTTGGAAAAAATCCTACTTATGCTTGAACAAATTGATGAGGACCGTCGTGCTTCTCTCCAAATGATTGAAGAGGCTAAGACCTAGTTGAAGTCTCGTTATGACTCTCACATCCACCCACACACCTTTAGAAAGGGGGACCTTTTCCTTGTCTATGACCAATCCCATGATAATACTGGAAAAGGGAATCTCTAATCCATGTGGTATGGCCCTTACATCATCCATCGATGTATTGACAAGGGGGGAATATCTCCTCACTGACTCCGATGGTTTCCTCTTGAAGAATCCCTGCAACGGGATCTACCTCAATAGATTCTATTCCTAAACTGACAAACCTACATACCCTTGTATCATAGTTTTTTCTTTCTTTTATTTCATAGTTTTTACCACGAGTCTCATAATTGTTTTCCTTGGTTGCTCCAGATGGATCCTACCTTGTCCTCCTATGTTGGTTTCATTGATGGTGCAAGTAGATGGTCTCCTAATCTCGCCTCGTCTGGGTGGGTCATTTTTCCTTGTCACATGAGTTGATCCATATCGATAGAATGTGTGTTGGTGTTGCTACCAACAACCAGGATGAGTACAACGGTGTCACTAGTCTCCTAACCGCTGCCCTTCACTTGGGTATTCGTCTCCTTGATGTATTCCTAGAATCCCAACTTCTTGTCTCCGAGTTGAATAAATTCTATGGGGTACATGATCCTTGGCTCTTTAGAAATTTCTTGTGCACTAGACACTTGGTTAGACATTTCGAATCTATTTCATTCATGCATGTTCCCAGAAGTGTCAATAGTGTAGCATACCAAATGGCTAACGACGTTTTAGAGTGGCACATTAATCAACACATATAGGAAATACACTGCATCATACATCATCATATAGTCATGCATACATATGTCATATAAATCATATAGGCATAGTCATCATCATAACAAGAGACTCTTAAAAACCCATTAAACTACAAAAATATGCATCCACATGCATTCATATCATATCATCATGTTCAATACAAAAAGAGAAGCTCCACAAGATTTCCCGTTTGATCATACATATCATACAAAAATCCCCATGCTCAAATGCATTAGGGGAAACATCACAAGCTGCTAGTCATCCTCCTCTTCCTTTGACTTGGTGTCCTCCTCCTCATCTGAGCTCTCCTCCTCCATCGACATGTTACCCTATGTTGTCGCTCTAACATACTCAACAACAATTGTGATCCTCCTCATCAGAGAGATCCACTCTGGAGGATATCTGTAGAACGCAACGATCATATCATCATCTAGGTACTGGCACCCATTGCGAGTCTCTCCACGTCCAGCCACAGTGAGTCCAATTTAGCACTTCACTTCCTCATTTTCTTGTGAGCAGGTGGATCTAAGCCCTCCACCTTGCACCTACATTCCTGGTACCCTGCTGGAGGGTGCGGTCCCAGGTCTGCACATGCACACAATATGTCATCAATATCTATCACATGTATGATCTAGATACAACTATGCTAGTAAAATATATATGACTGAAACCACAAAGAGTCATGTATATGTATCGTTAGGCCCCTAGATGTTTCTAGGAGGTCATGGCATATCTGAATCTCCTAGTTGTCCATTCCAGCATATGGATAGTCCTCTATGAAGATAGGAAGTTGTTGCCACTATGAAAACATCTCTTGGGTGAAAAAATGACCTACCAAGATGCTTCCCTCCCTGGTCATCATCTCACACCATCGCCTTATATGAGGCTTGCATGTTCCACCGTTGCGCTCCACCAGATGTGGTCGTAGTGTCTGTCCCCTCGATTTGCATGCCCCCAGGTAAATAAAACCCCTTATGTATTGGCATGTTCATGAGCTCTTCACTCCATCCATACTACAAAATTTCCCTCATGATACCACCATTCACTGTCCCCCAAGGAGGCCCCACTAGTATCCCAATGTTTTTTTTTCATCCATGTCATCCATGATCACAACATCACCCCTTTTGGCACATTTAACAGTTCCTCTTTGCTTGGATTACCATTAAGGATTTTCTGTTAATATATTTTCTGACTCCTTAAAGAACGAAAATATTGTTGAGCACGCTTGCTTCCTTTCATAGTCGTTAAAGTATTTGAAAGGGAATCTATTCATATTTGTTTATTCCTTGTTTGGACTACGTAGACTATTTAAAGAAAAGGACCACCCTAGCACCTTCTAGCTAGGAAGGGTTCCCCTTGTATCATTTTATGTTTTTTTGGACATTAGGACCATAAATTATGAAAAATATCACTATGGGTTGTATTTAAGAACATTTATAGTCCTCTCATAAAGAAAAGATCACCGAGCAAACTTGGTTTCATTCATGCTCGTAAAATTATTTGAATGATCATTCAATCAGTATACGTTTAACATTTTTCATCCTGTTTGGAATACATACAAAAATTAATTCTCTCTTCACCATTGGGTCTCCTTTGTTCAGAGTACTCTATGATGAGTCTCCCTTGGATCCCCTGGATATCACTTATCCAATTACTTATCCAAGTATTTTCCATTACAGTCCTCTCCCCAGTTCCCTAGCTATGATTCCCTCCCCATGAGTCTGTATCATTTGTTGCCAGGTTATCACTATTGTTATACTATGAACAAAGGAATTTTGAGTCCCCCGTACTCCCCTTCCTCTCTTCCCCATTCAGCATCTCAGTCCCCTTATTTTTCCACATCTCTGGTTTTCCACCTCACACTTCTATCAAGGAAACCTCATTTCCTTGGTAGTTGTAGGTCTCCCTCTGTCGACGTCAACACATCCATTCTAGGCGATAGATCCAGAGGTCCCTGTATCTTGGTTTCATCCACCTTATTGATGAGTTCCTTAGACCACTTGAAAGGATTCCCTAGTTCCTTTTGGGTTTTCTATGTCTCACGTGCTCAACTTCAACTCCATCATTGCACCGTTGATATTCGTACATGGTATTGGTTCCTTCATTATTTGTTCAAATGCCCTTGTTGTCACCCGACTCTAGAACGTTGGTGAGTCTATTTTTGGACCCATACAGTTTCATGTTGCTTATGATTTCTGGGTTGCATTGGCAATAGTGTTCAGAAGCCCCTTGGTGTTGTTCTTCCATGTATCTACAGTACTTGATGTTGTTTATTGTACCTCAAATATTCTTAATATCAGTTATTAAGTCCATATAGTTGTGTACACATCCATATTCAATAGAGCATCAGTTGTTGTGATATTGTATTCCATGATAATGTCGTTTTTCCTATGTACCAACTCTTCAGATTAGTATATGTATTCAGCTTCCCATTGAGGCCACCATTATGTACTTCTAGTTGTATATATTGATCGACTCCCATTATTTGATCCTTGATCACCATTTGTATATTGAGACATTTATACGAGCATGGGTATTCCCACCTCATCCATATATATGTCTAATATTATATGTACCTCATCCATTTTGAGAAGTATTCCAAATCCAATGCCACTGGAGTTCGAATGAGTAAAATCCGACCCTTCCATGGTTCCATATGGTTTCTCCACCATTGTCGCCATGTATCCCTTGATCCTATGATGTCTATCATCCATACGATGAGCTCCTTCCCTCACACATCAAGGGGCAATCTGTTAACACTAAAAATTGTCCACATAACTCTCTAAGGTCCAAACCATAATTATACATCATAGTCCCACCATTATTTCCTCTATTTTTACCTTCACAATTAAAATTCCACCAAAATTGATCCAAAACATTATTATTCCTTCCTCCATAAATACAGGGAATTTGATCATTTATTTAAACATAACCCACTCTCTCTAAAAAGGACCAAAAAACCCAAAAAATGAGAATGGGTCAAAAAGCATGAACAATAAAATATCATCGGTAATTACCACGGGTCATAAAACCTTGGATCATCCTATAAATACATTATGAAGGTCTCCCCACAAACATTATATTCCCAACTTTTTGACATTTCTTACATTTTCCAGAACTTTTTGTCCATCATATCCTTTCGCCACACTATCCCATGTTGCACGTCGAGTTCTCTCTGTGTAACCCTTAATCCCTTTTCCAATGACAACCCCTTATTGGAGATAAACAGAGACCAGGATCGTGGGATCCTACGAACCATTTCCTCAACCGATTGCAGTGGCCCAAGTTAAAGGTATTTCTTTTTGTTATTTTATTGCATTAATTAGTTAAAAATATTAAATTGTTGTTATTTTTTGTTGTAAGTTGAGGTTGAGAAATCCCTTGCACCATGAACTCTACCCCATCTGGTTGATCTAAGGTAGGTTCTTTTGCATGTAGTAGGGGAGAAATCGCCACTACAATTTGTTCTCACCTTGGTTGGTTCGGTATGCAAGTTCAAATGGATTCCGGATTTTCTTGCTTCCATTGTTGAATAAATCGATAAAATGTTTTGGGAAGCATGATCCACTTCTTCCCAAGAACAATATTCCTCTAGACATACTCATTTAGTTTGTAGTGTATACAGTTTTTGGTTTCTCTTTCATGTCCATTTTTTAGGGAGGATTTTCACCATGTGGTTTTGCCTCTTTCCTTAGTTCGCATGTATTATTAATGTAAAGGGTGACCATAAGCCTTGTTGCTTGGGACCTTAATAATTTCTCACAACCATTTTCTCTTAAGGGGGGACAGTGTTGGAACATATTTCTAATCTAGACCTTGGTTAATAATCTTCCATAAGGTTCCAAGTGTTTAGTGTAATTTGTTCCATGTGAAAATGGTTCTAGCTCCTAGTCTAGTGTCTTGGACCAAGAGTTTGTCCACATTTGACCCACTTAGACTAGTGGTTATGCCATAAAATCTTGTTTTTTCACTTACCCACTCCTTTCATTATTCTATGTAGTCAATGTCCCCCTCTATACTACATTTATGGGGTAGTTAATGCATTTCCCTATTTTAAGGAGACTTAGTGTTCCCTCTTGAGGATTTGGTCAATTTGCTCATTAATGGTCCAAAACCAAGACATTGAATGACCTTTATCATCCTCATGACGGTTCCTTTCACACTTGTTGACTAGCCTAACCAATTCATGGCCCATCTAGGTTCATTTCACCTCATTATGGACACTACTTGGAGTTACAGTTGGCACAATGTCATAGATTGGGGGAATTAGTCAAGATAAGGAAATATTAATGTGAGATACTCATATGGTTTGTTGGACCCATGGTATTTTCCCAAGATATTGCATGTAATAATTCCTATATATTTTATTCGGGTTTTTCTCAATAATCAGAGTGGAAAAATTCCCACTAGAGTGATTTTCCTCTAATGTTCTATCCAATATTTCTTCTCTATTCTTGCTCTCTCTTTATTCAAATAATTCTAAGTGATATTTTTTTTGCTATATAGATATAGGATGGTATGTAACATGACTCAAAACTTTTGTTGTGATGTTGTTCATCCCAAAATCTTACACCAAGACACATTGAATTGTCCAATTCTCCTCTCTTCTCTTCTATTCTCCTCTATTCTCTAAAGAAGCAAGCCTGGAATGTAATGATGAAGCCTTGTGTCCTTCCATAATACTGTAATAATGTAATATAAACCATTTTGATTAGTTCTGTATATTATTGAATAAAGAAGTTTGCATTTCATAATCTACTTCCAAGACCTCTTCTAGATTTGCTTAGAATTTGACTAGTTTCCAGTGTAGATGAGTTTAATGAAGTTGTATGCCATGAAATTGATTCCTTTATATTGAATATTTTATTTAACATGTACATATCTATAATCCATGCCAAAATTTGACCATTCGAACCCCTTATCCTTGGTTTTGGAAGCTCTAACTGTAAGGCAGTTGTGTAGTCCCGCAATGATTATTTGGTTATATGAACTGTAAAACTTGTAAAAGCTTCTCTAAAACTATACTATCGACCTGATATTGATATTTTAAATTAATTAGAAGTTCTATAATCCTTCTTGATTTGAATTCCATTCCCTTTGGTTCTCGTGAAATGCAAAGCCCAAGGTCTAGTTTGCATATGCTAGAGTGTCGAGGAAGCCTTGGAGTACAATATGCAACATAAATGGCCCTAGTACATTATGCAAAGGATATAAGATAGGATAACTCACCTCCTTTCCTTAGTCTTTACAATCGATCTTTTGATTCATTGTTAATCTGACTAGTCAAAACCCTTGTAGTCACAATTGTTCTGAAATTTTGAGAGGCTTGAGATAGTGAACCATCAGATATGATTTGGTTCATTACATATTAACATAACCTCTTGCAATGTTATTGGTTGTATTGTGATTTATCCTAAATTTGTAAGAATTTAGTACAAGTAACATTAGTTATTAGTTTTTTTAATAAAGGTTTTATAGAGAGATTCTTAGTTTATTTAATAAGGATTTTATAAAGAGATTCTTGACATAACGTATTTCATGAATTTTCATTGTTTTTTAATCATTTTCATGTTTTCTATTTGACTATCATTTTGACTTTCAACATATTCTATACAGCTTCAAAACATTAAACATTGTAACAAACACAACCATCAGGACATTACTACCCGGTTGCTCTTGTTTAATTTATTAGCATTTGTTTACTTTTATTTGAAAGAAAATAAACCCAAATTATGAGGACCCCTTAGTACTTCCAAAAGAAAAAGAAACTCATCCAATAAACCAGAATATTTACATATATTGGTACTTCGAGGAAGCAATTCTACACAATTTACATCTTTATGACAAGGAAGTGTAATCAATATTTTGGCTACTAGTGGATTAAACATTGTTGATCTTTATGGCAAGGAAGTGCAGTCAATATTTTGGCTACCAGTGGATTAAACTTTTTTACAACATTGTGAGCACTAAAAGCAACCAGATCACATGTGTTGAAATATGTAATCTCAACGGTTAGATAGGTGAGTTAGTTAGTCACCCATAGTATTATGTCAGCTATGGTATTCTCCCATAGTATTATAATTATGTATTTCCTATATATTCAGTTGATTAATATTGAGAAGGTGATCAATATGCCCTTAGTGCTTTTGTCTTCTATTAGTATTATCATTATGTATTTCCTATAAATTCAGTTGATTAATATTGAGAAGGCGATCAATATGCCCTTAGTGATTTTTTCTTCTATCTTGTTTTCTTAAAAATGGTATCAAAGATTACGGCCTGATCCAAGGGTAAGCCTTTTCACATAGTGGAAAGCACTCAGATTTGGAAGTTGTATTCCTCCCGAGCTAGGGAAAGTTTGTCTATTTTTTTTATTTTTATTCCATATCTAATCTTAGGGTTTCCTTTTCCATATCCCTATATAACGTGACTTAATTATTGTTCATGGCTTCCATTGGAGAGATTCCATCACTTCACTCCACTCCATTTCATATACAACCGTTGAAAAAAATTCCCATGGGTGAGGCCACTAATCTGGGCGTCTTGTTGAAGGGATCGAACAATAGTTTCTTTGGCTTAACCATGCTCCCTTCCCAATTTGTTTTCTAAGAACGGTGACTTTGCCGTGAATTTGGCACTATAGCATCTTAGAACGATGGGCTAAGAATTTTTTTTATAAAGCAGTGGTTTTATTCCAAAGTCCACATCCTTAATAATTTAGATCTGTGTTGACTTTTAGCTAAAACATGGAAATAAATAAAAATGTGGAGTGAAGTGCATGCATTGCCGAGGGAAGCACCCACCCAAATCTTCCATTTCTAGATCGCAATTTGTTTTACGGGAGACCACCGCACTTAACCCTTTCGGGCAGTGTGTTACCTAAAGATGCCACCGCACATTTCACAAGGTGAAAGAGCCGTGCCACTACCAGTTGTGAAGAATAAAAGAGCATTACCACCTCTCTGCTTTCATTTGGAAAGCGTGGTGAAACACTAAATTTTATTTAAGTTTCTGGCACCGCACCCCCCCCACCGTCGGTTGCCATTGCACCAGGAGCGGTGCTCATTTTTATTAAATAAAAAAAGAAGACAAGAAAGGGAAATTTTTTTTTCAATCATATCAGATGACTAGTACCAATGCATTGAAGCCAATCTCAGGACCTGTTCTGACCGGGAAAAACTATGAGTTTTGGTCTATCAATATGAAGACGTTTCTGCAGCTCAACAAATGTCAGGATATGGTGGAAACTAAGTTCAAAGAACCATATACAAATGCTTTGGCCACAATGAATAATGCCCAGAAGAGTGTCGTCGAATCTCGTTGAGACATAGATCTCACATCCACATGGCTGATCAAAAGTTGCATACAAAAGTCCATTTTCCCATGGATCTTAGGAGCTACCAGTGCATATCAAGCTTGGAATCTACTTGCATCGTCCCAGAATGGAATCGATCATGTAAAAACGGTAAGACTGCAAACCCTATGCCATCAATTTGAAAGTTTGAAGATGGAAGAGTCAGAAACTATAGATCATTACATGACTAGGGTTTCGAGTTTTGCGACCCAATTCCAAACCTATGGTGAACCTCTAGAACAAAATATCGTTGTTCAAAATATTCTTCGGTGTCTCTGTCGGGGCTAAATATGCACTATCTAACACAACACTTAATTTTCAACCGAGGAAGGTAACTTGTGAGATGCAAACATTGTATATGCAGGATTAAGGCCTATCCTAATCTAATTTAATCTAATTTGGATTATTCTAACCTAGGGGTTATTCAAAATGCATAATAAGAAGATTCTTGATCTACCAACTAACAAGCTCATTCAAATACAAAGTCTTAATATTAATTAGAATACTCTCACATCTACAAAATATTCAAATTCCTGTCCTATCCTAATTACAAAGATGAAAATACTTTTTAAATTAACTTCAATACAATTCTAAAACTGAAGCATAAATTAAGAACTATCTAGCATAACTCATAAACTTAAATAAACAGAAAACTATTTATCAACACAGAAAACATAATAGGTTACAGAAAGTTAACTACAACATAGAAAACAGAATAAGTTGCAGAAAGAAAACATATGAAGTTGATGTATCATTTAACACTTTAAAAACTCTTCTTCCATTAATGGATTTTTGAGAAGTTTTAATACTATTTCAAAGCTTACTCATTCATCTTAAAAATGAATTGTTTCTGTGATCAAAACTATTACAAACTACTTTATATTTTAAAACTAAAACAGAGTAAATATAATTTGTAGAATAAATACAATTAATCTTTAAGAACATAATTGAATAAACTTAAAGCTTTAAACCATAACGAAAATAAATGCTATCTATATATCCTACAACTTAAGAGAAAATATAATGAAGGTTATTTTATTGGGAACTAAATTTTACAAACTTAATGTATACATTTCAAACTCCGAATTTGAATTTACAGCAAAACAAATCACACTAGTACAAAAGCGCGGATTTTTCCATGAAGGTTTTCCACGTTTCTTACTTTTTGGTGTAAAATGGGAAGCAAGAGGAACAAGGCATCGCTGTATCCACGCCTAGCTGTCGCTGTATCCATGCAGGGACTCTTATTCGTCGCTGTATCCACGCCCAAAGCCTTGGACGTCGCTGTATCCACGGCTATCCGTCGCTATAGCGACGGCACCGTCTTTTGTTGACTTTTTACAAATAAGAGGTTCGATCTTCTTTTTGTTTTCGTTTTCGTGGGCGGG
Organism: Pseudotsuga menziesii; assembly: GCA_001517045.1. Taxonomy (NCBI): domain Eukaryota; kingdom Viridiplantae; phylum Streptophyta; class Pinopsida; order Pinales; family Pinaceae; genus Pseudotsuga; species Pseudotsuga menziesii. Next base: position 829,681 of record LPNX010351039.1, read on the forward strand.
TGGATTAATGCTTATAGTTATGGAGGAAGAGGAGGAGGAATCAGAGGGAGGAAGAGTTCGAGGCGGCTGTTTTTGGAAATCGATAATAATATTTAGCAAGGTGTTCTCATGCAAATCTGCGTATTCGATCTGGCATCATCGTACTAGCGAGCTAGGGTTTAACCGTTGGCCCCATTTACATCTACTTGGAGGTCCCGCCATGGTTAGCCCCGGCCTCTGTAAATGCCCAGCAATAATAACTATCTGTTGATGTTGTAAGCAATTGCAGTGAAAGGGAAGAGGGAGTAACACGCAGGAGGCTTTGGAGCCCATGGAGAGTTCTGAAAGATTTGATTCCATGGTTTGTAGTGATGAGAGAGGCGTTTGGGACTCCATTCCTGGTCGTGGTGATGATTGTTTATGGTGTAAGTCAAGGTTATGGAGGGAAAATGAAGCGTCTTGCCACTAATTATTATTGGAAAGATGTTCTGAAGATGTAGCTTGCCTCTACACAAGCATTCACGGTAACCCATTTCGTTTCTTCTTGTATTCACTGTGTTTTTTTATTTTTCATGGCAACCCACTTCTTCTTATAATCACCTGGGACAGAATATTTCTCATTTGAAGCTTTTGAATGGTGAGTACTATACCATATTGCCTTCCACAAAGCTAACAATTTTGCAGTTTCTTTGCGATGATATAATGGAGGCTGAGGAAGTTCGAACATAAATCAACATGCGGGTAAACTTTGAACAAGATACAGATGCAGATGTGAAAATTAAATTTTCTTCTGGTGCAACTGGATTGATTGAAATAAATCCCTGCTATTCAAAAATAAAGAGGGTTTCTTGTACCAAAGCAGATGGGCAGAGGGTTTCTTATAATTCAATCTTTTCTCTGGACATGTTGCTGTAGGTCTGATTCTGCATCAAATCCAACTACCATGTACAGGTATTACTATTGAAGTTTGTTTAATATTGAAGTTTGTTTCACAATCAGGAAATTCGTAATGAATTAGCAAACTACCAACTACCAACTACGCTTGGATGATTCAAATGAATTAGCAAACTCATGCCCAGAATTTGGTATTTCTGTTCATTGAGTTATATGTGTTGGCAAAACAATCTGGAAGCTATATCGATGCCCAGCCTTGGAATTCTATTTTTGTACAGCAACACGACCTTCTCTTGTATTGTAAATATGCGTGTGCTAATTAATTTGTGGGGACCAATTCATGCCCATAACTTGTCATTCTGTGGTCATCAAATTACGCTTGGATGATTCAAATGAATTAGCAAACTCATGCCCAGAATTTGATATTTCTGTTCATTGAGTTATATGTGTTGGCAAAACAATCTGGAAGCTATATAGATGCCCAGCCTTGGAATTCTATTTGCAAAGTAACTCATTGAGATTGTTGTGCACAGGCATGATAAGGAGTTTTTTCCAAGGAGACATGATAAGGAGTTATCAAGCAGTTCTTATATATAAGTTGTTACTTTTAGTAGAGATATCAACTCCACTAACAATGATGTAAATTCCAGTGTCAACCTCACTGAAAATTGGCTGCTTCCTTGAGATCTCCGAAACTGCACCCTTTTACAGCATAGAGATGGTGACTTCCAAGGTTTGACGACCCGCAACATAAAATCTATAATTTAATCTTAATATCTATATTTAGTGGATATGATGTATCCATACACTTGCTTTGATAAACTATTTATGACAGAAATTTGAACAAACCAGCAACGCTACAGATCCCTTGTCCATGTGTAGAAACTGCCAAATATGATGATGTTGGTGACGATGGATATGAACTTGTATCTCTGTTATGTTTCTGTTCATTTACTTAATGTAAACTTACTCTGTTTCTTTTTATTCAATTTTTTGTGCCTCTTCCTTGCTTGGAGGTTGCCAGATGGATTTACTTGTTATGTTATAATAACAATCTCTACACCAGCCTTTGTTGTTCAACAATTTATGGTAACAAATATGGGTGTCTGAACTAAGGGTCCTATTATGCACAAATAGCCCCAGAATTGGCACAAAACAAAATGCAAAGGGCAAGAAAATGCCATGAAGATCATCAAGTGAGAGATGTTGATAACTTGATACCATCCATATATGATAGAACCAATTATGGATGGTATGTTTTGCAAACTTGAGCTGGTTCCTCTATGTTACACATTTACTTTTTGTCATTTTGATTTCTGATTGTGTTTTCTGCTATGTAACTACAGTGTGAAAATTACAATTCTTTACATTTGTTTGTTCAGGGACATAGATTCCAGTTAGACCACAAATGTGCCTGTTTAAATTAAGTTATAATTTGCTCTTAAGCCACTTGATTTTATCATCTCTAAATTGCACATTTTTTTGTTAAGGTGATCAACACATGGATGATTTGGGTAGATCATTAGAATAGATCTTTTAGTTCTGTAATCCATAAAGGTTTTGCCATCTAACCATTTCCAATCCCTCCAAATTGGATCCTGAAGTGTCCAAACTCAGCTTGATCTGTCTAGTGTTAGTGTAAATAAGGAATGATCTTACACAGTTGTGTGCAGGCATGTTTTTCAGCAGCATGTAGTCTTTGAGAACACTTGACATATCTCCAAATTAACCACTGACCCACCTCTTTGTCCCACATCTTTCCAAGCGTGGAAATCCTTTTTGGCAAATTTATTTCCTGTTTAAAAGGGAACTAAACTAAACGAGCTTCTGTCTGAGGGGAAGGTCCAAATGGATCTCATCAGTAGATCCCATCCTCTTTCGGGTTTATGATATCTCAATGTAATCCTTTGGACACTGACTACCAAGCCCCTACCAAATATTCTTGAGGATACATAATCTGGAAATTTTGAAAGCACCGATTCCACCAACTAGTCCACAAATTGAAAGCGGATTTTTATGCTCCCTACATGTGTGTAGCATTATGAACTTGATGTTGTATAAGAAGCTTCCTAGGAGGTGACCAACTTATTGCCCTGACAATCCATTTGGTTGCTATCACTGCTGTTTGAGGTCATATATCAATCAAACCAAGTTCTCCAGCCTCCCCTGAAAAAGTGCAGTGTCCCATGAGACGAGTGACATGCCCCTCTTCCTCCCTGCTTTTCCCATAGGTATCCTGTGGCTTAAAGAAGAATAGGTGCAGGAGGAGCAGAAGTTGGCTTGCAACCATAATAGTATAATACTGTCTGCCATAGTTATTTTACTTGAGTGGTATATCTTGGGAAAACCATCTCAGAAGCTTGCTCTCAAACTTGTTCAAGGTGCGATCCTGTAATTATCTTTGCATCGTCTTAAGTCCCATAAACTTCTCTAGCATAGATGTCAAAATTCTACTTGTATTTTCTTAAGTCCCATATACTTCTTTAGCATAGATGTCAAAATTCTCCTTGTTGCTTCAGATGGCCCTTGTTGCTTCAGATATTTAGATTAAATGAATGGTACTTTCCACTTAATTGGATTTTTGTCTGGTTATTTGATTAGACTCTTGAGCATAAGTTATAAATTATTAGTCAAATGCAAGGTATCTTTCAGAATGCTTGTTGAAACTTTGAAATACCATGTGATTAGCAACTTGTTTCTCATTTATACTTCATCGATAACTTAGCTGGATTGTTTTCTAGCCAACCTTATGCTAGACAGAGTCATTCTATCTCGAAGAATGATATGATCCAACATCAGACATTTGTTGCTTGCAAACTATCTAGTAAAACTCTGATATTGGTTTAATGTCACAGCTTTCATTTTGCAAGTTTGATAGCCAGGTTTTTCTTAGAATAATCATGGACCTTGGCCCGTCTCTAAAATCACTTCAGGCTAATGCTTCATGAATCATTTTTGTATAAAAAAACAGAAACAAAAAAATATAGTACAACAGGAAAACAATTTCAAATTAGGAAATTTGGCTTTTCGTTTGACTTCTTATCTGTTTGTGCTCTGCCTCTTTCTTTACAATTAGGAAAGTTTATTAGTTGACATAAACTCTGTTTAGATTTTCTAATGATCTTTCTGGCCCTTCCTCTTTGTGGCGTTGACCAACGGGATATGCAGCGCGCATTGAACTATTCTCTAATGACCACATATGTGAAGAACAACTACAAATAATCTCAGATATGAAACTAGAGCGATCATTTATCCCTCTGTTATAATGCCATAACATATTTCCTACCTTGAAACCAAAATCTCTTTGTAGAGATTTGTCAGCATGCAAAGTATTTGTCTCAATTTTCAATACAGTTTATATATACTCTTACTTTGTGTATGTCAAGGTTCAAGTCAGAGGATGAGCGAACTCCTGTATATCTCATCATTGATGAGGCTTTCCCACCTTTACTTAACATTTACAACCGCCTTGTTCAAATTTCGAGCCCTACGATAGAGATAGCAGAGCTGATCAAGCTCATCTGCAAAATCTTCTGGTCATCCATTTATGTATGCAAGTTGTTACTTTCAACACCCAGAAAGCCTCTTCTGTATTTATATCTGAATATAGCTTATCTGATTTGGATGTTGAATTAAGGTTGATGACATTGCTATGCAGCTAGAGGTCCCTAAGCAACTGTTTGATCCCAATGTCTTTAATGCTTGGATGGTCCTATTTTTAGCTATGCTGGAAAGGCCAGTTCCTCCCGAGGGACAACCAACTGACCCAGAGCAACGGAAGTCTTGGGAATGGTGGAAAATAAAGAAGTGGACTGTGCATATCATGAACCGCTTGTACACTCGGTGAGTTAAGGGAAGACAATTAGGATTGTGTTTCTGTATACAATAAGTTACATGGATTTAAAGGTGTTATTGGACATATAGATGTGAGTTCACAGCTTTTGGTAATTGACAGAAAGCCTTCTTATGATTCCGAACTTGATTCACAGGATTTGTGGTAGTAATTCATTTAGATGATCTAAGGGCACTTTTGATGAAAGTTCTGCATTAGATAATGGCATCAGCATCACAACAAGGATTTACTGAAAAAGTTTATTTGTATTATTATATTTTGGTCACAATTAGCAGACAGAGTGGAGTGCCATACACATGGGCAGGACTAGGATAGCTTGATCTATTGAAGTGGCAAGCCTTGGGCTGTATGCCATGACATCAGCATCTACATGCCTGACATGTGGAATGTGGATTAGTGACAATTTCTTTTGGGGAGGGATAAAGGTGTTGAAATGGTATATCTTTCAACAGAGATGCCAGAATTAAATTTGTCCACACCAGTGCATAGATCGTTTAGCATAATAATGGGTCATACAACATACTGTTGAGTTTATATGCTACTGTTATGGTTTATGAAAGTTTTGGCTTGAAAACCTTAGTGATTTCATGATGTGTCCAAAAAATTGAGAATTTAGAGTTCAGAATGAAAATGAACCACACAATCTCTTGAGGAGATATTTTCTGGAGTTTATGAAAATGGGCCTGAATTATGGGGGGGGTATGCAATGTGCATATGAATGAATTCCAACACACTTCGACATATTTAGCGGTGGCTTAGTGAACCTTTGAGCATAATTTAATATGACCTATAAATTGGAAAATTTGAAAACTTTTTATATATTCAGATTTGAAAGGCACTGACAATGACAAAAAAAAAACACTTCTGTTGTCTGATAGAGGTCCTAGGATATTGTTATGTTGGAAAATCAATTATTATGTTTTTGTTTCTCAGTTTCTGTTCCTGATGACATTGGCAGATCCATTATATGCATTTTCATTTTTATCAACTGATTCCATTTTTGAAGATCTTTTTTTATGTCTTTTCCTTTTCCTTTACTTCATAGATTAGTTGAGTTTTATGTTGTATGCATTCTTTACAATGGCCTTTGAACCAACGTTTTTGAAAAATATTACAATTTTTTAAGCAATATTTTTAAAAATAAGCTTGTTTACAGGATAAGTCTTGGCGAGTTCGTTATATGGTGGCAAATCAGTTATATGAACTTTGTGAGGCAGTTGGCCCAGAGCCTACCAGGTATTTTTTCATTGCATTGATGTATTCATACTTGTACATGCACTCATTCACGTACATATTTGACACAGAATATTCGGATTGTAACTTTACAATTTTGATCCTTGAAATATAATTGATCAGATTATGAATATTCTGCACCTGTAATTGATCATCCATCCATGAAATAAATAGTCGTAAGTCCCCAAAAACATGCAAATTCCACAAACCTTTTTTCAGAGCCAATTTAAGCAGATAAAGCAAGGACATAAAGTCACCTCTGTTATTAGTGATACTGATTATTCATCCATGAAATAAATACTCATGAGTCCCCAAAAACCTGCAAATTTCGCAAACCTCTGTCCAAAGCCAATTTAAGTAGATAAAATAAGGCCATAAACTCACCTCTGTTATTAGTTTTGCTGCCCTGGTTGCCTTTAAAATGGAAGAGAATAATGTCGCTAATATGCAGGATAAAACCAATCCCCACAATCTGATTCATGCCTTAGTACACACTTTCGAAAATCCTCATGGGGCAGATTTGTTGACAGTGAAAATCATTTAGTACATGAGGTTCCTTGTGTTGTGGCTCTTTCCAATAAAACAGAAGAAGACCCATCGCCTGTGCTGCAGATTGGAGGGGCATCGATACTTCTCCTCAAACAGCGTAGTGTTTCTTGCAATCCAAATATTCCACAGGAATTGGTCTTATGGCATTTGTAGTTCAAGTCTAGGTAGACAGTTGGATAACTAACGTTGCAATTTTTGTTCTCTACCTTGTGCAAATTCTCTTCTGACTGGTCCGTGATGAAGACATAAATTGAAGTCAATTGCATAATCCAAGGCTGTAATATTCTTTGTGCTTTCTTTGTGCTCAAGAAAAATAGCGTTCTATTCAATATAATGAGTAGAGTCTAGATGTAAATGATTTAAAATTCCTTGTTTAAAAAAAAAGAACTAAACATATGCCTGCAAATATATCAGAATTTCATGTATAGATTGTTGTCTATTATTGACCAGATTTACATCAGTGAAACTTGGGCTGATGCTAGGGTATGAGTTTTTCTGAGTTGGAAGAAAGGAGAGACTCTGATTGACTCCTCCCCTCCACAAAGTAGTTTGGGTAGTTGAAGGAGCTGGACTCTGCAGTAGTTGAATAGTTAGGTGCTTGGGAAATTGAACAATTACCAAAGTGCCCGACTGACACTAAGTTTTCGCTTTCACTATTTTGTTATGTTGAATCAACAGATCAATGCATTGAGCATTTATCTTTGTTATGTTGATTCACCTCCAGTGCTAACCGTTCCTTGATCCCTTCTCCTCATCTTCATCACGACAAATCTAATGTTTATCTTCTATAAATATTCAATGTAATACTTCATATTGAGATCTCTTACTATATATTCTTAATATATATATATATATTTTAAAACCTATACAGAGCGTCGCTATAGCGACGGCATGCCGTGGAACTTTGCATTTTTTTAAAAATTTATACAGGGCGTGGATACAGCGACGGCCAAGCGTGGATATAGAGACGGCTAGGCGTGGATACAGCGACGGAGTGCCATGGAACTTTTCCAAGTCTGACCGTCGCAGGTATAGCATCCCCGTCGCTATACCTGGGGTTTTTTCGTCGCTATAGCGACGGCTTAGACATCTAAATAAATATAGAACATTGTCGTTGTATCCACGGCAAATTAGAGGTCGTTGCTATTGGGAAGAAAAAGTTGCCACGGCAAAAAAAACACTTAGACGTGGAAATATCCATGCTTATCCGTGGATATTGCCACGTTTTGCCGTGGAAAAATTGATCACTTGTACTAGTGTCAGACTTACGATACTAAGTATTTAAAACAATATTTTAAACTTCTCCTATTACCGAAGCTCAGTTCTAAAGTGACAAGTACTATGAATATTATCTCATTACAGTAAATAAAATCTGATTCCTAAAATTAGTTGATTAAGCACAATTCTTATTTTTAACGGAAACAAAAAAAATTAGCTAATCTAATTATAAACAATTAAAATTATAGAGAAAGGGCTTATGGTCTATGTTGGTGGATCCTTTCCACTGAGACCATAATTCTTTAGGAAGTTTAAAGACTAAAAAGACTTAAGCTACAAGCATATAAAAATATTAGCAATATAAACTGGATTAGATTATGATTTACCAAATTAATTGTGCTTTATAAAAACATTACAACTTTGTCACATTTAGAAAAAGAACCAGCAATTAGCAATGCAACACTTCTATTAATCGTTCATTGTATTATGCATATATATACATCATCATCCCTATCTACATACCCGCTATTCTATCTTATCCATCTATCATTCTTACTATAATTTTCGATCTATGGCTCTCTTTATATAGCTTGCAGGTTGAGATAACCATTCCCGTTTTTACAGTAACAACTCAATTTGCTAATTAAGAATACAACTGTTTGATCCCTTAATTGGAGGTTAACAAGATATGCTTTGGTTTGTTGTCAAATAGAAAATCCTCATCTCTATGGCACGTAGTGACTAGAGATGAAGATTGCATTAATTTGTACATGAGTCATCAATGAAATTGAAGATGCGAAATTGGAGATGGATAAACTCGGAGTTGTATGAGAAAGCTAGCCATGTGTGGAAAGGCTTCATAATGATTAATTGTTGCTGAATGCTAACGTGTGCTGCAGAAATCAAAGCATGTTGCAAAAATGTAATTAGTCATAAATCTTTCAAGAAATAACATTTAAACATTAAATAAAATGAAATTAATGAATTATCATACCTTAACAACTTGTTGAATATTTAGGTGAATATGTGAAAATGTAGAAGGATTTGTGGGATAAAAGGATCAAATGAAGATATCAAAGGTATATATGGAGGGTGTAAAGAGGTATAGAAGAGTGTCAATTTGGTTAGCCAACATACTCCCGTGCCTGAGTATTTGCATGTCCTCATGCAAACATGTCTTTTCAAAATCTCAAAAATTTTCAACACTGATTTTTAACCTCGCTAACAAAATAAAAAAATCCAACGCTTCACTGTCTTGTTTCCTAGAAAACCTCTCTCCCACGCCTATCTGTTTGCAGGTCGCATGCAAACAAACCAGATATAGTCTTCAAAATTTCAAAACTGAGTTTTAGTATTTCTGACAAGGATTATGTGGCATTGACCATAATGTTCAAGTTCCTACGAACTGGATTTGATCGAGATTTCAATTTCTTTTTCAACATACTGATATGAGACAAGTGCTTATAGGCCTCAACTTTCCACTTCCTTACTATTTCTGAAGGCGTTTTATACCTGCAATTGCGTTATCATGATTTCCTTTCAATTTTTCATTCTTCTGTAGGAGCTTAATATTATAAGCTCTCCATTGTTCATTATATGTCTCAGTATTTGCAAGTAATAGATCTTCTTCTTGTTGGGTTTGTTCATATGACCTGAGCACTACCTTAAGCTTTCTAATCTTCTTATTTTTCTTCCGTAGCTCAATAATTACAGAAGGAATGGCTGAAGTGGTCGAGACTTCAGGTATATGTTCATCATAGGGTTCTTGTGTAGGTGAATGATCATCAGAAGACCCATAATCAAAATATTCAGGATCATATTCTACATGGCTACATTTTGGAACAGGAAGATCTTCATGCATGGGTTCAGAACCAAAATCAAGAAGGATGAAATCAGAAGGTTCAACATGTACAAAATCGAATTCCTGAGACGGTGATGGAGGAAGTGGACTTGGTGTATTTTTCTTAGGAAGACCTGGCTCTGAATCAGGAGATTCCTTAAGATCAACAAAAATAGATGGTTGTACATTGAGGGCTAAATTAGAGGGTTTAATGAACTATTTTGTCATGATTTTGGTGGTTTGACGTTGCATTGGGGATTCTGTGACATTAGAGATTTTCAGCTGAGGTTGTTACTTTTTGGATTTTCATAATAGAGAGGAGAAAAGTTCAATTAGGGGTGGTTCTGACTCTAGATTAGGGACGACTGCTAATTCACAACCTTCGGACTGAGGAGAAACATGAATGTGAGGAGAATGAGGGTTTGCAGATGAAGGAAGACCTTGAATTCTTTCCATGAAATTTACCCAACTATCGTTTCAGAGGTGTAGTTCATCCTCAATGAGAATTTTGACCAACCCATGATGATAAAGACTATTATAAGGGTTACCAGAATGCTTTTGAACCCTTCTCGACATATTAGCTAAACTCTTGTATAGGAAATAGGGGAAATTCATTTCTAGTTCTTCTTCAAAATGCACTAGTAGGTGAATATGGTAGTTTAGGGTGGTGACATACCTTCCTTCATAGGTCAAATACTTCTGCAATACATAGAGCACATTACGCCATTAAGCTTGCATCCAGTCTTGAGGAAAACCCTTCTTCCAGATTGTAGACTGATGTTCTTCTTTTAAAAACCTAGTACACACTGTGCGCTCTATGGGTTTATTCTTAAACCAGCATTCTCCTTGACAAGGGAGACCAGTGGCACGGGAAACTGTTTTCTTTGAAAATGCCATGATAAAATCTCTAATGTTGATGAATTTCCCATCAAATCCATGGGAGAAATTTAGTGTAATGTCATCATCATGCCCCTGAAATTTCTGAAAAAAGTGATACTAGACACATTCAAATCTTTCCTTGCAAGCGTTGAATTCGGGAAAACCTTTTAATACAGAAAGACAATTTGGTTCATGGTGTGCAACTCCCTTTCACCCCATAATTTTCTCTGAGATTACAACTTAGACCAAAAATAGAAGATGAGACCGAAGCTGGGAAAATGGTAAGGATTATTGGATAGGCATAAAACAAGTGTTCACAAAGTTATAGAGGCTTCTAATGCAATGGGTATAACAGTAATTCATAAGCCCCGTATTTGACAATCATTCAAGTACATGGTGATAAAATTCTTATGAAAATTTTGAACTGTCAAATCAATGATGAAATGTTGTGTAGAAAATAAATCAAAGGTTGCATGGATAAGAGAATGTAATCATATATTTTCAAAGTGATAAGATCTTCATCTCTAGACACTACATGCCATAGAGATGAATATTAATTTATAAGGTATAGGGATGATTATCAAATGATGATAGACAGAGGTAAGGTAAAATTAAAATATCATGATTCCAACTAATGGTAAAATGAGAGTATAGGCTAAATCATGGGCTTAGCAAGTACATAGGTATAATCCATGATACAATTTCCTTAAATTTAATGAAAAAATATATTTCAAAGAAATTCCATCATTAGCTTAAATTGATATTACCTTAAAGGACCAAGTTCTTCAAAAATACTTTGAATGTTAGGAGCGTCTACTACATGTTGCCATTTCTGTGATAGAACGGGGTTTCTATGGCAGAGTGGAGTTTCTGTGACAAGGTGCTCTTGCTTTGCTTCCAAAGATTGCGCTAATATAAAACTGAGAATACTTCTTCTAAGAGGCTGTCTACTATGCTTAATGTTACTGGTTTTCTGTAGAAAAAGAATAGGCTATTCTGTATGAAGTATGCAACCACTTAGAACTATCCATGATCACGGAGCAAATACCTGCAATGTCTTCATCCACATCCTTCCCTTGTGCAATTCTATCTATGTGAATAAATTTATTGATTTCGAACATAGATAGAAATCATCGGGTTACCAACCAATAGGGAGAGTTGTTAACCAATGGGAGATATTCCACCCTTAATGTTAATGGAAATAAAGGCACTTGGTACATCCTAACAGTCATGAATAGATTTTTTGGAGTTGAATGAACTATATAATTATCTTGCCAAGAAAAATTAATGAATTTCCTTATAAAATGACAAGGATGCCTGCCATTGAGGCATGTAGGATCCAAGGTACCTAAAAATGTCTCAAGTTTCAGACCCAGAAAATGTTTTGGAGTTGATGGGTTAAAACTTGCTGAAAGGAGAGCCTTAATAAATCTCCCATCATCTAGCTGAGCACATAACAAAAGATAATTTTTGCAGAAATGAAGTATCACCAACAAATTTATTATGGAGCCTATCCAGCGGGTCTCCTGGTTTTCTAACTAGAGACTTGCTATACTGTGCCAGAAAAACTGGTTTTCATAGTAAAGCTTTATTTTTTCTTTACTTTTTTTTATTTTATTTTTCCTTTATTTTTTTTATTCCCTACACTACCCTATACTACTGGAAGTATAAATATTCTTTCAAGTGTATGAATACTTCTAGTGTAACCACCTATGAATCAATATTTTTAAAATATTATTGTTCACAGAATGTATATGAACAAATACCATGACATGAGGAACCAACTTCTCATATAATCTAGTTTTCAAAAATTGCTGAAGAGTAAAAAGCTGGAATTGAAAAACTGACTCATTCCATGAATTAATAGATTCTTGACTAGCCTGTCTTTCTTCTTTAGTATCATTAATTTCCAAGCCAAGTTTATATTCTGCCTCTGGTACCAGGTAAGCAAGAAATTCTGTAATTTCAGGCTCTATTTGTTCTTCTTCTTCAACTGCTTTCCCATGCTTGAGCTCCCTCAGCAAATAAGAAATGAGAAATGTATAGACCAGGATCTTCATGCTGAGGATACTTATGGATCTGCTGCCCACTTTGGAAGATGGATTCTTCTCCAAATATGGATCTAATACTACAAAAAGAGTGGAAGAAACCCTTTGTAGTAATAAGCCCTTCTCTACTCAACAAATTTTTGAACATCTTTAAACCTGTACTGGTTCAAATGTCCTGCTTCACAAGTGGGTTAGTAACATGGTTCTTACAACACCCAATTGTAAAGTTCAAATTTTAAAACTATTTATAGAAAATAGGAAATCAAATGCATTTAGTGCAGAAATGTAAAATTAACTCAGAAGCAAAGAAACTGAAATTAAATGTTGTGAGTGTAAAATTGGACCAATATCTAGATAATCTAATATGAAATTAAAATGAAAGTAATCCAACTCTATACTATGAAACCATAAACATCCCTACTTAAAGGAAATCCTACTATTTGCTGAAGAAAAGAACAATCATTGGAGACTATTAAAAGGGAAAATACACTTACATCAAAAGCAACTGCAGAAAAAAGGAAAATTTTCAAAAACATATATGCTTGAAATTAACTATGTGAGAGTAAACTATCTATATTTGCAGGAAGGGAAACATACTCTTAAATAAATCAAACAAACTTGTGTAGAAAAGGAAAAACAAGGTTTTGGGGTAACCCACTATAGTGGATGTGCACGTTCTTACCTTTCGTCTTACCGTTCTTCCCTCCCCCTTGTTGTATAAAAAGCAACCTATCTAGACTCTAATCCCTTTAGCACCTCCCCCACAATGGCGCCAAAAATGTTGGGGCTAAATATGCACTATCTAACACAACACTTAATTGGAAACCCAGGAAGGTAACTTGTGAGATGCAAACACTGTATATGCAGGATTAAGGCCTCCTAATATAATTTACCCTAATTTGGATTATTCTAACCTAGTGGTTATTCAAAATGCATAATAAGAAGATTCCCGATCTATCAACTAACAAGCTCATTCAAATACAAAGTCTTAATATTAATTAGAATACTCTCACATCTACAAAATATTCAAATTCCTGTCCTATCCTAATTACAAAGATGAAAATACTTTTCAAATTAACTTCAAGACAATTCTAAAACTGAAGCATAAATTAAGAACTATCTAACATAACTCAAAAACTTAAATAAACAGAAAACTATTTATCAACACAGAAAATAGAATAGGTTACAGAAAGTGAACTACGAAATGGAAAACAGAGTAAGTTGTAGAAAGAAAACTTATGAATTTGATGTATCATTTAACACTTTAAAAACTCTTCTTACATTAATGGATTTTTAAGAAGTTTTAATACTATTCCAGAGCTTACTGATTCATCTTAAAAATGAATTGTTTCTGTGATCAAAACTATTACAAACTAATTTATATTTTAAAACTAAAACAGAGTAAATATAATTTGCAGAATAAATAAAATTAATATTTAAGAACAGAATTAAATAAACTTAAAGCTTTAAACCATAACGAAAATAAATTCCATGTATATATCCTACAACTTAAAAGAAAATATAATGAAGGTTATTTTATTGGGAACCAAATTTTACAAACTTAATGTATACATTTCAAACTCAAAATTTGAATCTATAGCAGAACAAATTATACTTACAATACTAAGTATTTAAAACAGTATTTTTAAACTTCTCCTATTACCCAAGATAGGTTCTAAACTGACAAGTACTATGAATATTATGTCATTACAATAAATAAAATCTGATTCCTAAAGTTAGTTGATTAAGCACAATTCTTATTTTTAATGGAAACAAAAACAATTAGCTAATCTAATTATAAACAATTAAAATTATGGAGAAAGTGCTTATGATCTGTGTTGGTGTGTTGGTGGATCCTTTCCAATGAGACCATAAGTCCTTAGGAATTTTACAGACTAAAAAAACTTAAGCTATAAGCATATAAAAATATTAGCAATATAAACTGGATCAAATTATGATTTACCAAATTAACTGTGCTTTATAAAAACATTACAACTCTGTCACATTCAGGAAAAGAACCAACAATTAGCAATTCAACACTTCTATTAATCATTCATTGTATTCTGCATATATATACATCATCATCCCTATCTACATACCCGCTATTCTATCTTCTCCATCTATCTTTCTTACTATCATTTTCGATCTATGGCTCTCTTTATATAGCTTGTAGGCTGAGATAACCATTCTCATTTTTACAGTAACAACTCAATCTGCTAATTAAGAATACAATTGTCTGATCCCTTAATTGATGGTTAACAAGAGATGCTTTGGTTTGCTGTCAAATAGCAAAGCTTCATCTCTATGGCATGTAGTGCCTAGAGATGAAGATTGCATTAATTTGTACATGATTCATCAGGGAAATTGAAGATGCGAAATTGGAGATGGATAAACTCGAAGTTGTATGAGCAAGCTAGCCATGTGTGGAAAGGCTTCATAATGATTAACTGCTGCTGAATGCTAACGTGTGCTGCAGAAATCAAAGCATGTTGCAGAAATGTAATTAGTCACAAATATTTCAAGAAATAACATTTAAACATTAAATCAAAGGAAATTAATGAATTATCATACCTTAATAATTTGCTGAATATTTGGGTTAATATGTGAAAATGTAGAGGGATTTGTGGGATAAAAGGATCAAATGAAGATATCAAAGGTATATATGGAGGGTGTAAAGAGGTATAAAAGAGTGTCAATTTGGTGAGCCAACATTCTCGCCAAAATATTTGCTATGGTAGTAACTTCCATAGAAGAGGCAAAAGCTTTGTCTGAGTTCACCCTAGAAGAGTTGACTGGATCTCTTCTATCTCATGAAGCGTGATTCAATCAAGAAGAAGAAACGTTGACCAATGAATTCAACACCCAAGCTTCCCTCAACAGATGTCGAGGAAGAGGAGGACGAGGTAGAGGAAGAAGAGGTCGAGGGTCTCCAACTACAGAAGATAGAACTAGTCATAGTCATGAACACTCAAAGAATTCATAACACTCTCACAACTCTTAAGGTCAAAGGGGGAGAAGCAAGAGATGGACTAATAAGTCCAATGTTCAGTGTAACTACTACAAGAAGTATGGGCACTATGAATGACAATGCAAAAAGAAGCAAGCTGACTAGAACAATAGTAGAGCCAATTTCCCCAAAGAAGAATAAGGCTCATTAAAGGTGATGTTTCTGTCTTATCAAGCAACTGAAGAACACTCTAGCTAATATCTATGGCTACTAGATAGTGGTTGCAACAATCACATGAAAGTTAACAAGTCACTATTCTCCATTTTGGATTCCTCTGTTGCCACAAATACCAAGCTAGGAGATGACTTTCTGGTTCTAGAAAAAAGAAAATGTACTATTCCTATACTTACTAAGCAAAATGAAAAGAAGCTTATCCATGAGGAATTTTATGTACCTCATTTGAATGTGAATCTGATCAGTATAGGTCAATTACCTCAGAACCGATACGATATTAGGTTTTATGATGCATACTGTGCTATCTATGATAAACCCCCCACTAAGAGACTCATAGCCAAAGTTGAAATGACCAAGAATAGAATATTTCCTCTAAGTCTCAGGAGTGCCAACCTTCCATATTGTGTAGCCCATACAGTTTCCAGTCTAGATGAATCATGGTTATGGCACTGTAGATTTAGTCATCTTCCTTTTAAGAGGCTCAGTCTCCTGCACAGATAGTCAATGGTCAAAGGGTTACCGGTCATTCATGAACAATCCAGTACTAGTGAGGATTGTATATTGGTAAACATCAAAGGGACAAATTCCCCACTTCCACTACTCGAGCCAAAGAACATCTTGCCATTAGTTCATACACACCTATGTGGACCCATGCAAACCCAATCCATAGGAGGCAATTTTTATTTTCTCGCATTTATTGATGATTTTAGGAGGAAAACATGGATTTATTTCCTGAGGTACAAATTAGAGACCTTCTCAAGGTTTAAAGAGTTGAAGGCTCTCACTGAGAAGCAATCTAAAAAGTTCATTAAAATGCTCAGGTCATACAGTGGAGGTGAATATGATTCACATGAGTTTTCAAACTTTTATAAGCAAAATGGAATCCAGAGACAGTTCACTACCAGATACACTCCACAACATAATGGACTTGATGAACGAAAGAACATGACCATCATGAACATGTCCTATAGCATGTTGTCATACAAGAAGATATCATATGAGTATTGGACTAAAGCTGTTGGATTCTCAGTCTACTTGCTGAAAAGATCACCCATGGTGACTGTCCAAGACAAGATTCCCGAAGAAGCGTGGAATGGCACTAAGACTAGTGTCACACATCTCAGAATTTTTGGTTATGTTGTATTTGAACATATATCTGATGAACTCAGAAGAAAATTGGTTGAGAAGAGTGATACCTGCATTTTCACTAGTTATAGTGAACAACACTAGGTGTACAAACTATGTAATCTTGTCACCAAAACGCTTGTGGTGAGCAAAGACATAAAATTCATTGAATACAAATGCCGGAGTGATCCTTTAGACATTCACCAATAAGAAAGTTTAGATATGTTAGATATCCCTATCAGACTTCCAAGACTGAAAGTGCAGCAGTGTTATACAGCTGATTGGCACCTCTCCGTCCGAGTACTGACATCCCTCAGGTCGGCACACAAAAGGACACTTATGGATTGAGGTTTGCCCAGTTTCATTATACCTTGGTTGATTTTGAAATACATTACCTATATGACCAGCTAGTTACTTTGCTATTTTGAGATTTTGAGGGCATGCACGACTATCCCTATTGGCATGTCGCGCATATGCGCGAGTGTTATGTTCAGCAGGTCGCGCATACATCTATGCGCGGGTTGTCCTTCTACAGAGTCGCGCATGATGCGCGGGTTGCCTTACTACATACCCGCGCATATATTCCTCGAAATTAGTTTTTAAAAACACGCGTTAATGGGAGATTAGTTGTTTCATTTACCTTAATCCCATTAACTGCTGCAACCTCCCTAACCTTCGAGAACTGCCTCATTTCCTTCAGATAAATAGAGGCCTTGGGGAGGGTTTTGGATATTGATACTTGGAGAGCAAAGTTATGCTGGTGGATTTTCTACAGAACCTTTGGAGCAGAGAAACTCAGAGTCCTTTGGTGACAGAGGAGTCCCTTGTTCAGACATTGGGTTGTAACCTAAACTCCCTCTATTATTGTTAATAAAGTAGATTACTTCTTCCATATTGTGTTTCATGTGTTGTGGCTTGGTAAATATTTATATTTCTTTATAATATGTGATTTTCCTAACCTGCATCTTTATATATGAATCATACTGTATATTGGAAGAATCTTTGTTAGCAGGTTGAAGGAGGAATTATCCTGGAGATTGTAGAAGTGAAGCAAAGAGGAAGGAGTTAGCTTGGATCAACCTTCGTTCATTACAAGTAAGTTCCTGCTACTTCCCTATTTCCTATTTGTGCTTTTATAATCAAATTGTCTGCAAGGTCATAGTATGTTGGTAACCCCCAGACCTAGGTTATTAGGTGAATTATCCATTACAACAGAACTGGCGACTCCGCTGGGGATAGCCAAGTCTGCTTTAGGTCTTTTCTGTTTTCCTGGCCAGTAAATTGCTCGAAGTCTGGTCTGTGATCTTTTGTCCTGCCTTCTTACATACTTACAGCATTCGAAAGTCTTGGTTTTTCTCTGTTTTTGAGAAAATTTTGCACTTATGCGCGGGTTGCCTTTGTAGACAGTCGCGCATATTAAGTTGCATGCGCGGGTTGTCCTTATCGACAGTCGCGCATCATACGCGACCTGCACTATTACACAGTCGCGCATACCCCTGAAGACTGTGGTTTTTGTGTTGAAGTTTGCTTGTTCTTTGGCATGTTATGAGTCCTGTCTTCTGTAGAGGCTTTCTTTAAGAGTGTGGCATAGTTGTCTGAGTGTATCAGGTGATCACGTTTGAGTGCTTTTCGAAGCCCTTGGGTTCCTTTTACTTGTGTTATTTACTGTCTGCATTTTGAAACTTTCTGGCCTGTTTGGGTTATTGGTTGAGTACCTGAGTCTAGATCAGTGATCAGGGTCTTAGACTCTGTTTGTCCAGTCTCTTGTCTATCAGTTTTTGGTCTGTACTTGCTTGTTGGAAAGTCTGCAGTGATCTTTAGGTCATTGTTTGCACCCAAATTGAGGTCCTGGCCTGCTTCTTTTGCTGGTTTTTAGGGTCTGTTTGCCTTTCAGTTTCAGTTTGTGTCCTTTATACAGTATATAAACGTCAAGTCTACTCAAGCATTGCATTTATACATGCACAATACTTTTTGAGCATTTTTTAAAGTGAAAATAAAACATAGATAATCTTCTGCATTGTAATTTTTGCATTAGAATAGCGTTTGTTTCAGTTTAAGAAATACATATCTCAGAAAAATACAAAACATATAGGCTAGTTTCTCTTATTTAAGTGCTGATAGTTCATCATATATTTTAAAAAATAAAAATAAAAAATAAAAATGAAAAGAAGCTTATTTTTATAGTGTTAGATTGCTTTAGATGCACCTTTATTTCATTTATTTTCTGCTGAGTCAAAACACCACACAGTCCATCACTACCGCTTCCTTTGAGTAAAGAACAGCCCTTAAAATTAACGCTTAAATTTAAAATCTATTAGTAAGTTTTTATTTTTAGGGCCTTCCACCTACTAGCTTAGGCTAGGTTTGTGGGCTAGGGAGTGTAAAATTCCCACAAACTATAAACTCAAACGTAGTCGGCCATTCATTAGGTAAATCCTTGGTTCTGCCGCTGTATCTGGGAAGCTCCTCTCAAAAGGGAGTTAAGCACGAGGCCGCGTGGAGGCTTGGACAGAGGGGATAACCCCCCGAATCCTTGTCAAAACGTAACCCAGGACTTTTACGCATTTGAGGATTCTGTCTAGGCAGAATTTCGGGCTCAGCTACCCTGCTCATGCGTACGAGGCCAGCTTGCGACTAACCCCCCAGACAGTAGGTATTGTCAAGGTAGCCTTAGTCTCTTGTCTTTTAGGGCTCATACACAGGTAAACCGGAAGGTTATTTCTGGTTCACCTTGAACGGACTTGGAAGGTAACCCTTGTGGAAAGTGCAGGAGGGCGGTTGGGTGATTCCTCTGCTTGTGCCTGAGAACCCCTCAAGGACGCCAAGTAACTGTTCATCAGCCTTCTTCTGGAAGGTATATCTTTATAGCCTGTTTTGATTGCTTGAGACTTAGGATTTTTTAGTGTATGCTCTGTGGATTTGCTTGTGATTAGTCTGACCTTAGGGTGTGGTTTGTTTAAGTCTTAATTCTGGAGGACCAAGAGATTAGAAGGTCAAGAAGGTTGAGAAACCTTCCTCCTCTCACACCACTGGAACCTCCACCTTTACCTCAAAGGCGGAGACTAAGCACAGGTGGTTCTTTTGAACCGGTAGGAACTAGTGAGGTTCTTGGTGAACCTGAGTTTATAGCTAACCGCTTTCATTTAGATACAGTTGAGATAGAAGAGCTGCAAGCTGACAAGCTTGCAAGACATTATAATACCCCCTTGACTGATTTGAACTATCCCGTGATCGTGCAGGTTAGACCTTTTAGTTCACCAGTACTAGGTGTACCTGTAGGTAGAGCTATGTCTTCTGAAGGAGAAAGTTCATTTGTTTTCACTTCAACCCTTCCAGTTGAAGGGGTACTACCTCCCCCGGTTAGTACCCCTAGATCTAATTTACCTTCCACACCCCTAACTCCAGCAAGCAGGGTGGTCCAACCACCTGTTTACTCGAACATTGGAAGTATGTCTAGTGATATGGCTACTGGGATTCCCAGTATACCTACAATACCTTCTTCTTTCCCTTACCCTACCCACAGTGGTCCGGTGGGATCCTCGGCCTTTGTTCATGGATTCCCTTGGAATGGGGGGCACATACCCCCTTCCAATCCATACGTAGGTCCACCTCCTTCATATGTAGGAGTGCAATTTGGAGCCAACACCTCTTATGGGCAAAGCTTCCAAACACCTATTTCGACCCCATATACGAGCTCTCCCTTCTCTTTGTTTAGTGGAGGGATACCAGCTCCAGTCTTTCAGACCCCAACTTCTATGGGGATGGGCCGACCTACTTATACTGCACCCCCTACCTAAAATCCGGTGGCCTATGGATGGAACCCATTCCAAAGCAACATAACCACTTCACAACCGGTGTCTGGGGGCAACCCCGCTTTTACTTATGGGAATGTGAGGGCAAGTCCCTCTAATACCCAAGCTAGTACATCTACTACACCGGCTAGGCCAAAGCTTCCTTTCCTGGCAACCTTGAACTTGCCAGATTTATCGAAATTGATGAGCGATCCGGTGAGGCATGACCCTTTGTGGCCACCTGTTCCCACCAAGCTGCCTTCGGACATCCCTAAGTTCGAAGGGAAAGCTGGTGAAGATCCTGGGGCACATGCCACCACCTTCCATATTTGGTGTTCTTCCAACTCATTGAATGAGGATTCAGTGAGACTTAGGCTGTTCCAAAGGACATTAACTGGCACTGCAGCAAAATGGTACATTGAGCTGCCTTCTGCTGCTTTTAGCAGCTTCTGGGATTTGGCTACAGCTTTCCTTAGCCACTTCCAGCTTCCGGTTCATTACGATTTCGGAACGGACTTGTTGTCCACCTTTAGACAAAATAAGGCAACCCACATCTCAGATCATATCCAAGAGTGGAGGAGGCGAAAGAGCCTTATTAAAGCTACCATCCCTCCTGAGTTTTTACTAGAATGGTTCCTTAAATATTTATTACCCTATATATCTAAGGATGTTTCTACATCAGGAGTGACTAGCGAGGAAGAAGCCATACTCAGGGCCTAGCAGTTAGACTTGATCTACTCGCAGTCTGGGATCTTATACGAGATCATCCCTGAGGCACCAAGGCCTTCTCATGAGGCCGAGAAACCTAAGCCTGGACCCCA
>LPNX010351044.1:0-85264 GCA_001517045.1 Pseudotsuga menziesii
TTTATTTGTTTCTATTTCGTTTTAAAATGACCATTTAGTGTAAAAGCCTAAAATTTAAGATGAACCATTTCTTTTTTAAGTAAAAAAATTTAAAAAATCTAGGGCAGTGGGGGCTTGTCGGAGCCCCCCATTTTTAGGAGGGGGCATGTGGGAGCCCCCCAATCCAAGAAACTCCTAGACCCGCGTTTCCCCAAGTTTCGCAGAAAGGGGGGCGCTGGGAAACGTTTCCCATGGAGCCCCCCAGCCCCCGGGGCGTGGGAAGCGTAGGGGGCGAGCCCCCGACCCTGGGAGGCACATCCCCGTGGGACACTGATTATATTCATACATCTTAAACTTGATTTTAAAAAACTTAATAAAAATCTGACTTGGATTTTCAGTAGTAGCTCAATATTTCAAATCAAGTTCACCCAATGCATACCATCTCTCATCAATAGGGATGAGTGATGTAGATAACCATATAAGTTGTGAATTTGTAACTTAAAAAACTAAAAATTGCAAATTTTCTTTTGTTCAAAGCTTTTTTTTTCCAAAAAAATGTTTAAACAATGTTATACAAGTCCCTTCTTTCCAACACATCTCTGTTTCATAATTATGAGCCATGATCAAAATGTTATGGCTGTAACAAATTTAGAGATCACATCCATCGCAATGATTAGTGTGCACCCACATCAACAACTATCACTAGGAAGTTATATATGAAAAGATGAACAATTACTATAGTTATCGTGATTTGGTGTAAGGAATGATTAAATGCACTGAATCAATAAGTTGTTGGCGCTAGTGAGGTAAAGTAGATAATAGGTTGGTGCAATTAAGGGAGGTTAGGAAATAGAAAGTGGGAACTATTGAGATAGAGTAGATAGCAAGTTAGGGCAATTGAGGTAGAGTAGGTAATAAGTTGGAACAATTGAGATAGATTAGGAAATGAAAAGTGTGAACTACATGAGTAAGCAAAGCAAACTGAACTACTTTCCAATAATGCAATAAATTATAGAGAAGGAAGACATAAACATTGTATAAGGCTCTTCCTCTAAAAGAACCTAATATCAGTGTGTCATTAAACTAAGTTCAATTTTCCTTAGAATTATAAAATAAATGCACAATTTGTACAAACAACTTTTTATTTTCATTAAAGTTCTAAATTTAATAATAACAATAATTTACATTTTCATAATATTTCCATATACACTTCATCCCTTCCAAAATAAAACTCAACATAAATAATGTATTTTGTAATTTATTTTATTGAAAAGTATTCAAATTTCTATTGCTTATATTCATAAAAAGTTGTTGAAATATAAAACATATAAAAATAAAATAAAATAAACTAATATTTAATTTAATTTAATTTGAGAAAAACAAATCTTGAATTTTAGCTTATTTTCTAACCTTATTCTTTCCATTCTAACAAAGTTCACCACCCTGCCCACAAAAGAACTATGCACCCATTGCAAGGTATGATAAATGAGGAAATTAACCAACCATGTATGATGAATAAGGAGGTTAACAAACCTCAATGCTCTTCATTATCCAACCATGTATGATGAATAAAAAGGTTAACAAACCTCAATGCTCTTCATTATTTCAAAACTCAAAAGTCGTTTGTGTATTCAAAACACATAAATCCTTGATGCATTAATTATTTCAGAACTCAGAAGTCCTTTTGTATTTATTGGAAAAACATAAAACTTTATTTAAAAACACATAACACACGAGTGCTTACATGAAGAAAGCTTTCCATTTTCAACGTTTTTTTAAATGAAATTTCTTTCCATCTAAATAGACAACCTTTTTAGGAGGATTTTGGTTATAAAATAGAATTACAATCTTTCTTTCCTCTTTGGTATAATTATGGTTTTTTTTAGTAAAATATTAATTTTTATTACAATTTATAATCATGTTCATACTTAATCGTAATTTTTTTATTCAACCCAACCCAATGTACATAGTTTTCTACATAATGGAATATAAAAGTGGTTGAAGACCATTATCATGGAATTAGGAGTCTTTCCCACAAAATTAATTTTTATCATCTTCGGTCATGTATCACTTCCATGCATCTATCACAATGGTTTAATTAAACTATGCATATTCACCTAAGGTATGCCCAAAACTTCACCTTAGACTACAATATGTTAGATGTGCAACTTTGGTTCTACTTAACCAAGTCATCCAACAAAAGGCACACTTCTATTCACGACCTTTAAAACATCATAGAAATACTTACCCAAAATTAAACCAATCAACCATTAGATTGCATTGCATGAAACATAACAACATTTATCCAACCAAAGAGAACACAAGGCACATCTGCAATTGGAACCCAAAGGAAATGCCTTAAACTTTATTAGACAAAGTATGTTATGATGTATAACAGAGGAGCCAGTCCAACTACTTGGAGCACTTTTTGCATACTATAATTGCAAAAGGCACATGATCTTGCCCATAACTACATATACAACCCTTGAGGATATCGTAGGCCCACGTCTTGTAGGTCTTGTTCACTTCTTGTTTTTCACGCAACCAATCCAAATTCGCCTTACTATGCCATACTCACAACTTAGCATAATCGTAGAGATCACTTTGAAATTGTGTCTCAATAATTTTCCAGGAATAAATGCCCTAGTCACTTTGAGGCATCCAATATATATAACAGTCTTTCTAAGCTATTGTAATCCCCTTGCTTCTAAAGTTGTTCCAACTGCCTACATCCAACTTTGCTTTGTTTGGTGTGTTCCATCTATTGGTCATTAGTGCCCACAAGTGTGCCCTCAAGTATGCATGTCGCTCGCATGCCCACAAGACTTATGCATGTTGCAAGTGCATCTGTCGCATGTCGCATCGAATGTATATCAATCGCATGTGTGCCCACAAGTGTACCCAAATCCACCTGGTCTAGTCCAACAAAGGAAATTAAATGTTCACCGACTAAAGAGAGGCTTAACTCCCTTTGGGTTTACATGTCTAGATTGTTCACCCAATGCATCCCCGAGTGTATAAAGGTGGCATGAACAGTTCACTACTCTATTCATTTATCCACCATGTGATGTTTAGCTTTGGAATCTTCTTTGACGACCCTTCATGCATGCTCAACAATGCACCTATTTCTAGTCATATCTAGAGGCCTTACATCCTCTCCCACCAAACTTATTGTTGTCCCAGTAATATCCAACTAACACTCATATAGGTTCCTCGAGGTTCTACTTCTTGAACTCTCGAATCTTCTTTTCATATTTGCATAGTGATTCCTTCAATTCCCAATTGTTCTCCTCTATTGGTCTATCCTTCCAACTCATAAATCATTGATGCCCTTACTTCTTGATAAATAAAGTATCTTGTCCACTTCTGACTCTAGTCTATCAACGATCATCATAGGGGATATGAATTGTGCAACTCTGCTAGGATTTACTTCATCAATCTTACAAGACTTCAACTAATTGATATGGAAAATCAAATGGTGATGTCTCAAGTGTTCTAGCAACTCCAATATGTAAGGAATGTTACAAATCTTCTCGAGTACCTTGAATGGCCCTTCAATTTGTTGTAGCAAAGCACTAGACATGCCACTTGGTGATTTGTACTACTCTCTACTCAAATGAAGGAAGACCAAGTCACCTACTTTGAATGATTCCTTCCTCCTATCACAATTTTCTCAACACTTTATCCTTTCTATTGCATTCCTCAATAGAATGTGAACCATCTCTGTTATGTCCTACGATCCCTTCTTGAACCCCAATGATGATCCGTTCCATCCATAGTAGCCTTATGAAATCGCTTTGGGAGCCAATGTTTGTTGCTTATTTTCCAACTCAATTGTACTATTTTTTATCGCAAAACTCTTCTTCATGTTGTAACTAAATTGGGCTGCATCCAACAACCCTATCCATATCAATTCATTTTAATAAATAAAATTCCTTAGATAATCCTCCAAAAGGCCATCATGCATTCTATATGTCCATCAATATACAAATCATAGCTCCATTAAAATGCCTTGGGTAATCCTCGAATAAAATGCATTCTATATGTCCAACAACTTTATCCAGTTTAATTCATTTGAACGAATAAAATTCCTTAGGTAATCCTCCAAAAGGCCATTTATGCATTATATGTTCATCAATCTACAAATGATAGCTCGAACTCATTATCACCTTGGTACCAACAAGATTGAAAACGCTATATAAAACCTCCCTATGAACCTTTTGTTTCCATACGATACAATCTTGAATGGTAGACGCCAAAACTTCAAAACATTTTTGAAAAACAACTTCCTAACTTATTTTGTAGTGCAAGGCACTTTCGTTGGAATGAAGATGGAACACTTAGAAAATATATCAACAACCATGAAAATCCCATTGTATCCTTGTGAAACTGACAATTTAGTGATAAAGTCCATGGCGACACTTGCCCAAGATCTATCCACCACCAGCAAAGGTTTTAATAAGAAAACCTACATTTTGGATTTTCCCTTGTATTACTGACATACAAGGAAAGCATTTACATAATATTCCACATCCCTTCACATTTCATCTCGATAGTAGCCTATTTCCAATAATGCCATCATTCTTATTTTTTTGGTGGCTAGCCCAACACAAGTGATGCAACTCCTTCAAGAGATGTACTTCCTAAGGTTCAATGACTTAGGAACATATATGTGATATTCAAAGTACAAAAGTTCATTGTCTATACAAAACCTCCTCATATTTCCTTCCTTCACTTGCTTCATGGTGTTTATTGTGATGGGGCCTTTCTACAATCCTTCCATAATCTTCTCAAGCAAGTTTGAAAAGACTTGCATATGATTTCCCATGGGCACCATCAACTTGTCTTCTTCTAAGACTATATGGTGAGTCTTCCTACTTAAGGAATATACTATTGCATTAATCCTACTTAGTCTGTACTCAATGGTCATGTTGTATTCTACCAAGAAATCTTGTCATCACACCTTTTTTGGTGACTAGTTACATTGCATTAAAAAAAAGCTCGTTGCAACATTGTATGTCTTTGCAATGAATGGTTTGCCCAAAACTTAGTTCCTCCATGCTTGTAGGAAATGCACAACTATAGTCATCTCTTTCTCATGAATTGAGTATCTCCATTTGCGCTTGTGTCAATTTCTACTTTCATAGGCCACTAGATGACCCTCCTACAACAAAACTCCCATAATGGAAAATTTCGAGGCATATGTATGTATCTCAAATGACTTCTCAAAGTCTAGCATCTTTAGCACATGCATCATAACAAGTCTATGTTTGAGTTCACACAAGGTTGTCATACACTTCTCCATCCAATTCATTTCTTTGTTCTTCTTCAACAAATAATTGGGTGGTATAAAAATATTAGAGTAATTTTCAACAAATTAGCAATAATAGTTAGTCAATCAAAGGAGACTTCTTACCTATAATGCCCCATTTTAGACCACAGAATGTATTGGTTTAATGTGTGTATATGCAGTGTATATATTCCTAGGGTGCAACTCAATGCTAAGGCCTCTCTAGTGAATGGTTTATTTATAAAGGAAAGTGTTATATAGGCTATATTAGACTGTGTGCTAGCAAGCCATGGTAAATTAGTGTAAAAGCTTGTAAATATTTTAATGCAAAGTCCAAGGTTGGTTATGGGGGAAACATAAAACCCCGCAACTTCCTCAGATATAGAATGAGCACCAATGGAAGCAGTAAAACCAAAAGACAAAAAGATGAACTCCAGCAGTTGTTCTCTCTCTCACTTGAGCGAGCTTCTTCTCTCTCACCTAAGCCCTATAGCTGGGTGAGTGTGTGTCTCAAATAGAGAAGCTCACTCTTTATTTATACTAGTTTCCGACTTGACAATTACTTACTAGGGCCGACTTCTCTAGGAGAGTCTAATAACCCTAGTTCCCCACAATTGTGGGGACTTTTCCCCCCAATCAACAAGAAGGATTAACCTCTATGAATTTACATGACTTGATTACATTAATGATTCTCCCGATAGGAACATCGAGGACCAATAAAATACAATATATGAAATATACAAGTGAATACATTCCAAAGTTACAAATACACCAACACTACCTTTTAAATAGGAAGGTATTCTCTTGACACAATTCATTAGCACAAGTCTTCTTCTCTGGATCATCATCAAAGCTGGATCATCACTGGATCATCATCAAAGCTGGATCATTACTGGATCATCATCAAAGCTGGATCATCATTGGATCATCATCAATGTTGGATCATTATTGGATCATCATCAAAGCTGGATTGTCACTGGATCATCATAATCATCACTGCTTTTGCTATCTCGATCAAATGGTGCTATCTCTCAATTCTTCTCGTCACAGGAAGTTCTACAAAGCCAACCCTTTTTCATGCTGGTTGTAGGCCTAGCCTCCATGTAGGTCTTCATCAATAGAGCCAACCCTTCTTCATTTTAGATGTACCTCTACAGAGCCAGTCCTTTTTCATACTGGATGTAGGCCTCTACAGAGCCAATCCTTTTTCATACTTGATGTACCTCTACATAGCCAGTCCTTTTTCATACTGGATGTAGGTATCTACAAAGCCAGTCCTTTTTTCATACAGGATGTAGGCTGCTACAGAGCCAACCATTTTTCATGTTGGATGTACTTCTACAGAGCCAACCCTTTTTCATGTTGGATGTAGGTCTCTACAGAGCCAGTCCTTTTTCATACAGGATGTAGGACATTATAGAGCCAACCCTTTTTCATGTTGGATGTACTTCTACAGAGCCAACCCTTTTTCATGTTGGATGTAGGTATCTACAGAGCCAGTCCTTTTTCATAATGGATGTAGACCATTATAGAGCCAACCCTTTTTCATGTTGGATGTATTTCTACAAAGCCAGCCCTTTTTCATGCTGGATGTAGGTCTCTACAGAGCTAGCCCTTTTTCATACTGGATGTAAGCCATTATAGAGCCAACCTTTTTTCATGCTGGATGTACTTCTACAGATCCAACCCTTTTTCATGTTGGATGTAGGTCTCTATAGAGCCAGTCCTTTTTCATACTGGATGTAGGCCATGCGCTCTGCAGGGTCTTCCACTACAGAGCTAGTCCTTTTTCATTCTGGATGTAGATCTCAACACTTATATCTGGCCATGGGAGGAACCAATCCTACCACCATGTCAGAAGGGCACATCACTTATATCTGACCATGGGAGGCCCCACCTACCACCATGTCAGAAATGCACAACACTTACATCAGACCATGGGAGGCCCCGCCTACCACCATGTATGAAAGGAACAACACTTGCATCTGACCATGGGAGGCCCCACCTACCACCATGTCAGAAAGGAACACAGGCTCATCACATCGCCTTGGAAGGAACCTCTATCTGGAGAACACCAAGCTTCTCCCAGAAGTACTCAAACTTCACTCTAGCTAACGGCTTGGTCAACACATCAGCTATCTTTTCATCCATTGCAACATACTGGAGCTTCATTGCTCCCCTCTACACCATATCTGCTTTGAATTGTCATGGAACATTGGGTTCTCCGACAACTTCACACAACTATGGTTGTCACAATATATACAACTAGCATCCAACTAGAGATCAAACAAATTAGACAGTATCTTCCTTAGCCATATTGCCTCACAACTAGCCGAAGAAGTTGCGACAGAAGCTGCTTCGACTGTACTCAATGCCACGCATGACTGCTTCATGCTAAACCAAGATATCACACCTGATCCCATATTGAAGCAACAACCAGAAGTGATCTACCTATCAATGGCACTTCCTGCCCAATCCGAATACACATAACCCTCTAGGTTAATTTTCTAATTTGCCTCATACTTGAGCCCATAATCAACTATACCCTTTAAGTACCTCGAATATGTTTTGCAACAATCAAGTGAACATGTCTTGGATCTATTAGGAACTAGCTCAATGTGTTCATAGCAAAGCAAATATATGGTCTCGTGTTCGTCAGGTACAGCAATGACCCAATCATCTGACGATACATCGTAGCATCAACCGACTCGGACAAAGCATCACTCAATATCTTCAAGTTATACCATATCTATGGTCATGGCCTTGTAGTCCATCATCTTAAACCTCTTCGGGATCTCCATTGCATACTTCCCTTGTCCCAGGGAGATTCCATCTGCATTCTGCCACACCTCCATGCCTAGAAAGTAGTGCATCATGCCCAAGTCTTCCATATCAAACTTGGCAGCAAGATTCCTCTTCATGTCAGCAATCAACCCATCCTCACCTGTTACATACAGGTCATCTACATACAGTAGGAGTATCATTGGGTTCCCTTCTTCAACCTTGTAGTAAAGGTTGGAATCCACTTTACTCTTGGTAAATCCCTAACTAGTCAAGAAGCTGTCAATCCTGCCATACCATGTGCTGGTGCCTGTTTTAAACCATACATGGCTTTCTTCAATTTACACACACGAGTCTCCCTGTCATGTGTCTCAAAACCGAGTGGCTACTCCACATACACTTCCTCTTCTACTACACCATTCAAGAAATAAGCTTTGACATCCATCTGGTGTATCTTCCATTTCATCACTGCAGCTAGAGAAAGTACTGATCTGATGGAAGTGTATCTGGCTACATATGCAAAAGTATCTTCATAATATATTCCTTCTTTCTGGGAGAATCCACGAGCCACAAATCTTGCTTTATATTTCTCTATGCTGCCATCTACAACATGCTTGATCTTGTAGATCCATTTGGAAGTCACAACAGACTTCCCCTCTGGTCTTNCTGGGAGAACCCACGAGCCACAAATCTTGCTTTATATTTCTCTATGCTGCCATCTACAACATGCTTGATCTTGTAGATCCATTTGGAAGTCACAACAGACTTCCCCTCTGGTCTTGGGACAACATCCCATACATCATTCTTCATGATCGACTGGCACTCCTAAATCATAGCATCCTTCCATTCTTTATTTTTGTCGCTTTCTCATAGTTGGAAGGTTCTTTATCAATGATGTCACATAATAGGGATACATAACCGGAGTAGGACCTAGTTCTTTTCCTTTCTCTGTGCGTTTCTTCTGGAGCCCCATATCTTTCTGCACCTTGGATAGCCTCTCATACCCATGAAGGTTTCCTCTTATGAGTATTCTTCTCTTGGGCTGGATCTACGGGTTCCTGGGGTTCTTCTATTTCTTGATCTTCTTCTTGAGTTGCATCGTTCATAGTTGTATTGTGAATCCTGGGTGCTTCTGGTTCTTTAGGGTCTTCGGCAGGTTTCTTTCTAGATTTGTTGTAAGCTGATTCTTCATCAAATGTTATGTCCCTACTGATGTCGATCTTCTTGAATCCTGGGAAGTATATTTTGTAAGCCTTAGAGCTTTTACTATATCCCACAAATATACCCTTCTTTCCCGAAGGATCTAATTTTGTCCTCTTTACTTTCAGAATGTGTATGTACACTGGACATCCAAATATTCTGAGATGACTGACTTCTTGTTTCTTCCAGAGAAAACTTCTTCAGGTGTTTTGTTCTCGAGTACTCTATATGGAGTACGGTTTTGTACATACGTAGTTATTCTAGCAGCTTCTTCCCATAGATACATGGGAATATCTTGATCATGAAGAATTGCCCTTGCATCTTCCATAACTGTTCTATTCTTTCTTTCTGCAACCCCATTCTATTGTGGATTATATGGAGTGGTCAACTCCCTCTTAATCCCTAAATCTCTGCATAATTCTTTGAATTCATTTTATCTGAATTCTCTGCCATTTTCTGATCGAAAGGTCTTGATTTTCTTTTCTATGTGGTTCTCGATCAAGGCTTTGAAGTCTTTGAACTTGTTGAATACTTCAACTTTGTATTTCAAGAAGTATATCCATGTCTTCCTAGAAAAATCATCAATGAAAGAAACATAGTATACATACCCACTCAATGAACTAGATGACATCGAACCGCATACATCAGAGTGGATGATTTCCAAGATTCCTTTTGCCTTTCTCTCGCTACTTGGAAATGTCTTCTTTGTCTTCTTTCCTTTCGCATATCCTTTGCAAACAATGTCATGTTTTGCCTATATTTATGGAAGACCTTCAACAACTTCTCTTGCAAGTGGTAGTGCTCTATAGTGCACATGTGCAATCCTTTTGTGCCAAAGTTCAGTTGGATCTAATGATTCATGGACCAAGGCTTGTTCTAGGTGTCTTTTTAGCTTGTATAATCCTCCCTCTTGCTTTCCAATCACAATTGCATCATCTATAGTCTTTTCCTTTTACCACATAAGGACTTGGCTATCTACAAGTGAAACCCTCATTCCTTTTGCATCTAATGCAGAGATGGAGAGGAGGTTCTTCTTTAGTCCTAGTACAAACAAGAAATCCTTCATCTTCATAGACTTTCCATAGTCTAGCTTATAGGAGGATTCACCACTACCTTTTATGGGATACTGGTAGTCATCCCCAAGTTTCACCTTGTGGGGTGACTCATGTTTTGATAATTTCACAAAGGATTCTTTGAATCCTGTCATATGCTTGGAAGCCCCACTACCCATGAGCCAAACATTGTTCCATGTGTGATTATTCCCGTGAGAGCAAAAATCAAAACATATTCCTCATCACTAGAAGAGTCTTCTTCTTTCACTCTCTTATTGGAGATTCACCATCCTATGCAATCTGAGCATGATGTCTTCTTTTGAGAGCCACCTTTGTTTATGGGACAAAATCTAGAGATGTGTCCTTTCTCATCACATGTAAAGAATTGGATACTAGATAGATATTTTCTAGGGTTATTCTGATGTGAATGCTTACCTCTGTGATGATGATGGTCTCTTTTATTTTTCTTGGTGTGTATTGTGAGAGCTTGATCTTCATTTCCCATATTTTCTTCTCGAGCTACTATTCGAGCTTCTTCTTGTGAGCATTCCTCCCACAGCCTACTAAAGGTGACTAGCTTTCTTCTAGCACAAATCCCTTGAATGAAGGAGTCCCATGACCTAGGGAGACCATTCAAGGTGGTCATCACAATTTCTACATTCTCTACTTCTTCATCTACTACTTCAAGTTGTTCTTTGATCTAGGAGACCCTTGTATAGTAAGATTGTATGGTCTCTGCATTCTGGATCTTCACATTATTCAATTGATTTCTCAAAGTCATCATCCGGTTTATGTTCTTCCCTTCAAATATCTTGGTCAAGGCATCGAACATTTCTTTAGGTGTCTTTAGGGAGGACACCTATGGTATGAGGTGATCCTTCATTGAATCAGCAATGATCCTCTTGGCCTTGATCAAGTTCTTCTTGTGTAAGTCCTTAGCCTCATCTCCCTCTGGAAGTGGAACATCTCCACTGATGTAGGATTCCAATTCAATTTCTTCAAGAACTAGTGAGATCATGTACTTCCATGCTCAGAATTTATCATCTCCCTCAAGCTTTTCATCAAGCTTGGTGTGATGAGACATCTTAACTGAGAAGCTGAAACTGGATTTGGAGCTGATCTTCTGTAGTGCTGTTTTTCTGGTTCCAAGGAAAATTAGGGTTTGAATTTACCTGAGTTCTACCCAACCAAAAACCTCATTTTTTGTCTCTAAACTTCGATTTTGACGAGGATATCGATCCTATGCTGGGCTCACTCAAAAATTTATCTTCTGTGAGAAGCCCTAATTTCTCGATGTAGTGACAGGTCAAAAACTGAAAATGATCAGAATTAGATTCTACTTCAACAGAAAGATGTGCCCTTTAATGGAGAGTCATCCTAACCTCATTTTGCTAATGGATTGTGGAGAGAGACCCAAAAATTAAGAAGCCTTAGTTTCTGTAGCTGCACAATGTCTTCTTCTCAGGTTAGCTCTGATACCATGTTATATTTTTATCAATTAGACAATATGATATTAGGATCTTATCTGAGAGAATAGCATACACAACAATCAATAACAAGAGACAATAGACACAAAGATTTATCCTCGTGGAAACCATAAAGGAAAAAACCCCGCAACTTCCTCAGAGATAGAATGAGCACCAATGGCAGCAGTAAAACCCAAAGACAGAAAGATGATCTCCAACAGTTGTTCTCTCTCTCACTTGAGTGAGCTTCCTCTCTATCACCTAAGCACTATAGATGGGTGAGTGTGTGTCTTGAGACTCTCTATTTATGCTAGTTTTTGACTTGACAATTACTTACTAGGGCCGACTTCTCTAGGAGAGTCTAATAACCTTAGTTCCCCACAACTGTGGGGACTTTGCCCCCCCGATCAACAAGGAGGGTTAAACTCTATGACTTTACATGACTTGACTAAATTAATGTTTCTCTCGATAGGAACATCAGGGACCAATGATATACAATATATCAAATATACAAGTGAATACATTCCAAAGTTATAAATACATCAACAATAGGCTAGTTTATGCCTAGATTTCCTAGTAATCCATTTACATTTTTTGTTGTGTATGTTTAATGGCATATGCCCATGTTTTTAAAGCCTGTGAAAGTGTAACAGGGATATCGAAATAATTTATTCATACCTTAGTCATATGCATGAATCAATTAAGTGTTAATATTCCAAATCGGAAGGATTCCGCGGAGTTACATGGCCAAAAGATCATAGTGTAATTCCTAAGGATGAGAGGAGAAATATTGGTGAAAATTGCCATTGAGAGAATTTTAGTGTTGACTTCCAAAGTCCGACATACAGAAGTTAGAATTGAAAAATTAGGGTTTTTGTTTTATAATCCATTATGTGGTTCTGACTTTTTACTCCTAGCGTTAGAAATGTCAAAGTCGGCAAGTCAAGAGGTATTTTGCTGGAATTCTGGTGGTGGTTTTGACTTCTAACTCCCAACATCGAAAAAGTCGAAGTGGGGAATTTGGGAGTGATTCATTGGAACATGGTTTGTAGTTCTGACTTCTGATTCCCAACGTCGAAATGTTGGAGTCGACAAGTCAGGATCTATTTTGCTGGAACTTGTTTTTTGGTTCCGACTTCCAACTCCCGATGTCGAAAATGTTAGGGTTGGAATGACATAATTTTTTTGGTTGGTAGTTGTCATGAAGTGTCGAATTTAGACTCCCAGTATCCGAAATATCGGAGTCGATGAGTCGAGGAGAATTTTCCAAGGAACCATTATGCACTCTGACTCGTGACACCAGAGACATTGGAGTCGGGAAGCTGGGGGTTGTTCGTTGAATTTTTTTGCGGTTTTGAATTCCAACTCTCGACGTATGGAGCATAGTAGTTGGATTCGAGAAGTCAAGAATCGTTCGTTAAAAGGCCAGTTTTACATTTCGATTTTTGATCTCTGATTTTTTTACGTTGAAATAATTGAATAGGTTTTCCAATGTCGACAAAGTGGAATTGGACGTTCAGGATCATGTATTTAGTATTCATGTTTAATTATAGTGATAATATGTGAAGAACCTCTTGCAATAAACAATGAGAATGAAAAAATATTGGAGCATAAAAGATATTTTATTGATCGCGGGCCACTTCGAGGGGGCAACCTCCTTTGAGCAAGCTCAATACAAAATAACTCTTTCGTGCTTTCATTAGCTTCAACACATACTGATATACTAAGTCTAATCTAAACAACTATTACTCCACATGAATGTGGGATAATGCAACCTATTACTAGACGACTTAACAACTGTTTTTTACTCCCCATGAATGTGGGAAAATACATCATACTAATGGGATGACTTACAAAGCATATGCGTCCGACAAAATATACCAACAAAATAAAGAGGGGGGTTGACACGGGTTCTTAACATCCCCTCCCTCTTAAAAAAAAGATTTGTCCTCAAAGCTTTAGATGTGGAAACTGCTGCTGAATCTGAAGGAGCGGAGTCCTATGTAGAATCCTCTGGTTGCATGCCGTGCCACTAAATTAAGACCTCGATGATGGCCCGGGAGTGAAGCTGACGAGTGCGCTGATTGAGGATGGCCTCTGGTTCCAAAATGATGGAGCCTTCCGTATCCAGCTCTAGTAAAACAGTTTGTACTCTGATGTTGTTTCCAATCACTTTCTTGAGACAAGAGACATGAAAGACTGGGTGAACGTGAGAAGAAGGAGGAAGTTCCAATTTATAAGCAACAGACCCAATCTTTTGAAGAACTTTATATGGCCCACAGAACTTTGGAGCTAGCTTCTGATGCCCTTTGAGTTTTAGGGAGGATTGCTTGTAAGGCTGCAAACGAAGAAAAACCATATCACCGACTTGAAAGGTGCACTCAGGACGGTGTTGACCGGCTTGCTGCTTCATGCGATTTCTGGCCATGTGATTATTTTCTTGCAGAATGTGAAGAATCTGATCACGGTTACATAGAACCATGTCAACTGCCTGCACTGGTGAACTATGGGGGGTGTATGGAAGGAGCACTGGGGGTGGATTCCCATAAACAACTTCATATGGAGTCATTTTAAATGCAGTATGGTAGGAATTATTGTACCACCATTTAGTGAGAGGGAGCCACTTTGCCCATTGATGTTGTTGTTCAGAGGTGAAGCAACGAAGATAAGTTTCCAAGCATTTGTTGGTGTCTTCAATTTGACCATCTATTTGTGGGTGATATCTTGAACTCATTTTCAGTTTGGTTCCAGTGAGGCAAAAGCGTTCGGTCCAAAAATGACTTGTGAAAGTTGCATCATGGTCTGAGACAATGGAAGAAGGGATGCCATGAAGATGGAATATCTGGTCCATAAAAATTTGTGTGACTGAGGAGGCAATATATGGATGGTTGAGAGCACAAAAATGACTATATTTGGAGAGTTGATCAACCACAAATAAGATTACGGTCTTCCCTCCAGATTTAGGGAGCTCATCGATGAAATCCATCAAAATATCTGTCCAAATCCTCGTAGGGATGGGCAAGGGTTCGAGCAAGCCGGGGAGGAGTGTAGTTTCACCCTTGTGGCGTTGGCAGGTATCACATTCAGCAACCATCTATTGAATTTCCCATTTCAATCCCTTCCAAAAGAAGTTACGTCGTGCCCGCTCATACATTTTGAGGAACCCAGAGTGCCGTACCGCTGGAGAACCATGGAGTTCATAGAAGACAACCCGGTGAAGATCTGTGCCCTGGGGAAGCACCAAGCGACCCTTGTATCTCAGAGAAGAACCATCCCAAGAGTAATGTGGTACAAGAGAAGGATTACTGGCTAACTATCGGATGATTTGAGATAAGGAAGAGTCATTGACATAGCTTTATTGAACAGATTGTAACCAATTTGGAATAGGCATAGAAATAGCTGAAAGAGAAGCATGGTCATCAAATGTGCGGGAAAGAGCATCCGCCACAAGATTGTTCTTACCCTTCTTGTAAGTGATCTCATAGCCATAACCCATGAGTTTGCTAACCCATTTTTGTTGTGTTGGGGATGAGAGGCGTTGTTCCATGAAATATTTCAGACTCTGGTGATCAGTCTTGATGCAGAAATGATTCCCTAAGAGGTATGGATGCCACTTTTGTATGGCATGCAAAATAGCCATCATTTCCTTCTCATATGTAGAGGCGGCTAAATTCTTACCAGACAGGGATTTGCTAGTGAATGTAATGGGATGTTCGTCTTGGAGGAGGAAAGCACCAAGTCCATTGTCGCAAGCATCACTCTCAATAGTGAAGGGCTTGGAAAAATCAGGCATAGCTAGAATAGGTGTGGTACACATAGCTTGTTTCAGTTTCTCAAATGCACACCCAGTAGCAGGTGTCCATGCAAAAGCATCCTTTTTCAGTAGAGATGTTAAGGGAGCTGCAATCTTTCCATATTCCTTGAAAAACTTGTGGTAGTAGCCAGTAAGTCCCAAAAACCCACGAAGGCTCTTCAAGGTCTGAGGAGGTGGCCAATTTTTCATGGCATCGATTTTGGCAGGATCGACACGAACCCCTTGTGCTGAAACAATATGCCTGAGATACTCTACTTCCTTCTGCCCAAAAAGACATTTAGATTGTTTGGCACAGAGATGATGATCACAGAAAAGTTGCAGTACAAGATCCAAATGTTGGATATGCTCAGCTCAGGTTTTACTATAGATGAGGATATCATCAAAGAAGACCAGAATGGAGTTTCGCAAGTAGGGCCGAAATATTTTATTCATGAATGCCTAGAATGTGGAAGGGGCATTTGTGAGGCCAAATGGCATGACCAAAAATTCATAATGGCCATCATGTGTGCAGAAAGCTGTTTTAGGGATATCATCTGCATGGACCCGAATTTGGTGATACCCAAAACGAAGATCCAACTTGGAGAAAAAATAAGCACCATGGAGCTCATCCAGAAGCTCATCAACAACAGGAATGGGAAACTTATCCTTGATTGTGATGTGATTAAGTGCATGAAAGTCGATGCAAAGGAACCATGACCCATCTTTTTTCTGGACTAGAAGGACTGGTGAAGAGAAGGAACTAGTGCTAGGGCGAATAACACCTTGCTTTAGTAAGTCGCGAACAAACATCTCAATTTCTGTCTTGTGGTGAAATGGGTAGTGATAGGGCCTGATGTTGGGAGGGACACTTCCAGGAAGGAGTAGAATACGATGGTCCTTGGGTCGGGAAGGTGGCAATCCCACTGGCTCAGCAAACACACATGCATATCAATCCAAAATTTGTTGGATATCCAAGGGAGTAGTTGAGACTTCTGACGGTTGCATCTGAATGAAATGGAGTTGAGCGATGACACCATGTGAAATTCACTTAAGAATCCTTTCCATGCGATGCGAACTGATGAGGCTGAGAGACCCTGGTTGTAAACAATGTGTGTTTGGTACCATTGATTGAAAACTGCATCCAAAGTTCAGCAAAATCCCATAAAATGGGTCCAAGTGTGTGTAACCATTGAGCGCCCAAAACCACATCACATCCACCTAAGGGAAAGGAAAACATGTCAGAGCGCAAGTTATAATCCCCCATAGATATGTGCACATTACGACACTTCCCTTTGCAAGGTAAGGTGCCACCATTGGCAATCATGACTTCAAAGCTGGAGCAAGGATGGATGAAACAATCACCTGTTTGGCAATCCTCGGGTCAATGAAGTTGTGAGTGCTACCAGAATCAATGAGTATTGTAAGAGGGAGTTTTTTCAAGAACCCTCTGACTCGCATGGTTTTTGGGGTGGTGACTCTGGCTAAGGCATGGAGAGATATCTCTGGTTGGTCCTATGGAGCAGGAAGTTGTTGAATTTCACCATCATCATCTATCGGATCCTGAGCATCATAAAAAATTTCAGGTGCTGGTGGAGAATCCACATCCAAGAGATAGAGCTTTTTCTCAACACATCTATGTCCTTGAGTGAATTTCTCGTCACAATTATAACAAATCCCTTTTTCCCGATGTTCCTGCATCTCTGCTTCAGACAAATGCTTGATAGGAGTGGTTCTAGGAGCTGGCAAATTTTGGGTTCTTTGAGGAACCATATGTCTGAATGGAACAAGAGTGGATTTGGAGCATTGTTGAGCCTGGATCTTGTCCTCTGCTAGCTTATCTAACCCAAGGGATTCCATCATTGTGGGGGGGTAGAACATTTTAAACTTAGAGCGTATTGCACCCTTCAGACCACTGATAAAACAACTAAGGTAGAATGCATCAGGCAATCCCTCGGTGTGATTGGCGAGTTTCTCAAATTCTGTCTGATACTCCCACACATTGCCAGTTTGGCAAAGTTTGGTGAGTGCTCTTGTGATGTTATCAAAAGCACTAGGACCAAATTGCTGCAAGAGGAGTTGGGAAAAATTTGTCCAGTTTGGCTCGAGATGAGCCTTGATGTACCAACAAAACCATTGAAGTGCTTCATGTTCCAAATGAAAGGATGTAAGGGGGACTTTATTGAAATCAAAAGTGTTATGCAGACTGAAATATTGTTCTTCCCTATAAATTCATCTAGTCAGATCATCACCATTGAAGCGAGGAAAATACAACTTCGGCTCATGGTAGTGGCTAAACAATGAGAACCCAGTGTCTGCAGAAGACTCAAGATGGCGGCGGTTATCCATGGGGGAATGCTGATGATTGAGGCCGAGAAATTTTTGATCTAGATCCTCAAGTTTGGACCTGATGGCGGCAAGTTCTTCTTCCATTTGTTTATTTGCTTTGGCGCAGGTAACAACCATAAGTAGTTTTTTTTTTTTTTTTTGTTAGGGTAATGGGTAGAAAAACAAAAATGGAGAGGGTTTTAGAAAAGGAGATTTTTTATTTGGGAAAAATTTGGGAGGGTAATTGGGGTTTTACAGGGTTTTGGACACTTTTTTAGGGACAAGAAGCAGAAAATGTGAATTTCAGAGGTGGGATGAAGGAATTGGAAAATTTGTCAAAGAAGGACAATGAAGCAAAATCAGAGAAGTTATGACAAACTTTAAAAATTGAAGGCGATTGGGTGAGAATCAGAGAAGTTATGACAAACTTTAAAAATTGAAGGCGATTGGGTGAGAATCAGAGAAGTTATGACAAAATTTAAAAATTGACAAATGTGGAATTTTGGCCTTGAGAAAGTGAAATTAGGAATAGGGTCCTCAATGAAGGAATATGCAGAATGGTATTACGGGGGTGACAGTGAAATTTCAAGGGAAACAGAGCTAAATCAAGGAAGATATGGCTGAAAAACAGATTTATTTATTTATTTATTTTTATTTTTATTTTTGTTTTTGAAGAACTGATCTATGGTCTACGATGTTGCTAGAAGCTGTATTTTATCAACAGGAAATGGAGTAATTGATCTGTGATAACTCTGAAATTATGCACATTATGATTT
Organism: Pseudotsuga menziesii; assembly: GCA_001517045.1. Taxonomy (NCBI): domain Eukaryota; kingdom Viridiplantae; phylum Streptophyta; class Pinopsida; order Pinales; family Pinaceae; genus Pseudotsuga; species Pseudotsuga menziesii. Next base: position 18,663 of record LPNX010351044.1, read on the forward strand.
GTGACAATTATGAAATTATACACGTTATGATCTGTGACAATTCTGAAATTCTACATGTTATCAACTGTAAATGGACCCCAGGTATATTCGGCTTCCTATTGGTTCAAAGGTAGTCACTCGGCCACCAAGGCTATCGTAGGCTTGAGTATTGGGGCAGTACCCCTCACTTCACGGCGCCGGTAAAACTGCTAACCGCTTGGCAAAAAATGACAGCTCTTTGGTTTTCCTTGCGAATGGGAATCTAGTCAATCTGGTGGGGGTCATTGCCCTTTTCGCTTGGTAGGTCCTCTCAATGGCCAGCTACTTCGGGGTTCTTGTGGTACTCATCACAATGAGTTTTAGGGCTATTCCCAACTACTTCCCACAGTTAAGTGGATAGGTTTAATCCCTGATTCGGATGAATAATATTGCTGCAAGAAGAAGAACAACTGCAAGGCTCATAGCGCTAAGAAGCACAGCAGGAATTTTTTTTTTCCCGAAATTCCACCCAACGAGCCCAATAAAGTGCTTTGATACCAGATGTGAAGAACCTCCTGCAATAAACAATGAGAATGCAAAAATATTGGAGCACAAAAGATATTTTATTGATCACGGGCCACTTCAAGGGGGCAACCTCCTTTGGGCAAGCTCAATACAAAATAACTCTTCTGTGCTTTCATTAGCTTCAACACATACTTATATACTAAGTCTAATCTAAACAACTATTACTGCACATGAATGTGGGATAATGCAACCTATTACTAGACGACTTAACAACTATTACTTACTCCCCATGAATGTGGGATAATAGATCATACTAATGGGATGACTTACAAAGCATATGCGTCCGACAAAATATACCAACAAAATAAAGAGGGGGGTTGACACGGGTTCTTAACATAATATTTGCTCATTAACTCAAAGTTAATGACTTATTAATCAATATTAAGGATTGATTAGGCATTCTAGCTTACAAACATCTACCTTTCTGCATTGTTGGTATCAGTTGGTCAAGAACTGGATGCATGGTTTGTGAAATGCACTCTCTGATGGTCTAATTGATCGAGAGGGTCGTAATAAATGGATATTTGAACAAAAAAAGAGATTTCATGGCACCTGAATGAATTTACCATTGCATAAAAGTAACACTGAGGTGATCGGGGATGTGTTGTTACCTCATGAACTGTTATGGTTTCCTCCCAATTCTCAATCACCCCAATCTTTGTAGGATCCATGACAATGCATCCTTTCCCAACACAGTGGACCAAGAATGAAATTGTTTTCTTTCCAAAGATACACTTGGACTTCTTCAAGTACAACTAATTATGCATCAATGCCTCAAATACTTCTTTCAAATGTTTATTATGGTCTGATGTTATCACTCAACACTGAAACATCATCTAGATAATTGTTTTGCAATAATGGTATTGACACATCATTCATTATGGCACAAAAGGTGGTTGGTTCATTTCACAACCCAAAAGGCATAATACGAAAATCTCAATTGCCATACCTTGTTACATAGGATATCTTCGACTTATCCTCTTTTGCAATCATTACTTAGTAGTATATATACCTAAAGTATAGCTTTGCAAAAATTTTGTCCTTAGCCAACGTATCAAAGAAATATTCTTGGAGAAACTAGAGAATAAAAAATATCATAGGGAAAATTATTCCAAGAAGAGGTGGTGTTTATAGATGTCATTTCATCACTTGAACACTGTATATCAAAATCAACCCATAGGGTCATCCTTTTATTGCACCAAGATGTAACCATCTTCATTGAAGTGAGAAAGAATGTGTACACATACTTGGGTCATAGAACATAATGACCTCCTTGATTTATGCCATTTATGTGCCATCATCAATGGTATTCCAATTTCCCAATTAGTCAATCAGTTATTCGACATCGGTCATTCAATTAGTGTGACTAGTCGAGAACCTAGTCGGCTTGTTAATCAACCACTTAGTCAACTCTTCTAGTCAACTAATAACTATCAATGGTCTATCTCCAAAATATCCAGAGATGCAATGAAATATCAAGGAATATTGTTCCAACAAACTCGCATTATCACAACAGTTGGGAGATTCAAAAGGTGGAATTAACTCTATACACCCCCTATAATTGTATCTTTACGATTCCCAAGAATAACCCAATATTTGACAAACTTATCTTCTGGTAATCATTAAGATATTAATAATTTTGTCATCTATTCTATAATAGACAATCTTGATAATATAATTGTGTATCAATTGTCTTATATAATGAGCATGAAGCTCCACATGCTTCATCTTGTTGTGCACAAAATAATTGTCAGCAACCTATATTGCACTCTCATTATCAAAAAATATTAGTCATTAAGTCAACTAAAATACCAATCCCTCCCAAGAGATATCAAATCCATATCGCTTCTGTGATGACATTAACTAAAACACATTATTCAAATTATGTGGTTGAAAGCAAGACCACCTTCTACTTCTTTCATGTACAAACTAAGGGTATTAAACTAAGGAAAAACATGCAGTCATAAATCAACTTCTTATCCTCTCCATCACTATCCGAATCTGAGTCAGTGTAACCAACTAACAAATCTATGGAATTGGCACAATGTTTTATACTAAGTTAATAAGTTCCCTCAATATAAGGAAAATTTCTCTCTATGAACTCTAGTGACTTTCTCAAGGATCCTACATAAATATAGAAATCACACTAGCATAAAAGGAAATATCATGTTGATTGTGAGTTAAATAAATTAGAATACTAACCAACTATCAATAAATAATCACATCAACTCATGATGAGTCACGGTCCTCCGTAAACTCTATTCCCAACTAAAAATGTCTAGCATGGGATTTACAATCATTCAACTTATATCATTTCAAAATATTCAATATGTATAATTAGTTTGAGAAATAAAGATAATGTCATCCATTCGTAGAACTTGAAAGCCCAAAATAAATGTTAAAAACCAAGGTTAGTCATTTCAGTGTCAACTAGTTGTTTCTTCAAACCTAATATCATATTTATATTGCTTCTAGTAATGAATAAATCATCTACATGCAATTCAACAATTAACATTTCACCATTTACACATAAAACCAGGGAAAGTTTAAGGGGTGAAATTTAGTCCATGGGTTAATTTTCAATGATTTCTCCAAAAATTATTCACATTTTTTTTTTTAAATGATTCACCCAAATTACACATGATAAAACTATTTTACTACAATCATCATCAAAATTTCCCAAAAATTATATAAAATCCTTAGAAATTTGAATACTCTTACAAAAATATCATTAAACATTTTATGGTTGGAAATTTAAGAATTGGTAATATTCGCCAAAGCTTCTACACTAAAAGAAATTTATGGATTTTAAAATTTTCCCTATCTAAGGCATAGATGTTATGATTTGAATCACAACGTTTGAAACCAATATTGATAAAGAAACGATCAATCTTTCAAACCATACAAGGATTTATTCAATCAACAAACAAGGTTGAAATCCTTATCAAGACCAAGGAGTTGCTCCTTATAGATTTCTTCATTAATATCTCCATGAATAAAATATTTTTTGACATACATATAATGTGCATCCCATTTAATTCAAGAAGAAAGTGAAAGAATAATCCAAACTGAGTTCATCTTTGCAACGAGGGAAAGGTTTCAATGTAGTCAATTCCTTCTTCCTAAGAAAAATCCTTTGTAAGCAAAGGAGACTTATTTCTTGCAACAACACCATGAGATGTGAATTTGAACTTGTAGACCCTTCGAAATTTCACTATATCCTTGCAGTTGATGAAATAAATTCCATTTTTTATTCTTCATCAAGGAACAATATTCTTTAGCCATAACACTCTCCCATTCAATTCTACATATGTATCTAGAGCATGCCTCCAACACATGTTCCATTAGAGAAACACTACCACATTATTTTTTAGTTATTGTCTTCCTTGAATCATTAATATCGCTATCATTAGCTACAAAAACTTTAATTCTCTTAGCAGCCAAATAGGGTAGTCTAACAAGAATTCTAAGATGAAGAGTTTATTATATCAATCAACCAATTCACTAGAATGTCAATCAAGGGTTCCAAATTTGGTAGCCAATTACATAGGAATTATTTGACTACAAGTCAAAGTAAGAAGATGATTCGATTGTCTAGTCGAAACTCTAATATAGAGTTTAGTTGATATTTTTTTTTAACACAATGTCACAAGAACCGTTTCTCATTAAACCTGAAGAGGAATTCAACAATTTAATACCTAATGTAATTTCATCAAAGACAACATCCCTTGTAACGATTATCTAGTGTTTAATTGGGTTAAATAATATGAAGTCCTTGAAATTTTTAAAGTAGCATCATGATGCAAGAATAACTCCTTGCATCCATTTTATTTATGCAGCTGTATGGAATATGTGTCCATGTGATACATCTAAATATTCTAAGGTAACCAACTGATGGCTTTCTTCCACTATATTTATCAATATGATTCATATTAAGGAGATATTTAATCAGAATAAGGTTCAATATATAGATTGAATAGTAGATTAGTTCTACCCAAATACCAATCAACAATTTTTTGGCTTGAAGAAAATAATATGCCATTTCAACCAAGGTTTGAGTCTTCCTCTCTGCAAATCCATTCTACTAAGGTGTGTAAGGTACAATTTTTTTCCAAGTGATCCCATTTTGTGAGAGGTAGTTTTCAAAAACTCTACCCACATATTCTCCACCACTGTATGATCTTAAACATCTCATAAGTTGACCCCATTGTTTTTAGCTAATTCCCTAAATTTATTAAACATTTCAAGGACATTGCCCTTATTATTCAAGAAATATACCCAATTATACCTTGAAAAATAATCAATGAAACTTAAAACATACCTCACACCTACTATTGATGGTTTGTTCATGTAAAACGTTAGAACCAATGGTTCTTATGTAACTTCACCTTGACGAATATGAAGAAATTAATAGAGGAGAACATAGATTCTGAGAGAGTAGTGGTGGTGTCTAAAGACACTGTTACAACACTTAAGCACAATGATCCATGATCCAATGTGTCATTGATAGACCGATCTAATAGACCATGTATAAATAGGTTTGTATATGGACCAAACCAACAACCGCGGGATCACATAGTGGTAACTAACCATAATTTTTAATTGATCGCTGGTCAGAGGACTAAGAAGTGGACATAGTTAATTCATATTTTAGTCATTAGTTGGATCCCTTTAATGGTTGAATCCTTTCTTCCAAAAAGGTGAGGTTACATAATAACCATTGGTTCCAAGAAATCCCCTGTAAACTCAGCTTGGAGGAAAGAACAAATTATACAACATCCCCCCCTTAATTTGATTTGAAATGAAAAAAATGATCAACCTTTCTACATTAATACTTAAGGAAGAAGTATGATAATTTTTCACCTTCATCATAAAACTGAATGTAGTCATCCAACAATTTTCCATATGGTTGTTCAAATAGTCCCAGTCAATTAGTTGACTAGACAATAAAACAACATGATTCAGTCAATCACTCGACTAATTAATAGAACAATAAATATAGGTAGTCTTTGTCCCGTATTATAGTCTATTTCCATCCATCAAATAGGTACTAACAATATTACTCAATCAGACCCCCCAACAAATCATAAGAAACACAGTCGAACATACAATCGGTCTCAGCAGGTTCAGTCGATTCAACACAAAATAGCCATGTCAAGAACAATTAGGAGTACATAGTATATATATTTAATGTAGATTCAGTTTATCCTCCCCCCTTAAACATAATTGAGGCATAATCAATAACAAACACAACAATATTAGTCAAGTCTTACTACTTGGCAAACAATCCATTCGATACTCTAGTTGAATTTCATCTCTGGTTGAGTTTCATTCAACCACTCCAAAGAAATCAAAAGTAGGAAATAAGATCATTATACGAATGTACATGGAAATGATACACATTTGTATGAATTCCTAAAGCATCTCTTCAAATTATTCCATGACCATTCATCAATCTGACCATAGTTGATCCGAGTAGTTAGCACTAGTCCACGATTTTGCCTTACCCATCTTTTTTGCAAAGTCCTAAAATCATAATTTCCATCTTTCCAATAATTCTGACTCATGGGAAAAGTCCTATGACTCTTCTGATGAATATGATGATATACCATAAACTTCTATTATGGTAGAACACATTATGTAGGCTTCGGTTCTGGTTTATCGACAAGAGGAGAACAACTTTAGACATCAATAATAATGTTATCTACAACAACATTCTCAATTTATATCTCCTTAGAGAACTAATTCACCAATATGTTCAACACTCTCAACAATAGGTTTATCTTTGAACAGATCAGTCTAGACAATTCTAACAAGAAACAACACTCTTATTGTGTTATCAAAAATAGGTGTAGCAACATCATATCTAAGAAATCTATTTTAGTGACTTCAATTCAAGGGTAATATGAACAACAATACCATTTCCATTCTTCCCAAGTCCTCCTTCAATATATACCATTTTGATTAGAAGTCAAGACCATATATCTATAGTAAGATTCTCAAATATAGAAGAAATAACATCATTAGTAGCCAACAAATCATGATATGAAATAAAAATATCATCAACATATTTATTTCAAACAACTCGGCTACAAGCAATATTATCAAAGGTAGAAGAAGAAATAAGTGAGCCTAGAAGCTCAACAACATCGACAATCTTCTTCTATACTTCCTATAGTCATCTAATATTCAATTTAAGACTCTAGTTACACTCCTACAAATCCTTAATAGTCTCATATTTCTCTTTTAGCTGCAACAACAAATAATCTTAATCTTTTTGCAAATCTTAATGTTCATCAAACACGCATTATTATCCTTTTAAAGAGGAGAAGCTTCTTCACAAAGCTCATTGATAGAGACCTACAAATGGGAAGCCTCATTATCTATCTAGGTTTTATATTCCTCTAGTATACAAATATTTTTCTTCAACAAAACATTTTTGGCATGAGAAACAACCTTAATCTTGATCTCTAGATCATCAATGAGTTTGGTCTTGTCTCTAAATTTATCCAGAATATTTTATAAAATATTTTATATGGTATCCTCTAGGGAAATAATCTTGTTGGTTTCTCATCCATTCTCTGTAAAAAAACATACTAGAAAAGAGAATCTCCATCTTCAAGAAAAGAATGAGTAGTCTTCAACTAATTGTTTAGTCCTTCATTCTTTGTCTACAACAAGGAAACAATCGCCTGCAATGCAACACCTTCCTATTGAATTTGATCATGTGATTGTTGCAAAGAAATAACTTTCTTCTCATGAATCTCCTACAATTTATGTAAATCCAAGGATTCATCCTCATCAAACATACCCATCTTCAATAGGATTTGAATGCACAATCAAAGCATAGTTGTCTCAATTTTCACTAATTGACTTATACCAAGTTGAGCATATTCCAACCGACCTTAGAGTCTCAATGATAATAAAACAACATAGCACAAGGGATGACTCTAAGGATTATTCAATTAATATATTTAAGGTCCAATACAAAAAAAGGTAAATATTCTATAATTCAATCTCTATTCAGCCAAATATGAAGTACTTGATGGATCAATAAGTCGATCACCCAAATAAAATTAGTCAATGCACAACCCAAGTTTATTTGATTAAGAACACACTTGTTGATGCTTATTCGATGGTATTTACAAGTCCATATATAAGATATTTAAGTTGACCAAGCAGTCAAATTACCATCATGTTGAGCCCACTAATCAACTAATTTTTTTTAAAGGAAACACAAGTTATACCAAAGCATCAAATATCTAGTCGGTCATGCCTCGAGGTAGCTAGTCAACAACATTGCATCTTGTTGAACAAACTGTCATCAGACAACACTCTGTTTACTAATACAATTCGACCATAAGTTTATACACCTTAGAAGTTGAGTATCACACTCAATCAAATAACAATGTTGTACTAAACAAGATGGGGAATCATAAGTCTAGAAAAATAACACTTAAGACATTTCCAGATATCATCATCTAGGACATAACACAGTTCACGATTTACCCAAGAGTGAAAATCTACCCTATGAATGCATCTTTCATTCCCATAGAAGTTGAGTTACACAATCAGTAAGAAAAGTGTTGGATTTGAAATACCCAAAGTATTCACATCACACCAATACTAGGGTATGATGGTTGAATTCAATGATTCACCATTCTCCTTGACCCAATAAAAAAATGTATCTCATCAAACCACCTACATATACCAGGAAATCATTCACTTTTCAAAACCCTTATTCACAAACCAACCAGTTCTGATACCATGTTGGGATAGGATGAAAAAACGAAAGAGAACAAAGATTCCAAGAGAGAAGTGGTGGTGTCTAAAGAAATTTATTATCGACCACATCATTGGGCCATGGATATCATTGAGCTTGAATCATTGTGCTCAAGTGTTATAAAGGTATATTTAGACAACACCACTGGTTTCTCATAATCTTTGTTCTCTTCTATTGTTTTCTTCCTATCCCAACACTATACAGACTGTCATGGACAAATTCTAACTAATTATTTCCTCTCTATGCATTTCCTTACTCAAAGGGATCTTGGTGATTCTTTCCAATAACACATCCTTTACATAGTTCATAAAGGGGAATGTTTTTAGGTATCCCAAAAACCATGTCATGTTTAACTATTAGTTTGAATATTTCAAAATTTAAATGTCTAATTCATTCATGCCAAACTCTATTGCAGTCACCAGCCTAATCCATGAGTGCAATTGGTCATGTTTCTTCTTGGGAACATCACAGATCTTATATAGTCCGTATTTGGAATCAAGGAACCCTTTAGCAAAAAAATTCGAATTGTTCACATCCTTCACAAAGAAATGATATAGCTGTAATTCCACCTTTTTGAAATTATGGTTAAGTTGGGGTACCGACAACAAGTCTATACTTAGTTTGGGTTCATAATAAACATTGGTAATCACACTAATTTGACATTCAAGGTCTCCAGAACCAACAACAATAAGTGCATAATCATCTGGTACAAACATTTTTTTTTCTCTTTCACTTAAGGAAGAAAAGAGACAAGCATCTTTAGCCATGTGCTGGTTTCAAATAAAATAAAATATCCACTCACTTTGAGTAGTATGAGCATGCATGGATTGAGAAGCACTAACATAACATTTATAATCATATACCATATGTGGTAAGTGATTTCTCATTTGCTTTTGCAAAATGTACCTAACAAGGGGTTGTGGAATCCATATTAGAAGATCAAATGAAATGGAACTAAAACTAAACTAAAATTGGATGTTGATCTAAACAAAATACATCTTTAATTATGGATGCAACATATATAATAAATCTCGCTAAAAGAACAAAAGACAATGTGCACATGCAAATAATGTTATTTTTATTGCACAAAGAATATAGGTTTACAAATGCACCTTAGTACCGATTGTGGATGGTAAGGGATCTCTGTAGATGATCCAAGGGGGGGTCTTTGATATACTTTATATCCAAGTATCAAACCAAGTGACTACTTGGTTGTCTCACAACGATGAAAGAATAAGAAAAATGATGGTTTGTCTCTTGCTTCCTAATGGAATTTTGATTCCACACCAATCCTATGAATGTATGGTATTTGATAATGGTGATCATGAGGGATATATTATAGGAAATATGGTGGACATGCACAACTGAGATATGGTTCTGATTTTCATATTCTCCATTTCATTGATGACTTAGTGGAGAGGTTAGGTTTTGAAAGACCAAATCAATATATAGTTTTGACCTTAACCATTGTGTTTTGTCCACATTCAACCACTACCCTTTGGAAAGAAGACAATAATGAATGACAACCAAAACTTGAATTTTTGACTAGGTGTTTTGGGAAAAATGTCACAAGGATGAGTGATTTCTCCTCTCCTTGTAGCTTGCAACCAAATAAGTAGTGTGAGTGATGATTAGTAAGAAAAAACCCTAACAATCTAAAACAAACTAAAAAAATACGAGTGAACTAAAGATATTATCAAGTTCTAAAATTCCAATGCCATATAGTATTGTCCAACGGAAAAAATTGAGGTGTCACATAGAAGAGTGTAGCCCCAACAGTAGTCCACATTATTATGCCTCAAAATGGCACTTCTCCGTCCGAGTGATGATGCTCAATGTGTCATCACTAAAAATAACAAGTTGGATTGAAGAGCCTTTTGGCTATAGGAGGTCCTGGTATAAATTGCATGAACATTACTCTAGTGATAACACCTTTTTGTTATGAGTATTGAACATATTCACGACTTTCACACTGTCAACTTGCGTGTTATACATGAGTTGTCTATTGTCAACCTGTGTATTTAACCTAAAAGTTGAATACATGATTTTCCTTAAGGAAACTCGTGTGTTATGTGTAGGGTTCTCTTGTTGCACCCACGTAGTCCTTAAAAACTCATTAAAAATAAAAATAAAAACAAGTTAATTACAAGGTGGTTGGGGTTGATATGGAAACTTCCCAACCTTCCTTAACTACCCTAACCTCATAACTTCTCATGTCAATTGACAATAAAAATATGAGAGGGGTTATAGGAAAGGGGGACCAATCTAGCGATAGAGTCATGCTGGAGGATTTCCTTTATAGAAGAGAAGCAAGAGGGCCTAGGACCAAGTTTAAAAAAGATCAGATCGTGCATATGTGAATGTACTTGTTCCAAATTTCTATGAATAAAGAAATCTATTTCCTTCCGAATCTTTGTTGTGCATTGTTCAGTTACCAATGAGTTATGATCATGATTATGCTTTTGTTTTAAATTTCAATCTTATTATATGTTTATATCTTTGATTTTGGTAATATCAGAAAGTGCTTTAAGAAGGGAATTTTTCCTTTGACAAGTGTTGGAGAAATAGATCAAAGTATTGATTTGGGAGAAGTGAAAGGTAAGATCAAATTTCGAAATAAGGTATGCCTTGTTTAGTGATCGAACTCTTTTCTACTCATTAATAATATACAAGCTTTAATTATGTTTAGATTATTCTTGTTCCAATATGTCTGCAAACCCAGTATGCTGGTGACCTCATACCTTAGTCATAGGATTATTTATTCCCTAACAATATAAATGGCGAATCTGCTGGGGAGTAACCTTTTCTTTGTTTTTTTTTTAAGTTTTTTCTTCCAACCTGTTATTTTTTGGTCTTGTTTTTTACTTTCAGAAGAAATATCCATTCGAGTCCAACTCAAGTTCTCAAGTTCTCAAGCTATCTGAGTTTGTTTTTGTCTTTTTGAAAATTTTGGGAGAAAATGCGAGTGTAGGCTACTTACACCCATTTATTTCCTGAGAAAACATGGTTTTCATCCTATACAGTTGCGTACCATACACGAGTTTATGTCTAAACAACCACATTTTTTCCTATAACTTGAATTGGACAGCTAGGGTTTGTCTTTTCATGTTTGTTTTTTTAATATTTGAGAATTTCAAGACTCGTTCTGGAACTTTGCTGGTTTGTTACCCATGATTTTGTTCTCTATTTGGATGATTTGCAGGCCCTTTTTTAGTTAGTTGGAGAAAATGTTCATGAAAAGACTTGGTTTGGTCTTACTGCTTGGCTTATGATTGGACTGAATGTGTCCAGAGTTTTTGGATCTCAAATCCAATTGATTTCTAGATCAAATCTTTGTCTTGTCATTTAATGATTGACTTGACCTTTCCTTCCAAAGTTTGAACTAGTTTGTTACAAAGACATTGTCATTTTTTCCAAGTTGGTTATTGTCAAATTTATTGAGATTCTTGAAGTTTGTTTTTATAAGATCAAAGTGATGAGTTTGATTTATAAAAGATTTTATATCTGACTTACATATTGTGCATAATATTTTATTCTTATTTCATTTTGAAAAGAAAATAAAAACAAGTGCAAATTATGTGCATTCTAGTCAGCTAGTTGTATTAGGTAGGTGCATTGTCATAGTTTTTGAAATTTTCAAAAAATAAAAATAAAATATTTGTTTCCAAATTCACATAAGTAATTTCATTAATTTTGAAAAAAGGAAAATTTAAGTAACAACATAATTTTGAAACTTATTTACATCATGTATATTTTTCTTTCTTGATGAGTTGAAATAATCCATTAGTTTCACGACCACTTACCCATGAGTAACTAACAAACTCTAAAAATAACGATTATAATCTAAAATCAATTAGCATTTTTTTCTTTTTAGGGACGACACCTACTAGTTAAGGTAGGGTTTTGGGTTAGAATTCATACTTAAACTACCCAAAACTATCAAACTCATACTTAGTGGTTATTCTTCTAGGAAATACAACCTTGCAAAGTGGTGAACCAAAAATATCCTCTCACACAGTAGTCAAGCACGAGGCCATGTCATATTGGGTTGCATATATACCCCTCCAATACTTAGTTTACCATACACTATATCTCATGTTGTGCATTCGAGGATTCACTCAATACCACCTTTGGCCTCGTGCAGTGCCAATATTGTTGAAGTCTTGGGATTTGCTACCATGCCCATGCACATCAGTTATACTAATGACTATTCCTCCAATCCTTCTTTTTAGGATTGGTATCTGTTATAGCTGAAAATTACACATCTCTTCCTGTGACCACTTTTCCATGATTCCGTCACATGTTGACACTTCCATGATGACACTTCATGGAAGTCACTGAAAAAACACCTAACTTGGAGGACCCATGAGTTCTGTAACTTTGTTTGACCTCATCTCTGCATCGTTGGAAATATATTTTAGTCAGCTAAAACTTTCTAGAAGACACCAAAGTATTGAAATTCCCATAAGTACCCTAAAAATGATCTTTTTTGATGTGTACACGGGTTTCCTTAAGGAAAACTGCGTATGTACGCAACTTGCTATATATAATACTCACGCACACCTTAAATACACAAATTTCTGCATTGAAACCCATATATACCTCCTTGTGTACATGACTGTTGTTTTTGCAACCCGCGTACACCTCCTGAAAATGTCAAAAAAATATGTATTTTGAAATTCGGGTAGTTTGGGTAGTTATGCAACTGACTCCTTCAGTTGTAACTACTTTGTCTTCGACTTGAACTCTTCATAAAGCATATAAATAGAGGTAGGGAGGTCCATGAGAGGGGAATTGAATCTTTGCATCATTATACTGGAGGAATTGGGACTCTCTTTGCCCACACATTTTCCCTAGAAGCTATCTCCTTATGTTGCAGATCTTGGAGGCTGAGTTCCTTGGAGAAGAGAAGCAGCAGAACCAGATCAAGGTTTCATGAAGTGCCCAACTTGAAGAGAAGGTATATTTGTACTTGTTTTCAAGATTAATAAAGATGTGATGTCCTTCTTCTTCCCAAATAATTTTTCAATGTGTGATTGAATATTTGTTTATGATCATATGATGATGTTAGTCAGATCATTAGTTCATGTTTATTTGATTATCATTGTTTTATGTGGTCATATTGGTTTGAGGAAGGTATAATTCATTTTGTAGGTCTCTTGGAGTGAGAGGAGCAAGAGGAGCAAGAGGAAGATTGAAGGGCTACTTGGATCAACCTTTGTTTGGCTAAGGTATGAACCATTCTAATCTCTGATCTTGCTTGTATTTACTTGCAGAACCATATGCATCTCTCTTTCAACCCTAGTACGTTGATGGCCTCTTAAACCCTATCCATAGGAAACTTTCCTTTACAACATAACTGATGACTTTGCCGGGGAGTGCCTTGTCTGTATGGGGTTTCTCTGTATTTCTTCCATCCTTTTGTAAGGTTTTAGGTCCTTCTTACAAGTTAGGAACACCTTTTGAGTCTGTTGGAACACCTTTCTTGCCTTCCTAGGTCAGTTTTTGACCCTTTTTGTGCTTTTTGTCATCCATATGCAACTTTCAGGCTAAACAATCATGTTTCTATGTTGTATATGTAACTTGCGCTACCTACAACCCACATGTCATACATGACCTACCTTAAGGAAACCTGCGTATGCACTTGAATTTGTGTTCTTTCATCATTTTTAGGGTTTTTGGGTGATTTGAGGGCTGTTTGTAGGGTCTTCAAGGGTCCTCTGCATGGACATGACTCTTGAGAGGTTGTTTTATCTTGGTTAGGTGCTCTTTTTCTATCTTGTAAGTCTCTTTAAATTATTTGAACTTGTTTTTGCTGCCTTCCCCCCCACCTCCTTCTTTGGATTGACCTTGTTGGACAAGGTACTGAGTAGCCTCTTTTTGTAGGTTTAGATTGATTCTTGGGACTTCTTGACCTTTGTTATGTTAGTCTTATTGCTCAGTCTCTTCGTTCCAAAGTTGTTGGCTTGTTTACCTTTGTGATCCTTCCTTCCAAGAAAGATTATATCCAAATTTAGGGAAACCTAGGGTTTGTTTGTGGGGTGTAGAGTAGTTGTCTATTTGCTTTGCTTACATTACTTGCTTGCATTAGTTGATAGGCTGTTTTTTCTTTTGAATTTATAAAAGAAAAAAGTAAAAAAAACACATGTTTGCTTTATATGCATGTAGATTAGGTTTTCAGTCTAAATTGCATGGCATATCATTGTTTTTGAAAAATAAAAAGAATTTGTTCTTTTGTGGCTTTCAAGTTTCTATTTGAAAAAAGAAAGAGAATATTTTTTGCTTTTTGCATTTCATTTCTCTTTTCTTGGTCATTTTGTTTCAACTTTGAGTCAAAACACCACATAAGTTTCACACCATTTACCCTCTGACTAAAAACAACCCTTAAAATAAACGATATAATTTAAAAATTATTAGTGAGTTTTATTTTATAGGGTCATACACCAACTAGCTCAGGCTAGAATTGTGGGATAGGGAGTTTAAACTCCCCACAAGTATAAAATTTCAGACATAGTTGGCCAATCACTAGGTAAACCATTTTCTATGTTAATTGTAACTGAGAAGCTCCTCTCAAATGAGAGTTAATCACGAGGCCGCGTGGAGGCTTGGACTGAGGAGATAACCCTTTGATTCCTTGTCAAAGCGTAGACCACAATTTTTGCGCATCTGGGGATTCTGTCTTAGATAGGGTTTCAGGATTTGTTACCCTGCCCATGCGTATGAACCAGGATTGCAACTGTCCCCCCAGACTGTCAATATAGTTAAGGTATCATTTAGTCTCTTTGACATCTAGGGTTCATACACAGGTACATCGGAAGGCTATTTTTGGTTGACCTTGGACGAGCTTGGAAGGTAACCCCGGTAGAAGGTGTGGGAGGGAGGTGGGTGATTCCTCCACTTGTTCCTAAGAACATATACAGGGATGCCAAGTAACTATCTATAAAATTTCTTCTGGAAAGCACATCTTATACCTGCTTGTCTGTGTGGCTTTAGGAATTTTTTAGTGAGTGTTGTGTGGTTTATCTGTACTTAGGTTGCCTTTAGGTGTATGCTTTGTACTTTTGGTTTTCTATCGACCTCAAACTTTGTCTACTTGTTTGAAACTATGGCTAACACCCCTTTGAACACCAACCAATAGATCCCCATGCTAGGAACTCCTTGTACTATTCCTCTCACAGGGAATGTTGGTGTTCCTTTGATGGCCACCTTGAATCTACCTAGATTCACCCTAGGGCTACCGACGTGGTTTTTTTCCACTCCAACTGTCTTGAATGCTCCTGATACTTCTCAAGTAAGCTCGTTATATCAAGGGCATCAAAACACTTCTTCCCCTTCACCTATAGTTGATTCTCCTCCCCCTTCTACAGCATACGGTGAAAGTACTGATACTAATAACCAACAGTCTAAAAGGATTAAAAGGAGGAATAGGAAGAAGACACATAAGCAAGGGGGCACCCGTTCAACCTCTGCAGGTCAAGTTGAACCTCACCGTTTAGCCTCTGTTGTTCATGCCGGTGGTGCCCGTTCAACCTATGCAAGTCATGTTGGACCCAATATCTCGGCCTCTGCAAGTCATGCAAGGGTCAGTCTCTCAGCCTCTATGGTTCACGCTGAAGACAATCTGTCAGCCACTGCGAGTCATGTTGACACTGATGAAAAGACTACCCATTCAAAACACAAGCCCAATTTTCCTTGTAAGCTTTGTGAGGGAGGCCACCTTACTTATAAATTCCCTTCTATCGTGGAGGCACGAAGAGTTTGGTTTCATGGTCATCCCGTTTTTGAACATTCTGAAGTCTCTCAACAACCATCCTCTCTTAGTCAGGTTGGACCCAGTCACTCGGCCTCTGGTGTTCATGCTGGGGGAAAAATCTCAACCTTTGTAGGTCATGCTGAGAGCAAATAGTCATCCATTGCTAGTCATGTTGACACCGTTGATAAAACTGGTCGTTTGAAGTGAAAACTTAAGTTTCCTTGTAATTTATGCGAGGGATATCATCTTACTCACCAGTTCCCTGCTATCGCAGAGGTGCAAAGAGTGTATTCTGATACTCAAGAATTTCCTTCTCCTGAACAACCTATATTTTCTCAACAACCTACTCAACCTTTTGTTGATCAAGTGGTTGAACCAATATTAGCTTTGGTCGATCCCACTCTTCTTTCGGAGAGTGATCCTGATGTGATTGAGCCAATGTCATCTTTGGTCAATCCCACTCTCCCTTTAGAGAGTGAATTTCATGAAGCGGTTGAATCGATTCCATTGTCCATCAATCCCACTCTTCCTTTGGAAAGTGAAGTGTCTACTAGTCACATTTTCTTCACTGCCAGTTCAGAACTTACTAAACAAGGGGGCACTAAAGTTTCTTCGGATCAACCCCCACCAAACTCTTGGATTGATCCCTTTGATTGGGATAGCCTAGTTGAGCCGCGCCTTCCTTCTAATTCACCTTTCCATATAAAGGTCAAAGTTGAACCATACACGACTGCTCGTTGTATTGTTGATGAAGGAGCCTTAGTTAGTATCTTGTCTGCTTGTGCTTGGCGAGGCATGGGATCTCCCAGCCTTGTGTCAACATCTGGTCAGTTACTGGAGCTTGATAGAAGAACTAGTATATCCTTGGGAATTCTCACTCAAACACCTGTTACTTTGGGTGGGAAGACCGTCTTAGTTGACTTCATGGTAATAGAAGACCCCTTGGACTTCAATATGCTCCTTGGATGTGATTATGTCTATACCATGCAAGCTGTGGTGTCAACATTCTTTCGTGTGATGTACTTTAATCATGGTGAAGAAATTTCCACTATCGATCAATTGGATTTTCTTGATCCATCTCCTGACCCGACTAGACACCGGGTTTTTCCTTTATTGATTCCCAGTGTTTCTATAGACACTACCCCGCCACAGGTGAGCTATGTGGCCTCATGTCCTTTGCGTTCAATTGCTACTGAGAAGCAACCTCTATTTTCATGCTTACCTTCTTGGGACAAGGTCCCAGCAATTGACCAGGTGAGTCATCCTATACAGACCATGGAGATTTCTCTCCACTTTGTTGATCGATTTAAAAGTTTAGACATGTGTCCTATCTCAAATGATCTCCTTCCTTTGGATGAATTCTTCCTAGAGTCTTTGATATAGTCTGATCTTTTATTGGATGTTGGTTCAGTTGTGACTAAGTCTAACCCTGATTTGCCTAGTAAGCCTGACCTTTCTTCCTATGGTGGTCTTGTTGAGTCTTTTGACTCTTCCTTTGAACAGCAAGTCAGTGATCCTGACGAGTTTGATTTTTCTTATGAATTTTTCAACTCATGTGACACTGAGTTTGTTCCTGTAGACTCTATCTCCCTTGTTGATTTTTGCTCTCCTTTTGAGGTTGATCTTACTAATTATAAACCCTCAAGCCTTGGTGCTATAGAATATTCTTTGGTCGATTC
This sequence comes from Pseudotsuga menziesii, assembly GCA_001517045.1. Taxonomy (NCBI): domain Eukaryota; kingdom Viridiplantae; phylum Streptophyta; class Pinopsida; order Pinales; family Pinaceae; genus Pseudotsuga; species Pseudotsuga menziesii. Next base: position 36,421 of record LPNX010351044.1, read on the forward strand.
TGCCTTGGATTTACCATTTGTAGAAGATAGAAAAGCCACATGTGTTTCTACCAAAGTGACCCGCATCAGATATTTTCTTATGAATATGATCCTGATGCTGTTGTTTCTTGGAGACAATATTGTTAGTTAGATTCACAACTGTTTACTAGCCTTTTCTTGTTGTTTAAGCAGTAACTACATTTGCATGTACCTTTCTTGCACTTATGAGCTTGATGCCAACTTCCACACTTTTAGCTCATTGTATAAGCCCTCATATTTGTTGTCATAATTGCTAAGCCTTGTATCATTTTTCGTTTGCAACTTGACATCTTTTACCTTGAGGAGACTTTCCCCGAGTGCCTTTATCCTACTCATGTTCCTTGCATTATGCATAGGTTTGTTCCTTGTGCCTGGAACTAGTTTCACCTGTTTATGACACTCGTCTCCTCACATTTAGAGCATTCTTTTTACTCTCCTTTGAGCTCATTAAAAACAGTAAGGAGGCTGCGAGTTGACTTTTCCAGACTCGTTAAAACTTCACAGGAAAGATATTCAGTTTCTTTAGGCCCAGGTCTAACTCCTCAAAATAGACTTGACTATCGAGTAAACTTGTCCATTCATGCTCGTTAAGAATATGTGAATGGGCATCCACATTGGTGGTAGGTTATCACTTTCTCAAACCATGTGGAATAATACAAGAAAGGAACACTCTCTTTTCTTCAGATTTGAGAAGAGTATTCTCAGGCATAGGTTTATCACTTTTTCGGACCTGAGGGACTAAACTTACAGAAAAGGAACCCCCGGTATGAGCTTAGTTTTCTCTTTTTCGTGCTCTGAACCTAAACACGAAAAAGATTTCGAGTGTACTTTATGTCTTTGTCATGCTCATTAAACCCTAAAGAACAAAGCATCGAGTTTACTGTTGTAAGCCCCATTTCTCGTAATTAAATGGATCTTTCCAAGTGATCTTGCCTTCCTTCACACTTGTAAAACTCAGGCTATATGCTGATTTTGAAGGAGCTTTGGGTAGGTGGTAATTTAACATTTTTTAGACTTTCCTGACTAAATACGAAAAAGGTGCGCCTTACTTCTTCAGAAGCTAAGAGATTTCTTCTATGGTTTGTTTTATACTTTTCCGACCTTAGGAGACTAAATTGGACAAAAAGGTTCCCCCCTAGAGTCTTCTTTGGAGTTTTTAGACTTTCTCATTAGAGGAAATTTGGGGTCTAAAATGGGCCTTATAATAAAATGTGCCAAAATAATTTCTTGTGAGTTGGAATTCAAAAACCAATAAAATTTCAATAAAATGAGTCAACCATAATGGTTAAATGACATATTCGTCATAAAAAAAAAACTACTTTTTGTTCGTATTTTTGACATATCTCCCTGTGTTTTTACTCAAATTTCGATCGAGAGAGCTCATTGGATGTAGAATTTGATTCTTCATCCAACGAGTACCCACATTGCATACTTTTGATGGACCCCTCTACCCCAAAAACAATAAATACCTGAAAAAACGTGATGATGATGTCATCATCACATTTTTCAGGTATTTCTTGTTTTTTCGGTAGAGGGGTCCATAAAAAGTACGCAATGTGGGTACTCGTTGGATGCAGAATGAAATTTCACATCCAACGAGCTCTCCCGATCAAAATTTGAGTGAAAACACAGGGAGATATGTCAAAAATACGAACACAAAAAGTAGTTTTTTTCTTTCTTCCTCCAAAATTAATAAATATTATTTTACTATTATTATATTATTTTAACTATTATTTTATTATTTTCCTTAGGAGGCCCATTTTAGACCCCAAAATTCCTCTAATGAAACTATGAAAACACCATCGAGCATGTACTAGTTTGGGCTCGTAAAATCCACGAATCAGTGCTTTATCAAGCATTATTCTGTCTCTTCTTCGAGCTTTCCAGAAATGAAGACGGTCCCGAGTTTTCTTTCTTGGACTTGTTAAACCTTTACAAGAAAGAGGGGAAGGGAAGTTCATTCACATGTTTTTTACATCATGGTAGCAAGTCTTGTTTCCTTGAACAAAGCACCAGTTTTGAGTTTATCAACAGTCGGGTCCTAGTATTTTGACCTTATCCCGATTCAGAGTTTCTTACTCCTCCAGTTGGTCTTTTTTCCAATTATATGGGGAATTTATCAATGTCTCCTACATTGAAGATTTGTGTCGTTGGTCCCTTTTGTGTCAAAAGCTGCCTAAGTCACTTTTGTGTCGTGCTCATTGTTCAAGGATTAAACCTTTGTCAGCCATTCTGCAGTTTCCTTGACCTTTTGTGTCAGCCATTCCCTGGTATCAGTTCATTACATCATGTCTTCGGCGGTCCTTGTCGTGAAATTCAGTACCAATTCCATATCCAATTATTCTTTGACTTGCCTCGTGTTGGATGATGAAGGATGCCTTAATGCCTTCCTTCCAATGGATCTCTTCCTATCAACTGCAACACCTCTTGCTCTGGGAATGAGATTTAGAGTTTTATGACAGTAACTTGGGGATTGCAGTCATTAGTGGTAATTTCCCCGGCTATTTGGTAGTGGGAATACCTTAATGTCTCCTACTCGTTGGATTCTTTAAGTGTTCGACTTCAAGTCCTTGTATTCACACTTGTTAGAATGTACTAGGTACCTTGGGGACCATTTTCATTAATGGTGGTTTCCCTCGCGTTTGTTAACGGTTTTCATTATTGACCAGTAATCAAACGGTTTCCTCCATGTTTGAATTCAACTCCTTTATTCGCATGGTTAGGATTCGTACCTTTTGGGCAGTTTGGATTAAAGACCTTGGGCTAATAGTAGCATTATCATTTTTTCTATTTCCCAAGTTGCGCAAGACCTTGTTACACTTTATATGACATTTTGATGAGACATAGATCCACCTTGTATTTTTGTGGCTATGATCGATTGTTGAGCATGGATCCACCTTGTTCATTTGGGGCCATGACTCCTTTAGATTTGATATGGTGCCTTTTTGCATTGAGCGACCATGATAGTTTCATCAGTTATACATATATTGGATCTTCTCGTATCTTTATGGCGATGATTTGTATATAGACTTGTATGTCCCAGAGATCAGTTTTGGTCTGACATTTATCTCTCTTTCATGTACTTTTCTTCGAGTCTTTTGATCTTGGATTCTCTGCTCTCCCCATACTCAATTGTTTCCTTTATAATGTATTTCAGTTATCGTCTTCCCCTCTAACCTCATACAATAGGGAGCATATGTTATAGCTAAAAATGACACATCTCTGCCTGTGACCACTTTTCCATGATTTCGTCGCATGTCGACACTTCCATGATGACTCTTCATGAAAGTCACTAAAAAAACACCTAAATTGGAGGACCCATATCTTGCGTTCTCTAACTTCGTTTGATCTCATCTCTACACCATTAGAATTATATTTTAGTTAGCTAAAACTTTCCAGAAGACACCAAAGTCTGAAAATTCCTAGAAGTACCCTAAAAATGATTTTTTTTTATGTGTACATGGGTTTCCTTAAGGAAACCCACATATGTATGTGACTTGCTATATATAATACTCACATACACCTTAAATACGTGACTTTCTGCATTGAAACCCACATATACCTCCTCATGTACGTGACTGTTGTTTCTGCAACCCACGTACACCTCCTGAAAATGTCAAAAAAATACGTATTTTGAAATTCGGGTAGTTTGGGTAGTTATGCAACTGACTCCTTTAGTTGTAACTACTTTGTCTTCAACCCTAATTCTTCATAAAGCATATAAATAGAGGTAGGGAGGTCCATGAGAGGGGACTTGAATCTTTTCATCATTATGCTGAAGGAATTGGGACTCTCTTTGCCCACACCTTTGCCCTGGAAGCTATCTCCTTGTGTTGTAGAGCTTGGAGGCTAAGTTCCTTGGAGAAGAGAAGCAGCATAACCAGATCAAGGTTTTGTGAAGTGCCCAACTTGAAGAGAAGGTATATTTGTACTTGTTTTCAAGATTAATAAAGATGTGATGTCCTTCTTCTTCCCAAATAATTGTTCAATTTTGATTGAATATTTGTTTATGATCATATGGTGATGTTAGTCAGATCATTAGTTCATGTTTATTTGATTATCATTGTTTTATATGTGGCCATATTGGTTTGAGGAAGGTATAATTTGTTTTGCGGGTCTCTTGGAGCGAGAGGAGAAAGAGGAGCAAGAGGAAGATTGAAGGGCTGCTTGGATCAACCTTCATATGGCTAAGGTATGAACCATTTTAATATCTGATCTTGCTTGTATTTACTTGCAGAACCATATGCATCTCTCTTTCAACCCCAGTACGTTGATGGCCTCTTAAACCCTAGCCATAGGAAACTTTCCTTTACAACAGTAGTGATAGTATTTGAACCATTAGGATTCTTATACAAGTGATGGTGGAAGTATATTTCCATTATACCTAAGAAATACATGGGAGGAAACCCCTTACATCTCTTTTGAAAGGAGGTTGGTGATTCAAGCACTTTCCCAAAATTTATTGTATTGTGTACCCCGAGTAACTGTCTTTCACCCTTCACTAGTTAGTTCTGGGCCCTCACCATCACAAACTTCCTTTTGGAAGGTATCTATATCTGCTTGGTTTGGATACTTAGGATTTTTCTAGTAGTTTGTTGTTTGGACTACTTGTATCCTAAATTGGCCTTAGGTGTGTTTTAAAAAAAAAATGTGGAAGATCAATCTCTCCATAGGTCATGAAGGTTGCAGGATCTTCCACTACTTACAGTAGAGTCCCTAGTGCCACCTCAAAGATGAAGACTTAACACAAGTGGTTCTTTTGAGTCAAAAGGTATAAGAAAAAGTCTGGGCTAACCTGAACTGATTAGATATAATCAACCTTATTTTCTTTCAGTAGAAGTTGAATACCTACAAGATGAAGAGTTCGCAAGAATTTTAACCCACCCCTCATTGACTTAGAAGATTCAGTTCTTGTACAAATACTTCCATTAGTTAACCCAATATTGGTGTTCATGTAGGTTTTGTAATTGAAAATATAGGGGTAGGATCAGGGGACATTTGCACTTCTACTTCATCTGTGTTATCATGTAGAGTGTCTCCTTTACATGTAAGTGCACCGACATCTAACACACACTCTACACCAGTAGTATCTTTGAACTTTACTTTGACAACCTCTATTTCACCTAGAGCCAGAGTGATTATTCCCCCAATATCCATGAATAACACTATTGGGTCATCTAATGTAGTTGTCACTGGTATACCCTATGTACCTTTTACATCCTTCTTGTTATTTCAAAATTTTCAAAACAACCTTAGTAGTTCTGCCCCTTTTGTTTTGGTATATCCTTGGTATGGAGGAAATATCCCTCCATCCTCACTGGTTGTGGGCCCTATTCCTACTTGCTTGGGCGTATCTTTGGGAATCCAACATCCCTTTTCAGGATTTAGTTTTCAAACCACTAGACAAAATTATGTTGCACCAATAAAGAGTTTCCCCTTTTCATTGTTTAGTGGAAGGAATATCACTCCTGTGTCTACGACACCTATTTAGTCGAAAACAACCAGAATTAGTATAGTTCACCTCAAGAGAGAAACCCCTTGGCTTTCAAGTAGAAAACATTTCAAACCATTGTCACTTCATAGCCGACGGCTGGGGGAAACCCCAACCAACCTTATAAGTACTTTGGTGCAAGAAATTATTCTCACCAAGTGCCTCAAAATCAAATTTTGGCTAGGCCCCTATTCCATTTATGTAAACTTTAAACTTTCCATATCTCTCTAAACTAATGAATGGCCCCGTGCACCATGATGCAACCTAGCCACCTGTTCCAATCAAGTTACCTTCAAAGATTCCTAAATTTGAAGGGAAAATTGGTGAAGACGCTGATGACCATGTCACTACCTTTCATTTATGGTGCTCCTCCAACTCATTGAATGACGATTCTATTCAGATTCGACTTTTTCAAAGAACTTTAACTAGCGTGGAATCCAAATGGTACATCGATATTCCATCTACCACTTATGATATTTTTCATGATTTAGAGACAAATTTTCTCAACCACTTCCAACTTCCTATCCAATATAATGCTGATACAGACCTTTTTTCAAGCTTTAGGAAAAATAAGGATACACACATTTCTTACCATATTCAAGAGTGGCGAAGGCATATGAGGCTGATTAAGGCCAATATTCCTCTTGATATTTTATTAGAATGGTTTTTGAAATATTTGCTCTTGTATATTTTAAAATATGTTTCTACTTCAGGGGTAACAACTCAAGAGGAATCCATATTAAGATCCCAAAATTTTGATTTAATATGTTCCTGTCATGTCCCCACCCTTCTACTGGCAAGAGGACGCGACTATAAATTTGAAAATCCTGGAAAACTAAGCCCCATGAATACAATAAAAAATGCATTGGGAATGAAACATACAAAGATGCATAATTCGTTTAAACATACAGTGGAAGAAAGCACAATCATCCAATATATTTAGCATGTTCATCTTCTCATTTAAGCAATAAATGCAATTACAAAGACATAATGGAAAAGAGATACTTATCTTTAACAGAAGCTTGTCTAGCAACCAACTACGTTGCTGCAACGTTCCACCCAACCATAGGTCAGTGTGCTCATCAATCTCTCAGCAACGCTGCCACCCCTGAGCTGGGCATGATTCCACAAGGAATAACAGGAAACTAGCAGGCTCACATGTAGCCAAGGACACACAACTCAGCCAAGCCAACACAGTTGGGTTTATCAGGCTAACAGGGAGCTGGAAAGGTTGGCTGCTAAGCTAGTGAGCTCAATCCAAGATCTATGGACACATGCACCAGAAATAGCCTAACTTTTAAGAAATCCACACACACCCAACACAAAGAAGCATCTCCTTCTCTACTGCACAGTCCTCATGCCATGACTTCCCTTCCAATGCTATTCAGGGGGTGTAGAGAAGAAATCTAGCCCTCTAGCTCTATCTGTGGGGATCATGCACACACTAGGTTTATCAAGCAAGATCAAATCCCATTTCCACTCCCAATTCAACTCAGGCCAAAGCCAAAATGTGCACCCACAACACAATACGATTTCTCGGTTGGAGGAAAAAATAGTTCCGGCAACAAAACGAATTTTCAGGATGGGTAAAAATGGCCCTTTAGCAACAATTCGATTTCTAGAGACGGTTTGGCCCTAATGTGGCCAAAATGGCTCAATAAAACCCAAAATCGCGGGTATCCTCTCCCACTCACTGGGCATTACCAAAAAAATGATTTCTAGGTTGGAAACAATGGAGAAAAATGCAACAAAAAATGGGGAAGGAAACTCAGCCACTGATAATCACTAAAAACAATTTCTCATCTTGAGGAAAGTGAGGTAACAACCAAAAATGGGAATGGTTTCACACACAGGGAGTTTTGAATGCCTGAGAGAGCTCCCGTGAAGGAAAAATGGTGAGAAAAACATGAAAACGTGGAAGCATGGTAGAATGGCCTCTGTTTTTGGGTCTTTTCTTTCCCAAGGAGTCAAAACACGTTTCCCAAAAACCGATGGCTTCTCCAATTTGAATTTGGCCTGTCATACCTTGCCCATCCCATGCAATAACCAACCCAACGAATTTATGGTAGTAATAAATGATTGGGTGAATGAGACAAGAAAGGTAGTTGAGAGTTTGATGGGTTCTCCCTTTGACATTTAGCTTTTCCTCATTGGCCCCAAAGGTTAAATATCCGCCCCCACCATTATCCTTAGGAAATCATGCCCCTTCTCATTATGGTTGCATTGACATAGCTAGTTGTGGGTATTTTAATTAAAATGCATATGTACATGGTGTCCATAATTATAACGTGCCTAGATAGTACAAAATACCATCGACAACGATTTTAATCGTCGGAACATAAAATGGTAATCCATGGTGGGGATTTTATCCTTTAGCTCCACACCATGATTAATTACAATATATACATCATCTACATTTAATGCAAACAGGGTCAAAAATGGGGTGTTACATTCCCCTCCCCCTTCAATAGCATTGTTCTCAATGCTTTACAAAATTGAACAAAATGCTACACTGGCATTGCCTCAATGCTCTGTAGAATTGAACAAAAGTGGGTGTTCCAATCGTATGGCATCTTCTAGCTCCCACGTAGCCTCTTCAGGACCGTAGTGCTCCCATTGCACCTTTACCTGCCCTATGGCTCGGTTCCATAGCATTGTGACCTTCCTGTCGAGAAAGCACATTGGCTCAATTTGGAACTCTCCCTTGGGTTCCACCCGAATCACATCCCAATTTATCACATGGTTAGGATCATGTACATATTTCTTAAGAAAAGAAACATGAAAAAACATTATGAGCTCTAGTGCTAGCAGGAAATGCAATTCTATATGCAACTAGCCCTATTCTTTCAAGCACTTCAAATGGCCCACAATATCTAGGTGACAACTTGGCACAACTTCCAAGATTCAAGGAACTCTTCTTTTCCCTCACTCTGAAGTAAACATGATCCCCAAAACTGAACTCTCTGTTCACCCTATGCTTATCCGCATAGATTTTCTGTCTGTCTTGAGCTGCCTTCAGATTCTACATGATCTTTACAACCTCTTGCTCCATTTCCTTGAGAAATTATGGCCCAAGCACAACCCTGTCCACTGGATGATCCCATGTCACTGGTGTCCTACACCTCCTGCCATACAAAGCTTCATACGGACTCATCCCCAAGGATGCTTGCTGTCCATTATTATAAGCCAACTCTACCAAGTGTAGGTAATCTTCCCACTTAGGTGGTTTGTCCATCACATACATGCAAAGAATGTCTTCAAGTACTTGATTCACCCTCTCTGTCTTCCCATCAGTATAAGGATGGTACACAGTGCTGAAATTCAACTTGGTACCCAAATATATAAACAACCCCTTCCAAAAGTAGGAAGTGAACTTGACATCTCTGTCAGATATTATTGCCTTAGGAAATCCATGCAATTTGAAAATATCCTTCATGAATATTTTTGCAATGTCATTAGTCTTTTGTGTAGACTTAATCGGTAGCTTCCTTTGTCAACTTTTCCACCACTACAATGATGGAATCATGTTGCCTCCAAGTCATTGGAAATCCTGTAGTAAATCCATGTAAATAACTTCCCATTTCCATTTTGAAACTGGAAAAGGTTGCAACAAGCCTGCTCGGTGTTGATGTTCAACCTTCACCTGCTGACATTTCATGCACCTTGAAATATATCCAGCCATTTCCTTTTTCATTCTTGGCCAAAAATATTTCTTTCTAGCTGTAGCAATTGTCTTCTGATATCCTGGATGACCAGAATATGGATCTTAATGGATCTCGTTCATAACCATTCTCCTCAAATCTGATACATTTGGAATATAGACTCTATTCTTCTAAGTAACAAGTCCATCTTCTTCCAATTTATATCCCTCATACCTTTTCTCAAGACTTTTCTACTACAATTTGTCTTTTACTTGCTCATACAATTCATCTCCGGAAGTATGATTAACAATCTGTTGCCTCAATTCCGACTGGAAAATACTAATGGATGCCACATGCATTTCCTGCACCTTCATGCTAAGTGCATCAACTACCTTATTCTCTTTTCCTTTTATGTGCTTGATTTCTAAATCAAACTCACATAAAAACTCCAACCATCTAGCTTGCCTAGCATTTAGAGTAGGCTGATCGAACAGATACTTCAGACCACAATGATCTGTCCTTAGTTCAAATCTTCTACCCATCAAGTAATGCCTCCACATCTTGAGAGCATGTACTATGGATGCAAGCTCTAGATCATGAGTGGTGTAGTTCTTCTCATGATCCTTAAGCTTTCTTGACTCATAACATATCATGTGGTTGTGTTGCATAAGGACTCCTCCAAGCCCTTATTCGCATGCATCGGTACACACCACAAAATCCTTTTCTGGGTCTGCAATCTTCAAGATTGGTGCACTAGTGAGAAGATTCTTTAACTTCTGGAAACTTTCTTCACACGTCGGTGTCCATTCAAACTTTATTCCCTTCTTTTGCAAAGAAGAGAACTGGATGTGCAACCTTGGAGAATTCTTCAATGAATCTCTTGTAGTATCCTACAAGTCCCATAAAATATCTTACATCGGTCACATTTCTTGGAGTAGGACAATTCATAATGGCTTCAATCTTCTCAGGGTCTACAGATATGCCCTCATCTGAGATAATGTGACCCAAATAATGAATCCTATCTCTATAGAAGTCACACTTTCTCAACTTTGCATACAATTGATTCTCCCTGAGCAATTGCAATGTCAATGTTAGATGCTTTCTATGCTCTTCGTCATTCTTAGAATAAATAAGAATGTCGTCAAGGAAAACAAGAACAAACTTGTCCAAATACCTGCTGAAGACACAATTCATAAGGCACATAAATGTAGCTAGTGCATTTGTGAGGCCAAATGGTACCACTACAAACTCATAATGCCCATACCTTGTCTTGAAGGTTGTCTTATGAATGTCTTCATCCTTGATTCTTACCTGATGGTAACCATACCTCAAGTCAATCTTTGAAAATACCTTTGCTCCCCTCATTTGATCAAAGAGGTCATCAATCCTAGGAAAAGGATATTTATTCTTCACTATGACTTTATTCAACTGTCTGTCATCAATACACAACTTGAGTGTACCATCTTTCTTCTTCACAAATAGAACTGGTGCTCCCCAAGGAGACACACTCATCTTGATATACTTCTTCTCCAACAACTCTTGCAGTTTCATCTTCAGATCTAACATTTCTAGTGTACTCATTCTTTAGGGTGTCTTGGACACTGGTGCTTCTACTGGCACAAGTTCAATTGTGAAATCAATGTCTCTCTTTGGAGGAAGCCCTAGAATATCATCAGGAAACACATCCCTGAATTCCTGCAACACATGAAGTCCTCCAACCTAGGAGTCTCATCCTCTGTTGCCTCTAAAATATGAGTTGCATACAACTGGCAACCTTTCCTACATAACTTCTTCAACTGCATAGCTGAAATCTACTTCACGAAAACCACCTTTGGAATGTGTCTTACAACTCTTGAGTTTCCTTCTTCATCCATGCATTCAAAAGTATTATTATAAAAGTCAAGCTTTACCCTATGAGCTTCTAACCAATCATTTCCGATGAGAACATCATAGGAACCAAGTGGTAGAACATTCAGATATACACAAGTGACTAATCCATTCATGACCAACAAACATTTCTCTACCACTTCACTAACCTTTCTCTTAGTTCCAGTGGTTAGTTGAACTAACCAAGATTTTATATGCTTTACTTTATTTAAAGCACAAATCTCCACTACTCTAGGAGTGATGTAACTGTGAGTAGAACCAGGGTCAATCAAATTAGAAACAGATTTCTCAACAATCTTACCTGCAACTTCAACCACAATTGACTAGTGATCTTCCTAGCGGTCCTCCAGTGTTGCATAAATTCTAGGTACGACCCTTGCTACTTGAACCACTGTTTCTACTTCTTGAATTTTATAAGTTGGCCTTGCATTCTCATTCTCTAGGGGACAATTCCTGTGCATGTGAGGTGGTCCACATTTCCAACATTGGAGTGGTCCTCTATTCTGCTGTGGCTCTTTAGGATTTTCTCCCATCACTTTGGTTGGATGCTTCTCAGCTTGTGACGGCTACTTTTTCTGATTCCTGAAGTTAGAAGCTTTGAAACCTTTCTTCCTTTGGTCAGACTTCTCATTCCTTTTGTCTTTCCATGTCTTCTGGTAATCAAGTTTTTCTTTTCATTTCTCATAGCAGTACTTAGCCTTCCTTATTGCTTCTTCCAGAGTTCTAGGTTCATAAAACTCAATTATGTCTTTGTAAGACTAAGGAAATCCACTTAGAAAATGTTGGATCTTCACCTTTTCATCTTTGATGTACCTAACATACCTCAACAATTCCAAGAACTTATTTGCATACCCTTCCATGGTTTGTTGTCCCAATCTCAGCTCATGGAACTCCTTAATTTTGTCATCATAATACTTGTCAGAGAGGTATTTCTGCTTGAAATACTTCTTGAACTGTTTCCACTTAAGTCTCCTTTCACTGATCCTCTTTACTTTCTTGAAGTTATCCCACCAAATGGATGCCTTTCCATTCAGATTAAATATGGAAACCCTTGCCTTCATGTTTCTTGAATAATCCTGAACTTGAAAGTACTTATTTATTCCAAGAAGCCAACCTTCAGCCTCTTGTCTAGTCTTTACCTCGCCATCAAACGTAGGAGGTTTATCCTTCTTAAATTCATCTCGAGAGCGATCCCTATGGTACTTCTTTCTCTTGCCCTTGCGAGAAGAAGAGCTTCAATCCCCACTGGATTCTTCTAAGTTAGATGATCTACTAGAAGTCCTTCTTCTTCTTCTAGTATTGCTCTTACTTCCTTCTGGTTTTATTGTACCCTTTCTAGAGTCTATCTTTCTTTGCAAGTCCATTAAAATATGCAACATAGCAGCATTCAACTGATGTTACTCTTCCTAGGCCTTATCAAGCTTCTCATGGTGGCAGCAATATCTGGCGGTGTCTCTTGGAATCTCTTTCCATTAGACTCTATGTCATCATTTCTAACTTGGACATTTTCCCCCATGCATCATATCCGGCATGGTTTCTCATGGCTGAACCACAACTTACTTTACCAAACCGCACTACCTAGAATACTGCCCTTGAAGGTGACTATGATTCTACAAAATGTGTTAGTAACACAACTGTTAGCTACATAAAATTTATACAAATCATAATTACTTACCTTCTCTTGGAAAAATCATACAATGACAACTTTGCACAAAACACAGAATTTTCTTCCTCAAAGAACGATTGTCTCAGAGGGACGACAGGGGTCAAGGGGGCTCGCCCTGAGGGCAGCACCCTCATTTTTTTTTTGTAAATCCTTTTATTTCGCACACAAATTTGCTACCATTTTTCATCTTTCTAGCCCTGCAGATCTCACTCAAAAACCTTGTTGAAATTCTCTGTTTGGCCAAATTTTCAAAATTTTCACTTGCTGCATCAGAATTTTTTTTGACTTTCACCTGCTGTAGTAGAATTTTTTTTTGACTTTCACCCGCTGTGGCAGCTTCTTCCTCTTTTTTCCACTTGTCGTCGTATCTTCTTCAACTTCTTTTTCATTCCATCGTCGTAGCGGCTTGATTTCTAGTTTCTAGCCGTCGTTGCAGCTCGATCTTCAAGTTTCGGCTGCCACTCGTCGGCTCAACTCGGTCGATTTCATCAGCTCTGAGTCAAACTTACACTCGCCATGTAGCGGCTTGAATTTCATCTACTGTCTGCCGTTGTTGCAGCTCGGACTTCAACTTTCTGCCATTGCGGCTCAAATTTTATTTTCCATCCGTCGTCACGGTAGCTTCTTCCTCCTTTCCTGGCCACTACCGTGGCTCCAACTTCTTCTTCATTCCACCGTTACGCTGACTCTCTTTTCTTTTATTTCGACCGCCGCCATTGCAGCTCGAAGTTTGGTTTCCAGCCGCTTCGTCAGCTCGGTCTTTGGTTTCCTACCACCACTATGCGTCGGCTGAATTTCCTCTTTGTCACCATCAAGGAGAACTTTTCTTACTTAGAATTTTTTTTAAATTTTCTCTCGTTGGCTTGCCTCCTCCTTTCTCGTCCACCATGTAGTGACTCGCTTCCTGGAACCCAAGCCGTTGTTGCGGAAATATCCTGGACTTTCATCTGCTATGGATCGGCTCCTCCCAGTCAAAGTTCTCGGCATAAATCCTGACTTTCAGTCGCCACTGTGGCCCATGTTCGGATTCCTTAGCCGCTGCACAAAGGAAGGGCACTTCAATACTTAGAAAAATTTCCCAATTTTCCTGTCTGCGCTTCATTTCCTGCTGACCACAGAAGGTAATTCTATCATCCATCAGCTGCCCTCCTTGGCCCATAGAGGCCCAATGCTGCAACCACTTCTCTGATACCACACTGTCACGTCCCCACCCTTATACCGATGAGAGGACGCGACTATAAAGCTGACAATCCGAGAAAACTAAGCCCCATGAACACAATAAAAAAATGCATTGGGAATGAAACATACAAAGATGCATAATTCATTTCAACATACAGCGGAAGAAAAAACAATCATCCAATACATTTAGCATGTTCATAATATCATTTAAGCAATAAATGCAATTACAAAGGCAGAATGGACAAGAGATACTTATCTTTAACAGAAGCTTGTCCAACAACCAGCTATGTCACTGCAACGTTCCACCCAACCATAGGCCAGGGTGCTCATCAATCTCTCAGCAACACTGCCACCCCAGAGCTCGGCATGATTGCACAAGGAATAAGGGGAAACCAATAGGCTCACACATAGCCAAGGATACACAACTCAACCAAGCCAACACAATTGGGTTTATCAGGATAACAGTGAGCTGGAAAGGTTGGAAGCTAAGCTAGTGAGATCCATCCAAGAGCTATGAACACCTTCACTAGAACTAACTTGACTTCTAAGACATCCACACACACCCAACACAAGGAAGCATCCGCTTCTCTGCTGCACAATACCTCAGGCCATGACTTTTATTCTAGTGCTATTCAGGGGGTGTAGAGAAGAAAGCCATCCCTCTAGCTTTGTCTATGAGGATCTTGCACACACTAGGTTTATCAAGCAACCTCAAATCCCATTTCCACTCCCAATTCAACTCAGGCCAAAGACAAAATATGCACCCACAACACAATACGATTTCTGGGTTGGAGGAAAAAACAGTTCCGGCAACAAAACGAATTTCCGAAATGGGTAAAAATAGCCCTTTAGCAACAATTCGATTTCCAAAGACTTTTTGGCCCAAATGTGGCCAAAACAACTCAATAACATCCAAAATCATGGGTCTCCTCTCCCACTCATTGGGCATTACCAAAAACATGATTTCTAGCTTGGAAATAATGGAGAAAAATGCAACAAAACGTGGGGAAGGAAACTCAACCACTAATAACACCAAAAATGATTTCTCATCCTGAGAAAAGTGAGGTAACAACCAAAAATGTGAATGGTTTCACACACAGGGAGTTCTGAATGCCTGAGAGATCTCCCATGAAGGAAAAATGGTGAGGAAAACATGAAAACGTGGAAGCATGGTAGAATGGCCTTCATTTTTGGGTTTTTTCTTGCCCAAAGAGTCAAAACATGTTTCCCAAAAATTGATGGCTTCTCCAATTAGAATTTGGGTTGTCATACCTTGCCCATCCCATGCAATAACCAACCCAACCAATTTCTGGCATTACTAAATGATTGGGTGAATGAGATAAGAAAGGTAGTTGATAGTTTGATGGGTTCTCCCTTTGACATTTGGATTTTCCCCATTGGCCACAAAGGTTAAATATCCCACCTTATCCTTAGGAAATCATGCCCCTTCTCATTATGGTTGCATTGACATAGTTGGTTGTGGGTATTTTAATTAAAATTCATATGTACTTGGTGTCCATAATTATAACGTGCCTGGCTAGTACAAAATACCATCAACAACGATTTTAATCGCTGGAACATAAAACGATAATCCATGGTGGGGATTTTAGCCTTTAGCTCCACACCACAATTAATTACAATATATACATCATCTACATTTAATGCAAACATGGTAAAAAATGGGGTGTTACAGTTCCCAATATGGGATTCTTTATGAAATCATACCAGACACACCTAGGTTCACCACCAACTTTGGGGAACCCAAACCTATACCACATATCGAAGACATTGTGGGTCCAGTGGAAACACCTACTATGGAATCCTTATCTAAGCAAATACATGAGTTATCTATAAAGAAGTAGGCAGTAGAGGTACATAATGTTGCCACACCCTCCCCTCAAAATGTGAATGCTTACAATCTAATCAAAAGGTTACTCAACAACCCAGTGGGAATAAAAATAAAGGAAATAAGGGAGAGAGAAATCAAAAGAAACCAAAACCCACCAACAATGTTTTGGGAGGTAAAAATCAGAAGAAGAAAGTGAAATTCCCTTGCAAACTTTGCTAGGAATATCACTTAACCCATCAATTCCCCCTTATGGTGTAAGCTTAGAAGTTGTTAAGGAAACAACCTGTCGTCCTCAAGGATCCATTTTCAAAAGGACAAAATATGACTTTGAGTGACCCTAATACCATTGGGGCACTCAAAGTGCTTCCTCTTTTGACCAGTCATACATTAATATGGTTCGATCTCATACCTTACTGCAAACTAGAGCTAAAATCTATGAGCCTGATTCATCTAAAATAACAAAGAATCTACCCAAACGCTAGCTCCTCTTTCTATTGAGAATTTGACTAATCCTATGACTAAGATACCAAAAGGTGTCTTCAAGAGGGCATCACACAATCCTAATGCATGGGTTGCTCCCAATTATTTGGTTGTGGAAGAACTAGCCCAGACTACTTGTGATATGTCCACCTTGGAAGTGTTAGAGAGTTTCCCTTCTGAACGTAATGCACTTCTAGATGCTGTCGGTAGTTTGGATTCTATAGGTTTAGTGGCTAAGTTTGACTTGTCTGATGTCAAACCTCGCTTACCTTACCATGTTGATTTCCAAATCAAAGTAGTCCATGGGGATAAAACCATTGGACGGACAGTTATGGACGAAGGAACATATACTTGTGTGACAACCATATCATGTTGGAAAGCTCCCAGATCTCATGAGTTGGTCCCATCTAACACCTTATTGGTCGATATTGATGGAAGGTCTTTCTATGTGAATCATATCCTACCTTCTTTTGATATAGAATTGGCAAGGAAAGTGGTTTCAGTTGAAGTCAGGGTATTAGATGCTTCATTGGATTATAACTTTGTTTTGGGAAGAAGTTGGACCTACGCCATGTGTGCAATCCCATCATCATTTTTTTGGGTTCTTATGTTCCCTCATGAATTGAATATAATCACTATTGATCAACTATATTATACCCGAAAAAATCATACAGACACATCGAAATCGAATGTTCCACTAGTTGATCAGATGTGTTGAGCGGACAAGAGTTTAGGAGTAGGGATGTAAGCCTCACTTATGGTCACCTTTGACCTTATCACTCCTATATGCTATATCATAACAACTAGTGTAGGGAATACCTTCGATACATCTAGACAAGTTTCTTCAATTTTAGATCGGACCAACCTGTGGATTCTTCCCTCACAAGTTGAACCAGATGTATCATTATTTGTAGAAGAAGTGGCTTATCAATCTATATATGACTTTGTTGTTGATTCCATCTCAACTCCTTCGGTCTCAGAGGAGTCATATGAATCCTATTTGTCTGCATGGGCAGTGAA
Source organism: Pseudotsuga menziesii (assembly GCA_001517045.1). Taxonomy (NCBI): domain Eukaryota; kingdom Viridiplantae; phylum Streptophyta; class Pinopsida; order Pinales; family Pinaceae; genus Pseudotsuga; species Pseudotsuga menziesii. The sequence goes on from LPNX010351044.1 coordinate 53,652, forward strand.
CTCTACATATTCTTACAATTGCTTATATATTGTTTTACCGTCATATAAATCCATCTTGTAAGCTATGATAGGACCTGATAAAATTTGTGAAGATATGCATCACAAGTCTTATTTCCTTCTAGAACTAAGCAAGATAGAGAATTTAGAGTTTCATGTGAGACTAAGTGAAGGTGTTGATTAGCCTATGAATCTACTTATAAAAGGAGTGTTTTCTGAGGGAAATATGCCAAACATTTTTTAGACCAGACCGATCAACATCTCCACCAAACCCGGCCTTGTGGAAAATGTTTATATTGGAGAAAACTCTTCACCTGAAGAGATTTCCATTTAGACCATCGTTTTCAAGGAATTCCATGATGTGGTCATACGAGGAGATGTCGAGAATAGGACCTTCCATTGTTGAGAATCAAATACAAACATATCCCAACATTAAACTTGTTCGACAAAAACTACGTCTCGTTAATTCTTAGAAGGAAGCAACTTTCAAAGTCGAAGTTAACAAACTGTTGAAATATGGATTCATATACCCCATTTCATTAACAAGGTGGGCATCCAATTCGGTTTTAGTCGATAAGAAACAAGGAACTATCCGCATGTGTACATATTTTAGAGGTTTAAATAAAGCGTGCCCTAAAGAAAACTACCCTACACCATTCATTGATTAGATAATATATTGATGTGTGTTCAAGTAGCATAATATTTTCTTTTATGGATGGTTTTTCGCGATATAATCAAATCCAAATCAAACTTGAAGACCAACAGAAGACCACTTTTATCTGCTCATGGAGTACCTTCGCATATAAAAAATGCCTTTTGGATTGAAAAATGCCGTAGCTAATTTTCGAGAGCCATGGAATTTGCTTTCTGTTGGATTTCACCTCTAGTCGATCCAGTTTTAGAACCTTCATCATTAACAAAGACCCAAATATCATCCCAACAGAGTAGGGATTAGCTGTTAGCACTTGCGACGCAGATGCAGTCTCACATGAGATATCTTTATCTAGAACTGCCAGAACCAGGTTTCTACAGTTATGTGGGGTTTACTACTCTTACGACACTTTATCACAACACTCAACCGAAGCTAGGGTTTATACTTCTTATAACTTGTCTATTCATTCAAGATACTATCCTAATTACCAGTCGATACATGTCATAATAGTCAACATAACATCCTTATTACAGATTCACTCACTAAGCAATGCAACAAACACATATAAGGGATTCTTCGTAATCAAATGCAAAGCGACACATTCATATTTATTTATTTACAACATACATGCAACAGACATAATCACATTAATCAACAACACACAAAGACAATAGTTAACGTGGAAACCCATATGGGAAACGCCACAAAGGAACTCTTCATCTGGCATGAGAAATATGTTAGGACCTTTTGTCTGCGCACTCAATTTGTGGACTCTTCTCTAGGCATTATTTACAATTCAAACAGACTTCTCTCCCATCACCCTCTCAAGTTTTAGGTCTAGATACTTCCTCTCTTATTCACTTCTTTGTCGATACACACACATCCTAGTTTTTCCCTCTAGCTAAAACAACTCTCCTCTTCTCTTCTCTAACAAAATAATCAATAACCAATGTCAGTCCTGCACACAACTTAGGTTTTCCCTTTTATAAGATTGTACCTGTCCTAATCAACCGACTCTTTTGGAAAAAATAAAATGATACTTTATTACTAAAAGAGTGCTTTATTATAAGTAACTCCTTACCCATGACCAGTTGAGCTATCCTTTTCACTTCTCTGCTCTTCTTATGTTCCGGTTTCTTCCATAGTGGATTTTCTTGTTATCAATATTTCCATCATGGCTATTCTTCTGTCGCAGCTTCTATTCCATTGCATCTTCTCTTTTCTCTCTTACGACTAGATTATTTATCTTCCCTAGCTGAATTCTAGATGATTTCTGCCTAATTTTTCCTAGGGATAACATGCCCCCAACACTCACATGTGGCTCATCCCAAGCCACATTACTCTAAGACATGAATTGTTACAACCTTACTCTAAAAATCCTGATATATTTTCATTATCTGCTCAGTCCCATCCCGTACTTGTGCTTTTGTCTTCTTCAAAATTTTCACAAGTTCAAAACTAATGTGTTTCTAATTTGTAACTCTGGATGACTCTACTTCTTGTCACACTTTTTGGTGTACAGGTTGAATAATAACTGTAACTTTCTCTTCCTCTGTTTGCAGTTCTGTGACCTTGTCATTCTTCTTTTGTAGTTGTGTTTGTAATGTTGCAACTTGTTGTTGTAGCCTATTCATGTCAACAAACTTACTCATTTTCTCTACTAATGACATCTACTTCATCTCATTCTTCAGTTGGTTTACCTCTACCTCAGCAGTGTGCAGCTGTTCTATGAATTTCTCTAACTCTTCATCATCAATCAAACCTTCCCACGTCTAAGAAAATTGCTCGACTACTTTGGTACAATGTGCCTTTGCCTCTTCTATTCTCTTCACAACTTCTATTGCTTCTTTTCTTCTTTCTTCCAATACTTCTGGGAGTGTACTGGGTGTCACTTGTGATTCCAACTCCAAGTCTTTTTTGTGGAGTTTCTATGCAATCTCTCCAAGTCGAAACACTTTAGATTCCACAAACATCTCATGGGTAATGCCTTGATTAGTAAAATTGTTGTAGGTAAGTGTTACGCCTACTTTGAGCCGGTACCTGTTATCCTCCCAAGTATTATATTTTTGTTATGCTTCTTTGATTGATTTCTTCTTCTTATGAACAATCTTGTTTGATTCTCTAATGTGCTTGACCAATGATCCTTCTATGACCTTCATTTCTTCCACTGTAGTTATTCATCAATGAAACAAACTTTATGGTGATCAGAGTGAGAGATTCGATTAGAGGGTTGAAAACTGTATGTTCTCCAAGATTATAGGATTGTTTTTAGAGGACCACATGACTAAACAACCAAAATTTGTCTTCACGATTTCTTTTTAAACTGTGTGGACATCTCTATTTCACAAATTTGATCATCCTTTGTTGTCATGTAATTCTCTTCCAAAATGATTAGGTAAAAACCATCCTCCAGTCTCCTGAAATATTTGTCATCGATCCCTTCGACACCATTCGAGACTTTTTCTCTCAGACTTGCTTGACTTCTTTGTCATAATATGGCTCTACCTCTTCTATTCTCTTTGCAACTTCTATTGCTTATTTTCTTCTTTCTTCCAATACTTTTGTGGGTGTACTGGGTGTCACTTGTGATTCCAACTCCGAGTCTTTTTTGTGGAGTTTCTATGCAATCTCTCCAAGTCGAAACACTTTGGATTCCACAAACATCTCATGGGTAATTCCTTGATTAGAAAAATTGTTAGAGGAAAGTGTTACGACTACGTCGAGCCAGTGCCTGTTATCCTCCCAAGTATTATCTTTTTGTTATGCTTCTTTGACTAATTTCTTCTTCTTATGAACAATCTTGTTTGATGCTCTAATGTGCTTGACCAATGCTCCTTCTATGACCTTGATTTCTTCCATTCTAGTTCTTCATCAACAAAACAAACTTTATGGTGATCATAGTGAGCGATTCGATTAGAGGGTTGCAACTTGTATTTTCTCCAAGATTATAGGATTATTTTTAGAGGACCACATGACTAAACAACCAAAATTTCTCTTCATGATTTTTTTAAAAACTGTGTCAACATATCTGTTTCACAAATTTGATCATCCTTTGTTGTCATGTACTTCTCTTCCACAATGATTAGGTAAAAATCATCCTCTAGTCTCTTGAAAACTTTATCATTGATACCTTCTACACCATTCAAGCCCTTTTCTCTCAGACCTTGCTTTTGACAAGAAAAAGGTTCATCAACATTACCAAATATATCATGAGATTCTTGTAATGCTAAGGGTGAAATCACAGGATATCGCTGTTATTCGTCTTTATCCCAAGTCCTTTCGGTACAGTTGATGCTACCAGTGGGTACCTTGCATTCTTGGAAATTCAAATCTTAGGCGCGTCAGCTGGTTTTGGAAGAACATAGTCCGGCAGAATGATCGCAGAGTTTGGTTTTTCAACTTATGGTGGTGGTGTTGCTTCTTTATTGTGGCTACTAGACCATTTCCAACCATGAATAGTATATGTTCAGCTTCTTCTGCAACCATGGCCTGCAGTGGAACATATGCGATAGTGTCTTCCATAATGGGCATCGATGAAGGTGTCTCGACACCATATTCTCGAACAGTGTTTGTACTGGAAATAGATATGACCATAGTCTGCAAAAAATCACCTTGGCTCTCATAGTTGCAGACACAACAACTCAATTTACTTGGTTGGGTGAAAAAAATATGAATAAAACTTCGTCAAAAAGATGATATGCGTTCACCCGTTCAAACAATCTTTCCTTCACACAAGAGATCAATAAATTGGAAAGGTGGAAGTGATTTTCATCACATGGGTCCATCATCTGAATCATTACAAGGAAACCTCCACCCAACTGTCACTTCCGTGGTAGTTATTGCAATAATGACGGAAGTGACAAAAACGTACGTCGTTGAAATATCCCGTGTCCTTAATTCAACTACGTCCATTTGTCTTCTTGCGACCAAATTTACTCATGTGACAACTTATTTCTTCCTACGACAGGTATTTACCCTTGGACACATTTATTCCCTTGCGACATGTGAAGAGCGTGCGCCACCATTTTACTTATGCAACAGATAGATAGTTTGTGAACACTTTTATTTTTCCTCGACTGATGCATTGTCTACAACACAAAACAAAAAATTCATAAATATGCATTTTTTCAAGTCGACAAAGTCACATTTATCCTGGTAAGGCTTTAGCCGAGTTCCATTCACCAATCCTTTGAAAGGTGTTTCATCTAATTTATCTAGCTATACTGCGCCTCCTTTAGTGATTTGAATGATGACATAAGGCCTAGTCAATGTATTTTCAGCTTGCGAGGATGCTTTGAGAACTTACTATCATAAATGAGGATGAGTCCTATGACCTGAAATTGCTTATTCTTAATGTGTTGGCCATGCCATACTTTATGTCATTCCTTCTCAACACTTTGATGATAACCTACGACAAAACGTTCTTCCTCCAACTGCACAAGCCACGACAATCTTTCTTCGATAGCACCACTATCATTCATTTTAGTGATTGCAATAATCCTTAAACTGAGTACAATGCATTCCATCGACATAAAAACCTCTTGTCCATACACTGGATGGAATGGAGTTCGACCTATCAACTTCTTACAGGTCGTGCGATATTCCCATACTACCGTAGAAAATTTATGTTCCCAATCGTCTCTTTGAACATTGCAAATATTTGTTAATGCACTCTCTAGGATCTTGTTGAATGCTTCGAAAACACAATTCACTTGTGGGTGATATGGTGTTTTCTTCCTATGTTGTATTTGGAATTCCTCAGTTAATTCTTCGATTAGTTGATTGATAAAGTGTGTGCATTGATCACTTATCAAAATATTTGGCCATCCGAATCTAGTGACAACATTATCGAACAGAAATTTGGTAGCACTCACAACAATACAATCCCTTATTGTCACTGCTTCGACCCATCTAGTAAGGTAATCCATTGCAATAATAATGTATCTTGCACCTGTTCTCTTTCCTGGTGGGTTAACAGGTTCAACAATATCAACAACCCCATTAATTTTCAAATGCCTACAAATTTATCTAAGGTACTAGAAACATTTCATCCCGTTGCGATTATCTTCTAGTTCTTTGACAGATATTGTAGATGTGACAATATTCTCTGGATCTCCATGCAAAATGGGCCACCACAATCCCACTTGTTGTATCTTGTGCACTGTAGATTTTCCAATGGCCTTATGCAACACCAATATGCTCTTCATTCAATATCATTGGTCACTCATGTTTCAATACTCAATGACAAAGAATTGCATTCAATACCATTTTATATAGTTGTCCAACTATCAATTGGAAATATGTAGCTCCCACGACTAATTGTTTTTTCTATGCAGTACTAAATCCTTCTGGTGCATATCCTATGCTCAAGAAATGTATAATATATTTGTATGGATCATCAAACATCGTGATCACAAATATTTTCGCATCAAGAAGACTCTCATCGAGGTTCACAGGTTCTTCTCTACTTTCAAGCCTCGACAGGTGGTCTGGTCTTGAGTTTAGTCCATCTGGCTTAACATTAAATTCAAAATCAAATTCCTGGTAAAGGAGGAGCCACTGAAAAATATCCCCCCCCAACACTAGCTTGTTCACCAGGTATTTCAACATTGAATGGTGTATGAAATTCTTGAAATGTCCACCTAACAAATAATGCCGAAATTTATATGGCGCATACACCAAATCTATGCCTTCTCTTTCAGTCGTAGTGTAATTCTTCTCTGTTGTTGACAATTTCCTACTAGAAAAGGAAATATGATGATCAATGGATCCTTCACCAATATGTGCAAGTACAACATCGAGTGTGACAAACGACACATCGACATGTACATGAAATTCCTTCTTCCAGTCTGGAAAAACTAGTATAGGTGGTGCGGCCATCTTTTTTTTTAGGAGATCCAGACTTTCTTGGCATTTTTCCGTCCATTGGAACTTAATATCCCTTTTTAAACATTTTTTCCATCAGAACACTTACCTCTACATATCCTTTGATAAATTTTGGATAGTATCAGGTATGTACTAATGTCATTCTTAGATGCTTCACTGTCATAGGGGGTGGTAGGTTTACAATGATCGCAATTTTAGCAAGGTCAACCAGGATTCCATCGCGACAAACTACATGGCCAAACATAATTCCAAACGGGGCACAAAAGATGCATCTCTTTAAATTCAATGAAATTTTATACTACCGACATTGTTCCAGCATATTCTAAGGCTCTCAATGTGATCCTTTATGAGCCCAAACACCATCCAATCATCGAAGTAGACCTCAAGAAACTTATGAATAAATTCCTTGAAAGCAACCAATACTATCCTAGAATCATATCTTTAGTCAACTTCACTCTTGATTAGTGAAGTGTAGAACATAGTTTACAATGTTTCAATTTGAACTTTTGTAATAGATTCAGTATATGTTTAGGTTGAGAAATAAATATATCGTCGTCTATTTATAAGACTTGGAATCCCAAAAATAAATGTAATAGACCAAGATTAGTAAATTCAAAGGTATATAGTAACTATTACTTCAAACCCAATTTAAATCAACATTACTTCCAATGATAACTAGATCATCAACATAGAATGCAACAATTAAGTTTTCACCCTCTACATATAAACCATAGATATTGCGATTTGACATAGAGCACTTGAAACCATGGTTGATAAATAATCAATTGATATTCTCATACCATTTCTTGAGGGGTTGTTTTAAACCATACAATGATTTTTCAATTGGTATACAAGATTGTCATATTTTTGAAACCCTGGGTGTTATTTCATATAAATCTCTTCAATGATAACACTATGTGGGAAATCCCTTTCCATATTCATTTGATGTGCCTCCCATCCAAAACAAGCAATAAGAAAAATAATAAATGGAACAAAACTCATCTTTGCAATAGAAGTAAAGGTTTTGGTTTAGTTTATACCTTATCACTAACAAAAAACCCTTTGCTACCAATGAACCTCATTCCTTTCACCAACACCTTCATATGTGAATTTGGTCTTATAGAGCCATTGGCACTTCACCACATTCTTTCTTTGTGGTCAAGGAGGTAAGTCCCATGCATTATTCTTCATTAAGGAACGATACTAGTCATCCATAACATGTCCTATTTAGGTTGACCAGATGCATATAAATATGTATTGGGATCAAGTACCTCTAGCATATGTGACATAGAGAAACACTATCATGTTTTTTTTAATTGTATACTTCCTTAAGTCATTTACATCACATGTATCAACACCAACATCTTCAAGTGTATTAGTCAACCATATGGGATGACAAATACTTAAAGGATTTCTTGTACCAAACTATTCGTTAGTGGATTGAATAAGGGTTCCGAAATTTGTGGTTGAGTTTGCTATTATAGGTCAACTACAAGTCATGTGTGTCTAAAGGATTTTCGATATACTTGACAGTACATGGAAAACCAAATTTGTAGGTAGATTATGTTTGATGCAATACCACGCAAGGGGGTATGAACAAAGGTTACAAGGGTGTCCAACCACGTGACTCCACTTATATTCACTATGTTTTTTATTCCCCAGCCCTGGGTTTACCATTGAATGATAGTTATCTATGTTTAAAGGTGATAGAATACGTCTCTATCCTAAAATTACAGTGTGTTTTAACTTAGGAAATAGATCGAATAATACTTGTAAGGTACTTAACCAACAAAAACAAAACAACATAAAATAAATAATGTTTTGGAGAAATATAAGTGCGGAAAAAAAATTCAAGAGTAATGATACTAAACTTATAAAATATAATGGTTGTATTGATAATACCAAAAGAGAAAGAAATGTTTGCAATCATATTTGAGGGGGGAACCTCCTTTGGGTATATATCTAATACAATAACAATCCTTGATGAAACATTACATATCCTTTTATCCCTACAAATACTTTCTTATAAGAAAAACCCTAACTACTTGCAGTCTCAACATAATGAGTACCAACCATCTAATTCACCTTATTTAATAATGACAACCCATTTACATTAAGTAACTTCCCATATATTATCTAATGGGATTTATTCAAAGAAGATTTCCCTCATACATTGCTTAACTAAATCACAATTACCCCAGAGTAAATATTTGGGGTAGGACCCTAACGTCTTCTATTGATTATGCATTTAAGTGAATAAACTCTAAATCATGCATAAATGATAAATTGTACTAGAATATGGATCTAGTGTAGGGTGTTTGGCTCCATCCCATCATTGGTGGTGGTGAACCCTAGTTTTAGGAGGTAGAGAGAGAAGCACATACATTTGTGATTGGTGATCACCACGATTATCCATGCATACCCATGCACTATAGTACAATCTATTTTAGGTAATGGAAATAACGTTGTGTCTTGTATATTTTATAAACCAAGATATATAATGCAAACCACCTCTTAAAGTTATATGTAGCTAAATCAATGAAACTAAGATGCATAACACACCTATAAATCGAAAAATAGATTTTTGGTCTAAATTAGAACAATAAGGAAATATGTGTCAATTTCATATATGTGAAACTCTGGTCATATGCATGACACACATATATGCTCAATTATAAGAGAAGTCGATATATATCTAATATATGTCCAAGTACAATACATTATGGTACAAGGATTTCATCAAAATGCCTTTATTGCCTATCCAATCTTGGGTAAAATAACATTCTTAATTAGTCAAAGTCATCGTATTTGGGTCAACAGGTCAACCCCAATATATGAATGGATATATTAATTATTAGACAAATTTGACACATAGAATGCATGTCAACACTTCAAATCACATAAAATATTCATAAATTAGGGGGCACAAAGGGATTTCAATTGAAATGCTTTTTTTAGATCAACAACCATCTAAACAACCTCGAGTATCATGTAATGTGGATTTTTGTTCATCCAAGTCTTCTCCAACCCACATCATATTGAACAATGGATCAAGTACCTCTTATCCATTGTTTAGTGGTTTTAAGCAAATTTTCTCTATCCAGGGAATCTTTTTTTGAAAAAAAGGATAAAAATTTAGCCCATAGGATAAATTTCACCCCTACAATTTACCTTGACTCATTCTAAATCTCCTTATTACAATTAATTTCATATCTATGTCCATTCAGTTAATTAGTATCCCCCTTTATCTATTTATACATGAATTCTTAGAGAATAATGGATCTCCCCATGTTTTTTCATCTTAGGTTCTTTTGCATTGAAAATACTCAACCTCGATAAATACAATTACTTCATATACATTATATACAAGGTTAGAAATCTTCTTACCAACCCACATGATGCACACATTCTTGTTTGCATCTTAATGTTGAAAAAACTAGCTCTAATCAAATGACCATCTATCCTCTAGTATCAATCTCAAGATGATTCCTTCATCTCATTAAGTGCTTTCATCATGTTGCACATATTTTGCTTCCCTTTCTTATGAACATATTCTTTGAGACACTACATTTATATTTATGCTTCCAATATGCCACTCAACAACAAATTATTCACATCAAAATTGAGAATATTTATTTTCCACATTAGCAGTGAATGCCAATGACTCTCTTATCCAGATCATGCAATTATTATTATTAAGTGGTGCAACGACACCTGTGGTGGTGGGTGGGGGGCACAAGTTCCAGGGTCCAATCTTGGAGGGATTGTCACTACACTTGATTCCAAAAAGGAATATCAGGGTTATCCCCTTTCAAAGTTGAAAAAATAATTATTAGCTTCTTCATTTGGTTTATACTTGGTATTGAAAACCAACTTGTATATATTTTCCTTTCTTTTAGGACCATATATTTGAGAGTTTCCAAGTTCATTCTTGATAAATGAGTCGTATTCTTCATCTATTACATATTACCATTCTTTCCCTATCTAATTTAAGTGGAATTTTCATAGATTTGGAACTAAATTCCTTTTCTATCAATGCATAACAAACAATTGCTCAATCTTATGGTCATAGGGTTTAGCTAAGTATGTTCCTCCAAATGGGTTTGTGTTCAATGCATTTCTTCATTCTATTCCACTAGATCATGTACACAATCAAATAATCAAGTGAGGTTTTATGTTCCTTAACAACACTTGTGGTTTCGATGGATTCAACTGCAATGCCATCATTCCATTGGTGCATCCTAGGAAACACATTCAACTTCCCACTCAGTTCTTGAACACAACCAATTCATCAAATATCACATTCCCGCACTCGATAACTTTAAGCTTAGATGGAATATACAGATAACTAGAAATTCCAACATTTCCATAATGTATCTAATTAATATTGACTCAATGCTTTTGGCATCAAACTTCTTTTCTTTCTCATCAAGGATATAAGCTTTAACAACACATCCAAAGACCTTTAAATGTTGAACATCTAATTTCATCTTGAACCATGCTTGATATGGTGTCATTAACCTTAATCCAAGTGTGCACAACTAGTCTTGAAAATATGTTGAAGTCAACATTGTTTCCACTTTAAAGGATCTGGAATACATATGCTTGGTAGCATACATATGATACTTTTAACCATTGTTCTATTTTTTTCCCACTTCATTTTATGGTAGGATTTTAGACACTATGAATTCATGTAAATAATACCTTCGTAGGGACATAAATTACAAAATGCCTTTCTGAAATACTCGCCTCCTTTATGACACCTCAACTTTTAACTTCTTCAACAATTTTCCGAATTGCTTCTTTGTAAATGGCTTTGAACAACTTAAACATCTCCATTGTATCCCACTTATTCTCCATAAATTAAGCAAATGTCTTTCTAAAAAGTCATAAATGAATATAAGAAAATACCTTGCTTTTCCATGTGACAAAGCTTGCAAATGCCTAAATGAATCATCTTCGTCTCTTTTACTTTTTGTGCATTTGTCTTTGAAAAAGGATTTCCGTGAAGTTTTCCAAAATTATAACATCCTTAAAAGATGTCAATTAATATTGACAAATTACAAATCCATGCTCTCTATTAGCAAATTCTTCCTTAGATTCTCCAATGATTGTACCCGTGTATGCCTAATCCTATAATGCCATGTGATACCTTGTTGAGTCCACTACATCACTTGTATCAACTTCTATTTCCAAAGCAATTTTTTATGCCCAACCACAAAGAACCATCCCTCTTCATTCTTGCAACAATGTCATCATTCATATCCTTTAATATTCAAACAATTAAACTATACAATCAAACTTGCATCAATAATCTTATAACAATGTCATCATTCATATCCTTCATTCAAACAATTAAACTATACAATCAAACTTGTATCAATAATCTTGATGTTACATCCCTTAAGGTGTAAAGTAGTTAGTGATATGGTGCTTCGTTAACACTCTTTATAACACCAAGAGTTCAAACCTTAGCTAACCTTGTGTGCCACGTATAAAACCACATAGTACGCTAAAATATAGTGGTAATGGACTAAAATCAACTTATATCATATAAATACAAACCTAACACAAATAAGTGCAAACCAATTACCACCTATTCCTTTACTAACAATCTCATATTACCACCGATTCCTTTACTAACAATCTCGTGCTACCATTTCCAACCATCACATTCTTTGCCTTTAAATTCAACGCATACAAAAAATCAAGTTTTTGGATGCCATGTGCGTAGGCTTTTGAATCCAAGCACCGAGAATTTGGAGAAAGACAAACCGGTTATAGTTATGGTTAATCCCAGTTGTTAGTCATTTACATTAGTTAATTCGTTTATTTATTCCAAATTGGATCCTGAACAAGGATCATGTGGAGAGTCGAGGTTTCGCCGAAACGGTGTTAAAAAATTAGGTGAACGAGCGACCAAACGCATAGTTCGGTTTGGGTTTCGATAGATACGGTACGGAATCTCAGAGAGCAACTCCGTGGAAAGAGGATCAGGCACGCCAGGCTGTTATAGCGCGTATTGTGTATCTGTAATTCCACAACATGATTTAATCGAGCTTGAGCTTCCCAACTTGCAATCGAAACCTCTGTAATCCAGCTGTTATGGATGTCACACACGCACATTCAATTCTATCCTTAAATACCCAATTGCTCCAAAAACCATCATATCCCTATGTTGAAACACCCTGCCAGGTTCAAGTTCTGTGCATAAGGAAGACTCTGTTCAATGTCTGTTCAATTTCTGTGCATAAGGAAGACTCTGTTCAATTTCTGTGCAAATGTCTATGGATAAGGAAGCCTCTTCACTGCCCAAGACTATGGTGTCTTCGTCGACAGACACAGGAGGAGCAAGCAGGACATATGCATCCACAGCTGAGGGTGGGGTCAAGACGATTCGAACGCAAGACGAGGCTGTTCCTTCGTTGACACAGGAGAGAACATTGAAGGTGAAATATCCAACATATAGAGGCGTGCGTCGTCGTAATTGGGGGAAATGGGTGTCTGAAATAAAGGAACCTAACAAGCAAACCAGAATCTGTCTCGGCTCCTTCGATACACCAGAGATGGCGGCTCGAGCCTATGACGTAGCTGAGGTCTACTTGAAGGGCAAGAAGCACGCGCTGCTTAATTTCCCAGAGCTCATTGATTACATTCCGCACCCACTTTCTTTGTCTGCGCGCCACATTCAGGCTGCCACTGCAGAAGCAGCTGCTGCGTTCTATTTTGCAAGGGTAGGGAATTCTGGATGGCCAAGCGACTCCAATAAACGAACAAGAAGAAGCCCAAGAAACCCTCCAGTAAGTAATGAGTTTTCTTCCTCCTCCTCCTCCTCATATCAACTATGTACAGGATCAGTTAGCTCAGACTTCGAGACAGCAAGTGTCGAGCTATCAGGGCAAACGAGTTCGAGTATGTCGTCCTCAGTTTGTACACCAGCAGAATGTGTTGGTGAGTCTGAGTGTGTAGTGGTGGAGGAAGACTTGTTTGAGTCCATGAACTTATTTACAGATTTGGCTGAAGCTCTTCTGCTTTCTCCCCCTCCTTTGTTCAGTATTCATGAAGAGGAGCACAATTTGGAGGAAGGATTTCTTTGGTCTGATTTCTGAAACAGAAACCTGTAATAGTTTGTATAAAATTCCAGACTCTGCTACATGTCTAATCCTTTACTAATTGTTGGTTCATGCCATTTCCAGTAATGTTCCTGTGTCTATAAGATTTGTTAAGACTTACTGAAAAAAAATTGCAGATGCATGAACAAACTATGTACAAATCTGTAGAGATATGCACAAATATGTAGAGATTTGCACAAATCTTCATAATATATTGGAAGAATTGCTTTGCTCTGTTGTTTTTCATTTCATTCTGTATGTATTTCAAGCCCATTTGATAAAAGCCATGTATGGCTCTGCATTCAAGTACCGAACTCCTTAAAAGTAGATAATTCTAACTTCTTGTTTAAGAACCAAACACCCTGGAACTGGAACAAATAACAAGAATCTTAGAGGTGGAATCAGTAAAGCTTTATTAATTAACTAGGATAGTCCTTAATAACAGTCCAACTATAGATACTAGCAAAGCTTCATTAATTCTCACACGTCTTAAGGAACTGGAACAAATAACTAGAATCCTAGAGGTGGAATCAGTAAAGCTTTATTAATTAACTAGGATAGTCCTTAATAACAGTCCAACTATAGATACTAGCAAAGCTTCATTAATTCTCACACTTCTTAACTTCATTATTTGCGAGACATATCAATGTTTTGTGCATCTCAAACTTAGCCCTGCTCAAAGACTCGGTGAAGACATCAACTAGATTTTAGTTTTTCACAATACATCAAATCAATTTACAAAACGATAATGTTTTGATATAGCATGGTATATAGAGTTTCTTTTAGTTTTATAAATGTAGGCACCAGTTTCTTTTAGTTTTATAAATGTAGGCACCCTTCACACAATTGTTTCCTGGTGAATGTTAAGGGGCACCCTTTTTCATTATACAACTCTATACAACTCTCATAGGTATGCCTAATGCATCACATTTCAAGATAAAAAAAATTAGTGAAATTAGGTATGATTAATATTGGTGTAGTACATATGGTTTCTTTTAAAGTTGGAAAAGCTTACTCAACGACCTTATTTCATACAAATGCATTCTTCTTAATCAAGGCAATTAAGGGGGTTTAAATCCACCCATGATCCTTCACAAGCTTCATGCAGTATCTAGTAAGTCTAAAGAAACCATGTAAAGATTTTAGGGTCTTGGGGTGTGGTCAACTTGATATTGCCTCAATTTTATTGTATCCTCTTGCACCCTTTCTTGGTTGATAATATGACCCAATTATTTGACCTTTGAAGTGCTAAAAGTGCAGTTGGAATATTTAAGGAATAACCTATGGTCCTTGAAGAGTTCTAGGGTTTTATCAACATGTTCCACATGTGTTTCCTAGGTTTTGTTTTAGATCAAGATATCAACAAGTTATACAAGCACACAATTGTGCAAGAGGTCCAAAAACGCTTGTTCATGAGGCTCTTAAGGGTGGGTGGAGCATTGCAAAGTCCAAAGGGCATCACTAAAAACTCATAATGTCCTTCATGTGTGTGGAAGGTTATCTTAGGAATGTCTACCTCCTTCATTCTTATTTGGTCTTATCTTGAGTGAATGTTGAGTTTAGTGAGGAACTTGGCACCATGAATGATGAAGCTCATCCAAGAGATCATCAATAATTGCGATGTGAAATTTGTCTTGATGTTCAACTTATTGAGAGCATGAAAATCAAGGCACATGTGCAAATTGTCCTCTTTCTTCAATGCCATCGCCAAAGGTGATGAGTAAGGGCCAATGTGCCTCCAACTACAACAGTTCCTAAATATTTTTCTTTTTTAATTTCATTCTTCTATGCAAAATGTTGTCTATAAGGCAACACATCAGGTGGTTGACTACTAGTATTCATGGAATACCATGGTCACGCTCACCACATGAAGGTATATGCCACAAGGTGTTTAAAATACCTATTAATGTTTAGTCAGGATCAACTATAGATCGTGGTGAATGCTCTATGGGGGGCTTTCCAGTGGTTTTCCATGGCTTGGATGGCAAGGAATTAGGTAATAATTCTTTAGTGCCCTATCTTCAAGAGTTTATTTTTATAACTAAAAATACAATGAGAGGTGGCGATTTCAAGTTAGCCATACTTGAGCCCTTTGAGTGTATTTTTATAACTATCCTTAGTGAATCTCATATGCAATTCTTTGAAATCCATGGTAACAGGACCCAAAGTGTGTAACCATTATGCATCTAGAACTGCATCACAACCACCAATTTCAATCATGAACATCTAATATTTGAGTTGATAATCACCCATTTGAAGTTTCCTACTCTCACACTTTCCACCACATTTCACCATACCTCCATTAGCTATCACAATTTGGAAAATATGCATCGCATGGATATAGCAATGGGTTTCTTATGCAATTCTCTTATGAATAAAATTTTGGTTGTTGCCATTATTAATAAAAAAAATCATATTTCTATCACTGCTGTAGGCAACCAACTTCTGGGTTTGTGGATTTGAAATTTTGGATAAAAAGCATGTAGGGAAATTTGAGCTACCTTACTAGGTAGTTATATGATAGTTTCTTCCTTGTTGGGCGGAGTGGATTTTTCTAAATCCATCCTTTGAGTGTTTTACATGAGAATGAACTCCAGTTGCTCTAGGTGGGTGACATCAATTTGATTTTTTTTTCTTTACATTTATTCCCTTTGAAATATCTCTCATCACAATTATAAAAAAAATTGAGGCATTGGCATTCTTTGTCTTCTTCTTAAGTATGTTTATGGACTCTCAAGGGTTGGGGGGGAGGAGTTGTTGTCAACACCAAAGAGGGGCAAGGGAAAGGAATAAATGGGGGTTTTGGGTTTGAGTGTTGGCCACCACTTGTGCTTCACTGAGCTTACTCAAAAGCCTCCAACCAAATAATTGAGTGGGCCATCAAGACCTATGCTCTAATATTCTCATTCAAATCATTGATAAAACATTCTTTGAAAAATGAATTCACCATGCGCTTTGTGCATATTTTCAATTGCTCAAAGGATTCTATAAATTCTTCCACTATGTCTCTTTGGCCTAACTTGGTAGACCTTCCCAAATAATTAGTGTTTTTTTTTAAACAAGCATTGATGGATTTAACAAATTGGGTCCAGGAAAAGTATCCCCCATAAGATCTCTTATGCCATCGCCATCATTTCCAATATTCCCTATCTAAGTATAACACATCCACCCCAAGTTTCATCAAGTCATAAATAAAACCATGGAGAGAAAAGTAGTGTTCCATGCAAGTAACCCACCTTGTGGGGTAAGAACCATCAATGTGATATATGTGCCACGTGAGTCTATCTTCAAAGCGTGATTGATGGCTATGGTTATCGTAAAAGAGGGGTGTATGATAACGTGGTCCATCCTTGGAAGGTTTCCCATTTGGTGGATCCATGTGCTACTCCTTTCAATAGTTTCGTTGGGTATGGATTGTTATACCAATAGATTGAGTTATTTTTACTTGTCATCAGTCTTAGCAAGATGTGTGTGAACAATTATGTTGAGCTCATAAACCAAGGAGTCCAGCTACTTGACCTAGTATTCCAATTGGGTGACTTTATTTCTCATGATCATGCTTTTTGTGTTTGGCATGCGGTATGTGGGTTCACCGAGAGGAATACCATGGATTTATACCAATGCGATCAACTCTACACAAGGAGGTGTTTCCGCCTTTCACACACCTGGGTCACGTGGCAAAAATATTCAAGCCACTCAATGTGTCCTTGGGGGAAAGTCTCGAGTCAAGGCTGTCACCTTGTTCTTGACTCCTCCGTTTAGGCTCAACTCCTAACTAAGCGAAGGGGGGTAGACCCTATTAAGTTACTAAGGCAAAATTATTTAATATGATGATGGTATTAAAGAGTATGTTTTTTAGGAGTTTTGACTTAACAATTGTAAACAACAAATAACCAGATAAGATAATCACAAGTAAGCACGAAATGACACACAATCGCATATAGATTGAAAGAAATAAATAGTTGACCAGTGCAAAAAATGGAGTTGAAAATATTTTAAGAGTGCTTGCAAGTGTTGAAATAAATGTTGTGCAATTGTATCTTGGTTAATTTTAAATTAATGTGAAGATGAGTAATTTAACTTAGGCGAGGGGACTCCAGATATACCCAGGGGGTACTTGAAGTATGTCCAAAACTAAGGCGTCACGGCTACCTGCAAGGAATATGTGGGCTGAATGGAGTCTTTGAGGCTGTTGTTCATAATGCACTTGAAGGTGTAACAGAAATCGACGCCCCAAGGTCACTTTTCAGGAGTTCCCGCTTCCTTTGGGTATTTTTCCACTGTAATGGTTTGATCGAGGCATTGGATTCTCGATTGATGGTTTGTTAATTTGGGGAGATTGAATCCTAATTATTCTAGTCACTCAAGTGCTTTTGATGTAGCTTGACTGATCGGACGAACCACAGCCAAGTACAGAGCATACACACTGGAGTCTTCGTTATTTTTAGTTAATTTCAAGATAGGTGTTCTTGTTAAAAAGAAAACCCTCCAGGAACCTCTTTCGATCCAAGTGGATTTCAATTGGGGAATCAAGGAGGGGTTAATTTTATTATGGCTAATGAAACAATTGATAAAAAATGAATCAAAGATACACAATGCCGGTTTTTTAATTAGTCCTACCACGCATCTCTTTCCCCTTACAAGTCAATTGGGAAGTCGTGGGCTAAGTAATATGATTACTTTTGAAATTAAAATATGGAATAATGCAAAATTATATCAAAGTATACAATCCTGCATGTCAGCACTAAACTAGAGCAGAAAAAAGGGAAAAAAGCACAAAAGTGAAACGGACGTAGATCTCCCCCGGGGGGATGGGGAGAGGGCTCGAAAGAGCCTACTCAAAAATATTTTCTTTTATTATTATTGGTTACAATATCAGCAAACTTGAAATATCAAAAACCTCTTGGTCCTTATACAGGATGAAACCAAGATCTTACAACTCTCTAAAATTTTTGAATTTTAGTGAAAGGGGAGACCCCTGGGGGATTTGAACGCTCCCGAGGCCACTTTCGAATAGCAGCTTCTTTTATTTTTTGTTACACCTGCTAAAAACCAACAACCATGTTAGAATAACATATGCCCAAAAGCACTTTAAGAGTACCTTTGGATCAGCCTACCTTAACTCAAAAAAAAATTAAGTTAAAATTAGCTAAACAGGTGAAAAAGGAACCAAGGAAAGCAAGATTTCCTTGGGATCTTGGCTTGCTATTTGTGCAGCCAATGAAATATGCACTGATTGCTGGATTTAATCTTTTTAAAACATAAAGGGAAATCTAGAGCATGCAACCTACTGATTTTCTTTAACTTGCCATGCAAAACGGACAATTTCCTTATGCTAGATCTAGAATGCTTAATGATGCTTTTCATAATTGAGATCTAGACTATGAGCTTTGAAATAGCAGATCTATGTAAATTTTACTTTGATAGAACAGATCCAAATGATAACAAAGCTTTCGAACACAGTAAATTTTATTTGTCCCACTTTTATTACAAAACCAAAATTTTCAATTAAACTATTAAAAAAATAGCCTAGGTTTTGGAAAAATTAAATTTTAATAAAAAACACTGAAAAAATTAAAATTTAAAAAACTTGAAAAAACCTAGGGGGACTTATACATGTTCATATGACTCGACCATGATGCCTAGCACGTTTATACATTGACACATAGACTCTAATAACCTCAATAGGCCTAAATGCCAAGCCAACCACCCCAACTTTGGAGGTATGGAGTGAAAAACTCAGAAATTATCAGTCGTTTATTCAACAACCAATAATAACCAAGGGAAAAAACACCCTGGGCTGATCGGATTGACAAACAAAGTCTAAGAGACCAAGTCTTTTACAGACACTATCATGCTAGAACATTTATTTACAATTCCCCCATGGGGTATGAACATGTGATATAGTACAACAAAGCTTCCCAGAAGCAAGACTGAAGGTCTTCTGAAGTCCGAACAAGTTATCCTTGTTTGGTTCACCAGGCTTACTTGATAAAAAAAACCACTAAGTACAACTTAGGTGGTAACATTCTGGCTCCATCTAGGGACACATTCTCTGACTAATCTTCTGTTCAAAGGAGAGGATGTAAGAACTCCGGAATCTCTGGGTCCTGCATAGCAATTAGAGTTTGTCAGTAACATGTATATATAAAAAATCAACTATAAAAGCAAACTAATGTACACAATTAGTCTATGATGTGCAAAAAGGGAATATTTTACAAAACTAATATACAAAGGAAAATTTTCAAACATGGTACAAAATAACTATAACACAACAATATGATATATAAAATTTAGAAATACATGCAGGGCAAGGTTTAGAAATTGGCCCTGAAATCACCGATGCCAATAAAGGCATCAAACTATTTCGGCGAAAAACATCTTGAGGAGGAAACCAATCACTGGCAGGCTCAACCTTTCTCTTTTTAGGTCATTTAGATAGAAAGAATTTGTTCTTGCTATTTCATCAATGATGTACGGCCCCAACCATAAGCTATCGAACTTTCCATGTTTCTCAGGTTTCTCCCATCGTTTGTCCCAATGCAAGACTGTGTCACCTACTTGAAAGGATCCTAGCCGGGTAGATCTATCAAAGGTTCTCTTGACCTTGTCTGAGTTTCTGATACTTTGGTCAAGGAAACTTCTTCTACTCTCATCTAACTCGATTAGCTGGTTTATTCTGTTTTGAATGGCCTCCTGATCTGAGCTGAAGGTCTGGAGAAGCTGATATACTGGAAGCTTTAAATGGACTGGCATGGTGACATCTGTTAGCTGTAATATTTCACCTTCCGCGGACAGTAAAGTGTTCCATTAGTCTGAATGGTTCAGATCCAAAAAAATGAAGGACAGATGTTGAAGACTCTTCCTGGACGCTGTAGATACCTGGAATGTGATGCTTCGATAGTAACCCTGTGTACTTGCAAAAATATTAAACACGCAAACACATCAAAACTGCTAGAATATAATCTACTGATCCATGTTAGTGACTAAGGAATCTAACAACATACATGTGAAATCAAACAACAACAACATATGTGGGACAGAAATCAACTTGCATCAATATAGAAATATGGAGAAGTTTACAACCAAGCCTTAGTGTCGACATGCATCTCCATGAAACCAAGCACTCTCATCCCCATAAGCTCCGACTCTAGCTCTCTATGCTCTCCAATGGCATGGGCCAAGTAATCAATCCAACAGCATAACAATACCTTAAGAGTTCTCCCCCTCAACCATGACCATGAGATCATATTTATAAGGCTTAATGGATAGGGATGGTTGAGAGATTAGTGGATGAGGTGGCCTCTAAGATCCTAGGATGAGGGATCTCAAGTTCAATTGACCCACAATGATAGGGATAGGGGAGGACACGAGGCTTATCATCTAGAAGCCTCGAGAAACTTCTCTTTTTCCCTTTTTACCCAGGGTACCACATTTCTCCTTCAATGACATAGCGGTTCTGGTAAGAAACGCTTATGGGCTAAGGGCCATAAGCGGTGGCACCGCTTGTTGATAACAAGGGATAGGCAGTGCGAACAAGGTACCACTCCTGGACAACAGGGGAAGCGTAGTTCTGGGAATTTCTATGAAAGATTGACAATTAGCAAAGGTTTCCATTCCAAGAGCTGGGATTCAGGGCAAGCAAGTATGTTAAAGGTCTTATCACATGATGGTGACAGGATTTTGGTATAACGGGATGCCCCCCAAAGCATGAGTCTTAGAGGGATACGATAAACGAGAGTTTTGAGAGAACAAGTCGTAGCCACAAGGTGAAAATGTTGGCTCGATTGGAGCATGTCGTCAAGTAGGCATCTGTAGTACATCAGTATGTTGACTCATAGACACAAGTAACCAAACTCATGGCTACAGACCAATACAAGGCAGATCCATGAGAGGAATAAACAAGCATGGCTACTAGAATACATCGTAGATCCATGTGATAGAGGACTCAAACTTAGACATAGCTACCAAACATAAAATGTAGATCTATGTCATACAGACGCAAATTTGAGCATAGCCACGACCATACAAATGTGGATCCATTATAGATATACAAAACTCCATTGCAACCCAGGGAAAAACAATGAGCACTTTAAACAAATACCCAGGGTCTTCGTCTCGTCTTCCACAATTCTATCCAGGTGATTACAATGATCTGAAGTTGAACATGGTAGAAACCACTTGATTACCGGTTAATGATGTGAACCATTAACAAGTGCGAGGGAGATCACCATTAATGTCAATGATTCCCAAGGTACTCTAGTACGATCTACTGAGTGTGAATAGATGTCCCGATGTCAAACACTCAGTCGATTCTATCGATCAAAGGTCAATGATGTGAACCTATGTCATGTTAGAATAATCAACCCATAGTTAGCTACCTTAGACATTAATTAATCCATTTTTGTCTTATTTGCCTAGTTTCCATATTCCACCTTATGCAAGTTGTCATCTACACATCCATAGTGGTCAAACTTGCTAATTTTGAGTCATGGAGCACTTGGGAAACCTCCTCGAATCAAATCTGCTTTATTCCTGGCCTCCCTAGCACCTGTCTGCTTTTTCTCCTTTATTGCCTGCTTTTTCAGTGCTTTAAGGAAATTGGGAAATTTTGACTAGGTGAGGTTAACTTGTTTTTTGTCCTCCACATCATCCACTTTTTTCTCCTATGAAAAGCATGTATGAGTTGTCCTTCCATTACCTTTTAGCTTGCCTAATTGATTTTGCCAATTCGTGAGCTTCTTGACAGTTTTGGAAAGTGCTTTATGCACCTATGGGGGATTTGCTTAGATTTAGTAAACCTACTTTTGACTAGATTCGAATGGCATCTTCGTGCATTAGAATCCCTCATGTAATTATTTATTGTGGCAACCTATGACTTCACAGGGTTGGCTATTGTACACTTATTCAATACAGTTTAGTGTTTAGCTCCATATTCAGTCTCTTTTGTGAGTAATTTTGCATGTGTAATTGGCAATTGATGTGAGTGTAATTGTTCTAACACTGGGTTCAATTTCCACATGGTATCAGAGCCTTTGTAGATCGATTTTTCTCCTTCCAATTTGTTTTGTAGGTTCGACATCATTGACTGGGAGCATTCTACTGCCTGCCGGGACAATTTCTGAGCTATGGATCAATCTCAGAAGATCATCTTGACTCCATTTAACTTCTTTGAATGGAAAGCAGAGATGGAGATACTGTTGAGAGCGAAAGGCCTCTACAGAGTGACTATGGCAACAGAAGCAGAGCCCAATGCAGCTGCAAAGAAGATAAAATGGCACAACAAGAAGGATGAGGCCTATGGTCTCCTGTGTCTGAGCATATCCAGAGACCTCCTTTTCCATCTTGATGGATTGACATCACCGAATGAAGTATGGGAGAAGCTTGTTGATCTTTTAGGAAAGACAGATGAGATGAGGGGACATCAAATCGAAAATGAACTGATCTCCCTGAGTCCAGATAGCTTTGAATCCCTGCAACTCTATTTCTCCAAGTTCAAAGCACTTGTTTTGCAGCTAAAACAATGTGGGATCGAAAAGAAGGATGATCAGCTGGTCTTGGCCATACTCTCAAAGCTTGGCCTTGACTATTCAGTGTTTGTTTCGACCTTCTATGCCACAAAGTTGACAGCTCGAGCCTGGAAGATGCCTAGCCTTGCAGATTTCATGGAATCTCTCACACAAGAACAAGATAAGTTGGTGATGATGGGCACCATCAAACCATCCAAAGACCAAGCTCTGGTTGCTGGAGATTCAATGGTGGATTCAAAAAGAAAAAAGAAAGCTAAAAAGCCACCTGAGCAAAATAGAGACAAGAACAAGTCTCTGGAGGAGCCTCAAGGTGCCAAGAAGAACTACCAGAAGAATAAGAACAAAGGAGAAATGAGCAAGTGCGCATACTACAGTAAGGGCAATCATTCTGAGAGCTCCTGCATGAAGAAGCAAATATACATGCTGACCCAACTCTTGGAAAATAATGGCATCTCCCTTCCAGATAACTCAAAGAAGAGGGAAGGAGGATCAAGTTCATAAGACAGAGAGAGAGTTCATGCATTGGTTACTGGCACATCAAGCTCACCTAGTTTCATCATTGATTCTAGAGCTTTAAGACATATGGTTTCGACCAAGGAGGCATTCACCTCACTTGACATGTCGAAAGGTCCTCCAATAGTACTGGGAGATGACTCTCTCATTAAAAGTTTGGGCAAAGGGAGGATTGATCTTGATCATGGTATGTTCAGCAATGTGTTGTATGTTCCAGGTCTTGCCTCTAACCTCTTATCAGTGTATCAGATGACCCACATAAGGTCTCCAAAGAAGGTCATATTCTCCCCTGATGAAGTTGAGATCACAGAGATCTCATGTGGTAAAGTCATTGCAAAAGGAGTTGCAAATCATACTTCGAAGGTATACATGTTCTCACACTTCCTACCCTACTCAAACCCCTCTGCTCTTCTGATTCATGCTAATGAGGCAGGAAAGCTTTGGCATGAAATATTTGGCCACCTAAATTACAAGTATCTTTTTGATCTTAGTGAAAAAGAGATGGTCATAGGGTTACCAAAGATAAAATTTTCCAAAGAAGTCTGTCAAGGTTGCATCCAAGGAAAACACCCAGAGCATACGTTTGAGAGAGCTAGTCATGAGAGACCCTCTGCACCATCCACAGTGATGTTGCTGGCCCATTCCCTCATATGTCCATGAGTCAGGCCAAATATGCATTGACTTTCATAGATGACTTTTCCAGGTTTTGCTGGGTTTACTTCCTGAAACAGTCTGAAGTTTTTGGCCTCTTCAAAGTCTTTAAGGCTTTGGTTGAAAACCAGTCTGGGAGGAAACTCAAGGTCCTTAGATCTGACAATGGTGGTGAGCATGTCAATTCTGATTTTATTCAATATTGTGCAGATGCAGGTATTCAGATGCAACATTCTATCCCTTACACACCACAGAATGGTGTTGCTGAGAGGAAAAACAGATCACTGAAAGAGATGGCAACCTGCATGATGGAGGCTAAGAATTTTCCACCAAAGTGCTGGGCCGAAGATATAAACTGTGCAGCCTATATCCAGAATAGGGTTCCTCATAAACAGCTTGATGGTATGACTCCTTTCGAAGCATGGAGTGGGCACAAGCAAGATGTGACCCATTTCAGGATTTTTGGCTCAAGGGCTTGGGCTAGAATTCCAACAGAAAAGAGAAAGGCTTTGCAGCCCCAAAGCCAAGAGTGTCTATTTGTTGGGTACTCTGAAGATTCAAAAGGGTACAAGCTGATAAATTTGAGCACAAATAAAGCCTTCATTGAAAGGTGTGTTTAGTTTCAAGAAGAACCCCTAGTAGCAGTGGAAGTTGGAGAAGCCTCTTCACCACCAGAAACTCTGAATGTAAGTGAAGAGATAGTTGAACATGCTGATTCTGATATGTCTGATAGTGATGATTTTATTGCAAATCCTAACAGCCCTACAAGGCCAAAATGGGTAGCCAATACCATTCATGCAGCTGGAGAACTAGCTGGAAATCCTAATGACCCTAGGAGGACTAGATCTCAATTTGAGAGTGCTCTATGCATTAAAGATCCTATGTTTGCTGAGAAATGCTATCTGATGGTGGAATTAGATCCTCAGACATATGAAGATGCAGTAGAAGATCCAAGATGGCAAGCAGCCATGAAGGAAGAGTTCAACTCACTCCAGAAGAGCAACACTTGGGAGCTGGTAGATCTTCCCCCAGGGAGGAAGCTAGTTCAGTGTAAGTGGGTGTACAAGACCAAATTTGCTGCTGATGGTTCACCTCTGAAGTACAAGGCTAGATTGGTAGCCAAGGGCTACTCACAGGTTCATGGCATAGACTACAATGAGACCTTTGCACCAGTGGAAAAGATGGACTCCATCAGGATAGCCTTAGCCATTGCAGCTTCAAAGCAATGGGAGGTACATCACATGGATGTAAAGTGTGCCTTATTGAATGGATATCTCACTGAAGAGATATACATGTAGCAGCCTCAAGGATTTTCTACTAACCCATATATTGTGTGCAAGCTAAAGAAGTCATTGTATGGGCTAAAGCAAGCCCCCAGGGCTTGGTATGCCAAGATTGATAGCTTTTTGCTATCACTGAATTTTGTTCGATGCAAATCAGATCCAAATGTCTATTTGAAGCTGATTAATGGTTCATTAATGATCATTGTTTTATATGTTGATGACCTTCTCATTACAGGAAGCTCAAAGGATGAAATTGCTTCCTTGAAGGGTGCAATGAACTAAGCCTTTTCCATGACATATTTGGGGCTATTGAGCCAATTCTTGGGGCTTGAAATAGCTAAAATCAAAGCTGGAATCAAGGCGCACTAGTCCAAGTATGCCTTGGATTTGATGAACAAATTCAGAATGAAGGATTGCAAGCCAAGCAAGACTCCTTTCCTTTCAGGAGTGAAGCTTGAAGAAGTTGATTCTTCACCTATGGTAAACAATACATTGTATAGGCAATTGATTGGATGTTTGTTGTATCTTACACATACTAGACCTAATATTTCTTATGTAGTAAGTGTGGCTTCTAGATACATGGATCAGCCTCATGAGATCCATTGGAAAGCAGCCA
Source organism: Pseudotsuga menziesii (assembly GCA_001517045.1). Lineage (NCBI taxonomy): Eukaryota > Viridiplantae > Streptophyta > Pinopsida > Pinales > Pinaceae > Pseudotsuga > Pseudotsuga menziesii. The sequence goes on from LPNX010351044.1 coordinate 79,892, forward strand.
AAAGGATCCTTAACTTTGTTCAGGGAACAAGGACACATGGGATCTTCTATAAAGCTATATCTGATCTTGATTTGATTGGGTTTACTGATAGTGATTGGGCAGGTGATAGCACAGACAGAAAATCAACATCATGATATGTGTTCATGCTTGCAAAAGGGCCAATCAGCTGGTCAAGCAAGAAACAAAGTGCCATTGCACTCTCATCTACAGAAGCAGAGTACAGAAGAGTTGTAAATGCAGCAACTCAATGTTTATGGTTGTAGGGATTACTTGGAGAGTGTGGCTTCAAATCAGAATACTCACCTACTATCTACTGTGATAATCAGAGTACCATTCGAATCTGAAATGATCCAGTTCAGAAGTAGAGAACCAAACACATTGAGATCCATATGCACTACATCAGACAGCTTTTGCATGATGGCACCATTCACCTAATCTTCTGTTCATCTTCAGAACAAGTAGCTGATATTTTCACCAAAGCATTTTGTGAGAAGACATTCAGCAATCTCAAATCACTGCTGGGGATTGCTGATCATGTTGTGAAGCATGAGTGATGACAATATTTCCAGATTTTGTTTTACAGTCCATGTTTAAGGGAGGATTTTCCCACTGGGTTTTTGCCTCTTTCCTTGGTTAAATGGACATGCAGTATGTAAAGGGTGACTAAGCCTTGTTGCTAGGCCCTATAATTTTCTGATATATTACTCATAAGTCAGGATTAAGGGGGGGTGTTAGAATAATCAACCCATAGTTAGCTACCTTAGACATTAATTAATCCATTTTTGTCTTATTTGCCTAGTTTCCATATTCCACCTTATGCAAGTTGTCATCTACACATCCATAGTAGTCAAACTTGCTAATTTTGAGTCATCGAGAACTTGGGAAACATCCTAGAATCAAATCTGCTTTATTCCTGGCCTCCCTAGCTCCTATCTGCTTTTTCTGCTTTATTTCCTACTTTTTCAGTGCTTTAAAGGAAATTGGGAAAGTTTGACTAGGTGAGGTTAACTTGTTTTTTGTCCTCCACATCCTCCACTCTTTTCTCCTATGGAAAGCATGTATGAGTTGTCCTTCCATTACCTTTTAGCTTTCTTAATTGATTTTTTCAATTCGTGAGCTTCTTGATAGTTTTGGAAACTGCTTTATGCACCTATGGGGGATTTGTTTAGATTTAGTAAGCCTGCTTTTGACTAGATTCGAATGGCATCTTCATGCATTCGAATCCCTCATGTAATTATTTATTGTGGCAGCCTATGACTTCATAGGGTTGGCTATTGCACACTTATTCAATATAGTTTAGTGTTCAGCTCCATATTCAGTCAATTTTGTGAGTAATTTTGCATGTGTAATTGGCAATTGATGTGAGTCTAATTGTTCTAACACTGGGTTCATTTCCACATGTCGAGAGCGAGAGAATCTGTCATTAAGGCATAGAGATCTCAAGGTACTAAATATTGTTTCTAAGACTATTTCCCAGATGATGAGCTGATGTCGACGGGAACAGTCTCGTCGAAGGAGGGCCATGATGAGTCCCACATCGACAACACGAAACTCAGAGCATAGTTCTAGAATGATGTGAATGTATTAACCATATGAATGACTCAAAGATACTGACACAAAGACTGTGTAGATTGCAGAGGTAAAACTTCTTCAAATCCCCTTTAAACATCGGGTAGCATGACAAAAAGAAACGCTTATGGACTAAGGGCCATAAGCGGTGGCACTGCTTGCTGATAACAAGGGATAGTCGGTGCGAACAAGGTACTGCTACTGGACAACAGGGGAAGCGCGGTTCTAGGAATTTCTATTGAAGATTGACAATTAGCAGAGGTTTCTATTCCAAGAGTTGGGATTCAGGGCAAGCAGGTATGTCAAAGGTCTTATCACATGACGGTGACAGGATTTTGGTATAACAACATTTAGGCCATAGACTAGTTCAAAATGGCTCCTCCAAGTTGAACTTTTCTTGGTGATTATATCGGCCCATAATGCAAATTTGATCTTGCTATCCCAAGCCTTCTTATTGTCACCCACAATTTTCTTGATTATGGTCATTAAGTTCTTGTTAATTGACTCAGCTAGACCATTTCCTTGGGGATAATAATTGGATGAATGGGATAGAACAATGGCGTACTCGAAATAGAAGGATGACATCTCGGAGGAAACAAAGCACAGGCAATTATCCGTGATGATTCTAGCTGGCACATCGAATCTTGTGATAATCTTATCTTATAAGAAATCCATGACTATAGCATTGGTTTCCTTCTTGGTGGGTATCGCCTCTACCCACTAATCAGTGGCGGTAAGAATCCAAGAATAACCATTGCTTGATTTATCTTTGAACTTATCGATAAAAACAAGCCCCCACTGCTGGAAAGAGGCTTGGACTACTATTGGATTTAAAGGCAAGGCTTTCATTTGTTTCTTTCCGGTGAATAACTGACACTGGGGGAAATCTATGATAGCCTTGTGCACATCTGAAAATAGGTTCGGCCAATAGTAGCCTGCTCTAAGGATTTTATGGGCGGTTGTTCTTACTGCAAAATGTCCACCACAAAATCCTGAATGGAACTCAACCATGAGTTTTTTGGACTCAGGTTCATTGACACATCTAAGTATTAAATCATCGGGGTTTCTCCAACCCAAACCATCTTTTGTTAAACAATACTTAGTTGCTTTTAACCTTAATGCCCTTGTTTTATGGCCAAGTAGGTGATCAGGGCATGTAAGGTTGCGGAGGAAAAATATTATGTCGGTGTACCAAGGGTGCTGCTCTAATCTCTGAAGCTCGTATGATACAATTTGCTCCAAATCACTGTTTTGGAAAATTATTCCTAAGGCCTTTTCATTTCCTTGGGTCAACATTTTTGCAAGACCTTGTCCCTTAATTAACTTAGTAGGTTTTATCTCCAAATCATATTCTTGAATCTTTGAAACCCACTTACCCTTGATTCCTAGACAATCCTGTTGAGACATGATATCCTTGACAGCTTGTTGCGCCTGCAACATTCTCCCAAAATTCTAAAAAATTTTGGGACCCTCCTTTACTTCGAGTTATCCATTTTCCTTGCTTAGTTTCATGCTCTTGAGTTTTGCTTATGGATTTATGGCTCCTTCCCGAATTTTGAATGCTAGAAATTGACTGGTTTTTCATAGTTAAGATGCTTAAAGACTTCCATTCAAATTGAGTCCCTGTCATTTTGCAAAACTTTTTGAAATTTCGTTGCAAAGTTTTCATGTCGGGCGTTTTTCTCTTTGATTTTCCCGACCGTTGCGGGCGTTTTTCGTTTTCTATTTCTCTTGCCCGCCCCGCCGTTGCGGGTGGCCTTCAGATCCTCCTAACCGTCTATCGAGCTGCTGTAGCGGAATCTTTTTCGATTCGAAGTTGGCTGTGTCGAGCCCGCCATTGCGGGTGGCCTTCAGATCCTCCTAACCGTCTATCGAGCCGCTGTAGAGGAAGCTTTTTCGATTCGAAGTTGGCTGTGTCGAGCCCGCCATTGCGGGTGGCTTTCAGGACCGCGTGGGTTTATCACTACCACCGTTGCGGGGAATCTCCGACTCTTGATTTTCTTTTCCGTAGCGGACGATTTCTATATTCGCCCCCGCCATCGTGGACCGTGTCGCATGGCGGAACAATTGATCGTCGCCTCCGTTGCGGGCGGTATCTTGATGGGAGCGTTCCGCCGTTGCGGACGACCCCAAGCTCCAGACCTCCGATATATTTTTCGCTGACACCCGAGGTATGTTTTGAGCCATATTCGCTGTTGCGGGTGATAGAGTGGTAGGAAGGGTCCGCCGTTGCGGGTGGTATGAAGCTCGTGCCTCCCGACTTAACTTTCGGAGCCGCCCCGATTGACGTGACTTCTCGCACGTGTGGATGTGTTTATATATGTTGGGCGACAAACGGGGTTTTTTGTTGTTTTCGAAGGCGTTGTCGCGGTGAGATGAGCTATCGAGTTTAGAAGCGCGTGAGAGCTAGCTGTTGGTGTACCTGTGTCCAGGTGGCAGAAGGAGAAGTCTAGCCATCATCAGCTCCCTCATTTGGTGGATTGCCAGGTAGGATCTTGACTCTTAGCATCATTTTTTTTTTAAGATTTCTTTTACACGGTGGGGGTTTTAAGAATTGGACCCGTCGTCCCATTGTGCTAGCACGGGGAGTTTTCTCCATTGGTTGGGTTTTCTTCGGTCGTCTACCTGATGGTTTGCGCCGTTGTGTTAGGGTTCCCGAGTCAAATAGCTTCGGCGGTTAGAGGAAGGGGGGTTTTTGCCTTTATTTTTAGAGCCTGCATGTCGTTTTTCTCTGCCGTTTTCAATCCCATTTTGAGCACGGAGGGGAAGCAGGGTGCAGGTGGCCGTCGTGCCGCCTACACCCGGTTCAGCAGTAATGGGATCCGTCAATGATGGGGTTTTGAGGCGCAGATGGTCGTTACGCCATCTGCGCCAAACTTGATTGGGCGGACGAAATAATAGGAGCTGCGTTGCTGTTTTCTGTCTAGGGGTCGGGTTTGCACTAGCCACAGTCGCCGCGGTTTTTCTGACTCTCTGTTTACAGTCCGGGGTTGTGCATCGTCTCAGTGGGAATTGGGGATGGCGCGACCTAGTTTTGCTATTGAACGCTGAAAACCTTGGTAGGGTAAAAAGGAAGGGTAGCATGAGTCAGTTTTGATCAAGATGCCTGGTCCAGAGATGGGATCGTTTCCCGTCGAGGTGGGTGAAGAAGGTTATCAACATAATATATTTGCTCCGCTAATTAGTCGCTTGCGTTCCATGGGCCGTAGGTCTGAAGTATCGACTGGTTAAGCCTGGGGTTTTTATTTTTTCTCTCTGTGTGATAGGCAGTGAAATGATGATTGTATGATGCATCTGCATAGATTTCGCTCATGTCGCTTCTATATATCATTTTCATAAGAATGACAAGCCTCGTAATAGCATATTTTCTTGCCAACCTCAATATGACTGATAATTTAATGCATGTGGGATAAATCATAAAACAACTCATTCATAAGACCTGGTGAAGATGTGCTACAATAAAAAATTTATCATGCTCATAACACATTGCACAACACTTCATATTTGTGAATTGTTCAGTATGAAAGCTGAAGGTTGATTGTATGCACTGATATAATTGTAATATACCTAAAAGAGAGTAAACTGTTGCACTAAGTTCATAAATTTGAATTACTCAATACCATGATGCTATACATTGTAGGAAGATTTTAAAATGTCTAAGAGACAGAAAAAGAAGGCCCCAGCAGTAGAGGAGGTGCAAGCACCAGATACAGAAGCAAGAATTGAATACATTTATGAGGACACCCAATGTGTTACAGGGGTGGAGCCAGAATACAAATGGGGAGATATTTACAGGCTGATTTC